>PVIW01000901.1:0-371485 GCA_004026585.1 Noctilio leporinus | reverse complement strand
GGGTAGGGGGGAGGGAGAGGTAGAGGCAAAGATGGGGAGCAGCTTAGACAAGAACCTAGTATAAAGGAACCATGGACATGGACAACAGGTGGGATTGACTTTGGGGGGAATGGGTGGGTGGGTGGGGGGACAGAGGGGAGCAAAAAGGGGATGAATGTAATACAACAACAATAAAATTAAATTAAAAAAAAAAAAAAAAGAAATGGAAATGCTATGATGCACATGCCAATTCTAAATCAAAGGATGCTGACCAAGAAAACTAAAATGTCCTAGGAGAGTACTCTGAAGAAGTTGGGATTTTGACCAGGGTAGGGCCTCAAAAAAAGGGTAATACTTAGGAAAAAAAAAAACTGAGAAAGAGGGAGGATAGAAACCCTTTCTCTGTGGGGTTTAAGGGAGGGCAGAGGGAAGAGGATCCATGTCAACAAAGTAGTCAAGTGAAACTGCTTTGTAAGCAAAAAATTTTAATGCTCGAAAGGGATGGATGAAGAAAGGGGAGACATTCAGCTCCTATTTATGTCAGACACTGTTTTAGAAAGCCTTTCCATATTTTAGATCCTCAAGAAGAACAGAAAATAAGAAACATAGATGTCAGGATCACACTGAGAGTTTTCTTACTTGGGTCCCCAAATTTCCTGGAAAGTAGTAGCATGGTGTTTAAGTAGGTTTGTGGCTCAATAAATACATGTTTCCAGTGGCAATGATTCTCATTCTCAAAACAACTTAAGATGGGTTCAAAGAACACTGGGAAACACTAATAAGACAGTGATATTTAGGATAATCACCAATTTATTGCTTTAAAAAAATCTCACAAATCCACTTATTCCTCTCTCCATCTCCACCTCCCTCTCATCATCTCAGCAACTATTATAAGTCCTTTACTACTTTGTCTCCTAAACTATTTATTTGGATGCACTTGAAGCTCTTCCTGCCATCCATCCACATGAAGCCAGAGGGTTTTTTTTGTTTTTGTTTTTTTTTTTAAATCACCCACCCTGGCCCTGTGGGTGATTCAGTGGAATGGCACCAGCCTGCGAAGGTCACTAGTTTGATCTCCCAGCCAGGTTACAGAACCAGGTTGCAAGCCAGGTCTCCAGCCAGGTCCGTAGCTGGAGGCAAGTGAAAGGCAACCATACATTGATGTTTCTCTCCCTTTCTTCCTTCCTCCCTGCCCTTCTCTCTTAAAAAAAAATGAATAAAAACTTTAAAATAAATAAAATCACCCCCACCCCCACCCTCACTCAGGTCCCCACTGCTTTTGGGTTGAAGGCAGAAGTTGGCCCCTTGGTGCATGCCTACTTCTTTGCTCCCTGATCCAGCCTTCCCAGGGTGCTGCTCCCTCAGGCTCTGCCATCCACACACTGTCCTCTCCTCTGCCTCCTCTGCAGGACCATCCTGAATCAGCATCTTTTGTTTGGGAGGCTCTCCTGCTCTTTGCCTACTTAACTGCTAATCACCCTGTAGCTCTCAACTCAAACAGCATCAACCTTTTCAAATATTTTAAAGAGTAGCTTAAATTTAAAGTCTTTGCAGAAAGAAGAATGTATAAAGGAGTAAAAGAATTGTTTCCCGATAATTATATGACATGACCATTCTGAAAGGGAGAAACCAGATGCATATTACCTTCAAGAATCAGAAAGAGGAGATTTATCCAGTCCCTGATTATGGAAGGAAGATGGGAGTCTTTCTGACTTTCTCACAACTGCGATAGTAGACTTATCTATCTGGCTGAGTTGCAAGAAAAAAGGTTCTTATCTGAGGCAATTTAATCAGGTCATAGGATGGTTATCAAATATAATATTTCAAGGATCTCTAGAGTGACAAAAAATCAGCACTGACAAGCAATTCCCTGGAGGGCTATGGTATGAACTTATAATAAATGGAAGAAGAGGTTACTGTAATGGCTAAAAATTAAGTCCTAAGCTCTATTGATGAACAATTTGTTGAGAAATAGGTCAGTAGATCTTTGTCATGACCCAAGCTTTTTTATAACTTAAAGAAAAGGTCAAATTAATTTTAAACTACCAAAATAATCTGTCTTATTTGGCTTTAGCTTTCTATCATCACAGAACCTAGGATTAGGTGTCCTAAACTAGGAATTAACTTTAGTGGTCCAATTATGAGTGAAATACTTGAAGATCAGTGTTAGGCTACAAAAAATACAGACTGAAATCTAACAAGTACAGCCACCATCTTATAATTTGCTTATTATTCTCAAAAGCAATCAGATGAAGATATAATTACCCATTATATAAGAACAATGTACCATGGAAAAATTATAATACTAGTATTCCTGTATCCAATCTTTGCCAAGGCCTTTAGATGACCACATGTATTTAGGACCACTAGGGTGTCATATAATACACTGAACAAAACAAATGTAAAGAGCACATCATTTTTGGTGCTGATAGAGAATGGATTTACTGGTATCAATAGGCATTGCTGGTCAAGGAAAATTTTGTCCATCTTCATTTATAAAGTAGCTACTTCATAGTCCTCTACATAGGGGGTCACATTTGGCCCACACTCAGATTAATCATGTGACATTAGGAGTAATAGAATATGCTCCAAAATCCAAAGAGCTGTTTCAAAATACCATTTCATGATTGGTCAAATTCTATCATTATTTTACAAATACAGAAAACAATAAATTTCTGGGAACTTAGGGCATTTACAAAGTTCTGCTAGTAAAATAATCTCATTTTTTGCTTACACATGTTAACCTCTCCTAATCACCATGAGTGAGTATGGTATCCTCTTTTCTGGTTAATATTGCCTTCTGCTGTGACTTGGGCCATATTGCTCCCATCTCACTTTATTTCAGTTTTACTTGGCCAGATTGTTTCAACACATGAGGAAAGAGGTCATCTCATCAATATTCTAGTTTTAAAATACAATGATAACTAACAAAATAAGATAAGCATTAACACTAACTTAATTCTCTACTTAACAAATAAAAAAGTTACATTTCTACACAATCTTGTTTATATTATTATATCATGGTCAAATAAAGATCTAGCCATGGTTAATGAACAGAATCCAAAATATATTCTTATATATCAGGTTTGTTCATTTTGTGTCACTATAAACTGTATTTGGGAATGATGGTAAATATTTTGTATACAACTGAGAAATTATATGTGTGTATGTATATATAGAAAATTTTTGTAACTAAACTTAGATGTTTCATAATTATCCTTAAATTCTTCTTTCTGTAAGTCTCTTTTACTTACAGTAGGAAGACATAAGTTTTGGACCTATGCCAACATATTCTCATTATTTGTCATTTAAAGTATTTTTTAAATATTATTATCTGAGTCTAGTTTGGTCTGAATTATTACATAGTTGGAATCACTGTACTGCACTAGATCTTTAAAATGCATTATAATGTTTAATCATCTGAGAACTTGTCCAAGGTCTCATTACTAGAATCTCATCCCTTTCATCAGCACAAAGCATAGAATAGAACAGCCTACTCATGATGTAAACAAAGCTTCAAGAAAAATCTTGCTTGCCCTCACTGTCCTTTCCTTTCAAATGGATTGTTCCCCATACAGAAATTTAAGGATCACCCTGATTGGTACAGTATAGAAGATTAGTCCATTCTCTTTGGAGAATTACACTTAAAATGAGATTTGAAGGTTACATGAAAATTATTCAGGCAAAGACTTTAAGCCACAATATCATCAAATGTGGCTATGAGCCTTAATAATTTCCTTCTCTTCTGTTTCTTTGCCTACAAAAGAGAAAATAATTTCTTAACTGTTCACAGTTCTGTGTAGATCACATGGTTAGAAAATTAAGTGGGCCCAATGCTCAATAAATGGTCGTTCTGATATCCTCTCCTGAGCTGAAAAGCTGTCATATGCAAACTTATGTGGGCAGGGAAAGAAGTGGTATGTTGAGCATGTGGTGGGAAGGCAGGTGTGGGAGGAGGGCACGAGGGAGGATGGTGCGGAGGCACTCCTACTGTAGACTGGAAATAAGTCACACAAAGGCTTTTGTGCCCTGATAAAGAATTTGCATTGACCCCAATGATACTTGGAATCAATGGAGATTTTGCCTTTTTGTTTGTTTTTTAAAGCAGAACAATTCAATAGAGTGAAAACTTAGAAACATCACCCTGATAGCAGCATAGAGAATAAATAGAACCTGGGAGGATGAAATCAGGGACACAAACTGAAGGCTCCTGAACCAATTTAGGAGGGAGAAAAGGATAACCAATGAATAAGGAAGTGAGAGGGAAAAGGGAAGAAATGGGGGAAAATGTGGAACTCTTGTCTCGTGGATGAATTGACAGGACTGTGATCGAATGGAGATGGGATTGGCTGCGAAACAAGAGAAATATAGGTGCTTGGTAGTCATGGCCAAGGGCTGGGTTGATAATAAAGTCAAAACCTTCTTTTTACATATTGTTACCAAAAGCTCTATTAAATTGAGGTTTCATCTCAAAGTATTTTTCATGACATTTAGAAGCACAATCAGGGCTCTTCTTGGCCTTTCCCCTGACCTGTAGGTCTCACGTGGACAGAATTGGGGGTCAAGAGGAAAGAATGAAGGGTCAGAGGACATTCCATTTTCTATTTCTGGCTCCCACCCTGCCTGCTTACTGATTTCCCTGCTGCCTGTGGTTGGGATTGGGAGAGGCTGAACAGTGAAGGGGCACTGTCTTTAGGGGAATTGTCTATTTGCAGCAGAGATGAAACAATTCTTTAGTTGTCTCAGGAATGTGTCAGAGATTTTGAAGGGTTGGTGTCCTCCAAAAAGAAAAAATGTGCTTATGGTTTTTCCACTTACTTAATATTTCTGCCTTGGAACTTCAGAAAAATATGATTGCCAGAAAGTTTATAAGTAGGCAAGTTGCTTACATGTTAGCTTAGCCTGGACCTTAAAGTAAATTTAATGTTTAGGATAACTTATAAATACACTTCAAACATGTTTCATTTTGAGAACACTTAAGTTACTCCTCTTAGAATCTTTGTTTATTGGTTTATAGAGTGAAATCTGCATGTTGTTATCATTATTTCTGACACTTTTTGCCCAGACTATTCAATGCTATATTAATCTGCTTTTCCTGATTCTTAAAAATAAAATATCAGAAAGGAATCTCTGACAAAGATCTAATTATCCAGTTAGTTAACCAACTACAGAATTAACCTAAAATAAAAATATGAGTAATTTTTTGACTTTTTGAAAATTATAAGAGATACTATGCCCTCTGTATATACAAATGTAAAAGGAGTGGATGCAACTTGAACAACTAAAGACACTTTATTCTTAAAAAGCCAAACTGTATAAAATTAAATAGAAGAAAATAGAGGGAAAAAACCAGCAAAATGTTTAAATAGTAACTTAAATTTGAATGACAGACTATGGAGGACCATTTTTCCCTCAATTTTATGATTTTGGTTCTCCTAATAGCTGTTATTACTTCTAAGATAGAAATATAATAGAAAAATATGTTAACGAAATCAATAGATTTTAAAAAATCAGTATTTTAGTGATTAAATAGCCTTAAGTGCCATGTAATGTTAACAATTTTGATGAGAAAGAAGAGAAGAGGAGGAAGAGGAGACGTATAATAGTTATTGAACTATTGAACTATTATTGACATTAATTAATTAATTTTTAAGTTTTAAAATTATTTAAGAAATGTTTTATTTTTCAGAGAGGGGGAAAGGGAGACAGGCAGAGTGGGAGAGAAATATCAATGCATGGTTACTTTTCACCTGCCTCCAACCACGGATCTGGCTGGAGACCTAGCTTGCAACCTGGCTATGTTGCCCTGGTTGAGAATTGAACCAGCAACCTCTGGGTTCACAGGCTGATGCCTTATCCACTGTACCACCAGCCAGGGCTCCACTGTGCCTCCAGCCAGGGTGAGCTTTTACCTTATGGCAAACATTGTTTTCATGCTTTCATGGATTATCTTATGTCACTACCCTAAATATAAGAATTATCATTATTTCTAGACACAAGGCAGTTGAGATTTAGAGATGTAAAAATTCTCTTCAATTTACATGGAATTCAAATGTAACCATAAACAATTATTCCATGCAATTTCTTGACCATTATTTCTTCATGGGAATGGCAAAGACATTTTATCTTTATCCTCTTTTATGGCTATAGAATCACCTCATCAAGTATCTGTAAACTCTCCTAAAGCATAATTCTTATTCTTGTGAATTTTTTTTGTAGGTAATAGAGATGCCAAATTAAAAAACAAGAAAAAAGAAAAAAAAAAAGAATCTCCTTACTTATCTCTTATTTTGCTTTCTAAAATGACATTTTGTCCCTCTTTCACCTTAAATAGGTGGTTTTATGATCTATACTTCTTTAAGCAAGGTATGTTGATATGAACTGACTCTATATTGATTTTTGCTTTTCTTAAAATATGCTGTAGCCCTGAATCATTACTACCTTCAGGGTAATAAAAAGCCAGCCAAGGCTAAGGTATGCTCGGGACTGTCCTGTATTTATCCTTCACTCATCTATGATAGAAGTTCACCTTTGTTGCCGTGGGTCAGTCACCCTATAGTGGACATTTGTTTATATGTTCTTTGAAAGCCCTGTGTTGATGTCTTCTGTGTAGGTAGGAACAATGACTTTTGGTAGAAACAGCTTGCCTCAGGTTTCAGGTAGTACATTTTAGGTAGAGTTTCATTCCTGACTCCAGAGAGGGATCATGAAACACAGGCCTAATTGTGAACCCTCATGCCCTGATCTATCATAATTGGTTCAGGGGTGGATTTAAGAATACTAAAGCTAGTCAACTAAAGGATCTAAGCTAGTCAACTAAAATAATTATCAGAGATTAAACATGACTTATCTAAAGAGACTTGTTCTGCTTTGTGACTTGTACTTGGGATAATGTTACCCTGGAGTTAAAAAGGGCCCAAAAAAGAGGACCTGAGAATGAAGCCAACACAACAGAAGACAGAGCCAAGCAGCCACAGAGAGAAACCAAGTCCTGGCGACCACATCAAGCCAGCCCCTGATCTAGACCTAGCCTTACCTCCAGAACATTTCAGTCACACGACTAAGATTGCTATTTTCCTTCTTTAGTTTGTGTTGGGGCTTTTATCACTCTCAGCAGACAGTACATTGCAGTGACATTCCATGGGGCTAAGTTTATCCTATAAGGGGTTTAAAGAATTAAAAGTTCACTGCTGTTGGGCCCTGCTGGTGGCACAGTGGGTAAGGCGCTGGCCTGTGAACCCAAAAGTCACAGTCAGGGCATATAACCCTTTGATTCCCAGTCAGGGCATATAACCAGGTTGCAAGCCAGGTCTCCAGACAGGTTTTTAGCTGGAGGCAGGTGAAAGGCAACCATACATTAATGTCTTTCTCCTTCTCTGCCTCTCTCCCTATCCCTCTCTCTAAAATAATAAATAAAATGTTTTTTTTAAAGAAAAGGTTATCTCTGCTTCTCTTTATTCTAGTTATTTCAATGTTTAAAAAATGTTTACTATTGTCTGTCAAAACTTTAAACAATTTAATAGTAAGTATAATTTATAATTTATGCAACAAAGTCTTACAAACTCTTCCTTTATAGAAACAGACCAACATGGAGCTTTCTAGAGAACCCACCTCTTGGAATTTAGATCTATAATCCCAAACCTGCTAAAAACATTGCATCAAGCATAAATGCTTTGAACTCAGGTTCTAACAAATCCTGCCAGTTCAGTAAATAGGTCAGTTTTTCTAACTATATTCCCTATTCTCCTCCTGTCTAGTCATACTGGTGTCCATTATTACCTAGCATGTTTTCTTACCTGTATGTTTTCTTTGTGTTATTACTCTTCCCTGAAATAATATCCTATAAACCAAGTACTTCTATGTAAAATTGACTTATTCCTTAAAGTTTCATTAAGTTCCATCTCCTTTATGGAAACTCCTGGGATTTATTTGTATCCTCAGGGTTTTAATCATATTGTATGTATATTTACTGATTATGTTTGGCCTATAAGATCAATTGTTACTTCATATGTATTACTCTTAGATATGAAAAATTCTTTGTTTCTTGAGGGTAGGAATTTTGTCTTGTATTATGTCTGTGTTCTTCTTAAGGCTTTGTGCAATGCCTAAACTTAATGGGTCCTTGATTATAACTTGATTGAATAATTAGGGTTGTAATGTAAATAAGGAAAAGAACTAAAATTACTCAGGTTTATTGAATATAATGCTAAATATATTGATCATGCTGTGATATGTATTTAATTATTTAATAGCTTCTATAATCTATTCACTTATTATTTAGTCCAAATGATTTTCTATTTTCAAACAAAATATTACATATATATATATATATATATATATATATATATATATACACAATGGGCAATGATGATTAAATAAACACTTTGGGTACAAAGCTTAGAAAAATGCACTGGTGTGCTGTAAAATACCTTGAATTTTATATTAATGATGTAGTGTCAATTCATTAATTATAAATTCCCAGCCATTCATTGGTAAATGAACACAAGATGTCAAGGCAAATAAAGACTTCATTGGTGAAGCACTCTCTTAGGCAGGAACTTCTATTTGTTAATGCTCTATGTAACTTTAATAGTACTCAGCAGCTGGTGGTCTATAGTGGTTTGAGCAATGAGTGGATTGTCTTTTCTTTGTTTACATTGCAACTGAAGGATGCTTGCAATTTTAAAAAGCACCCACATATACATGCCCGCCGCCATAACAGAAACCCTGCCCCAAGGATACCATATGGCAGGGGCCCTGCCCCTGAAACCCAAACAAAGCCAACGGCAACAGATTCAGTGTTTGTCTCTGGCTGAGAATTTGGGCTGACATCAATTATACTTTTGAGCTTGGACTGAATTCAACATAAGCTTGTCAGCTGGCACTTTAGAAGAATGAATTAAACTAAGCCTGTGTTTCCTTATCACCGACTGTACCAGCTAAACTGTTTTGTGCGCGCCTTTGACATTTTAATTGGAGGAACTGGGAGGGCTTTCCTTCAAAGCTGATAGGTAAGCAAAATGCATATTATTTCCTGGATATATGATTTGGATAATTCAAACATTTTTGCCAAGAGATCAATGTTACATAATGGTAGACGAGATAATAAAAAATACATATTTCTATAAACTTCAGTTAATCATTTTAATTATAGATATGTTTGTTGCTGATTTGTTTTCTTTTGTTTTGTATTAAGTCAGTTCCAAAAGTATTTTAAGACACACCTGGGGAAGTTATATTGCCAAATTTAGGAGAGGTAGAGGCTTATAGACATTTTTAATGAAGTTAAATTTTAGAATACGGTAAATCAGTTCTTACTTAGCTTTATAAAATGATTTTAGATACATTTCTAAATATTAATTGTCTTCATAATTTTATGTTGCCAGAAGAGTATATATTTTAAATTAATGATAAAAATGTAAACTGCTATTGGATATTTTAATGAATCTTGATGAGGTAAGATTTCTTTCAAGTATTTATTTACCACCACTAATATACTTGTTTCTACTATTTATTCTCTCTTCCTCTAGCTAAAAATTTATCTATATTTGAAATTCTGCTTGTGAAAAGTAGTGAGACTTTATGCTGAAAAATATATGCTTTTTTCATTAAACAGTACAGTGAACATATATTTTGAAATATTGACCTTTAATAAATCACACAAGCTACTAAAACATACTTTGTGGGTTCAAACAACTTTATGTGACACTCAATATATTCCGGTATCAAAACTTAACTGCAGTTTCTAGCATAGATTTTTCTAGAAATATTTTCTATGAAAATTTTATTTAAAAATTTTAATGAGGAGAATTATAGGACCTGAACATGTTTTAAAGGTGCTGAAAGACAGTGCTGGAATTTGTGAACATCTCAGTTTCTTGTGAGAAAATATATAATTTCTTTTTATTTTTGCCACTAGTAATGAGAAATAGTTTTTTAAATTCATGAACAGTTTTTTTTTTCCCCCCAAAATGCCATGTTTATTCCTGCATGGGACAAAATTGTTGGCCAACTATTAATTTTGCTGAAGCTGCACCTCCAATGTGGGAAGCACTAGCCTTACATGGACATTTCAATTTAGATTTAATGGAAGTTATTTAAATGACAATGGAGTGTTTGAAAGTTGGCTGGTTCAGTTGAGAACCTTAATTTTCAGTCAGACAGTGCAGATGTGGAACATGTCCCTTAGTGTAGAAAGTTCTGTTTGGCAGCATTATTTTGTAGCTTGGGGTCCTGCTGTGTGCACTCACAACTCAACACATCTTTACTGTTCATATTTCTTAGTTATGACCTTCTAAGAAGCATGTAAAATAATATTCCTACTTGAGAAGTTAACTGTGAGGTAGTAAGTGGTTGAGTGAGTTCCCACAAAGCCTCATAGAAGATCAAGGGATAGGAAAAGTGTTCAGATACATGAGTACAAGATACATAAATGTCCTGTGTCGGGTATATGGAGATAACACGTCATGCTGAATAATTTCAGATGGATCCAAAATGGCTGGCATTCATATGCTTATGGTAACCTCTTTCGAATGCTGGTCATGCCTCTCCATCCCAAAATTGGGCACCTATAATGAGTCATGTTTCCCCAGTTAGCACTAGACTATATAAGAACAGCAATAGACTATGTATTTTCTCAAAACATACTGGAAAAAAGAGAGATCCTAACTTGGAGCAATAGTTATACAAAACCATACCTGAAATTTAACTTCTTTTCTTATTCTCATTGGCCCCTTTCTCTTACAACTATGAATCATAAACACAACTCCTCTCTTAATTTCTATAGCACACAGCCATCCCCCACTCACTCCACTTGATTAGACACAACAAGATGGAGAGTAAAATATTTGAAATGGGTGTGTTGGAGTCTGTGATGCCTCATGAGAGCCGGTTGTTAGCACATCATCCAAATCTTCCTTGGTGACATCACATTGGAAAGCATCCACACCGGACGTATTTACATCATGGGAATCAGAAAATGCTACAAATCGGAGTAGCTGCACTCTTGAGCTCTGTTTGTTAAGTTCTACCAGCATAGAGGCAGAGAGGCCCTTTCTACAAGCAACAGCCTTTGCTACACTGTCTACTAGGGGTTAGGCATGCAGTGGTTTTGACAGAAATCCTGAGTGGAAAAAAAAAAAAAACCCATAAAGACAATAGTCAGGAAATATTGAGTCATCAAAATTATGTCTCGGTCTGTCTTAGCAAGTAGCTCAATAAGTGGGAACACATAATTTCATTCTTTTTAATCCAGGAATTGGGGAAGTAAAGGTTTATCTTAACTTTCACAATTAAGATTATAGTATAATATAGCAGACAAGGACATTATCATACATACTATGATAACTATACATACTTATTTTTTATCTACACAGCCACTCTGTGTGTGTATTCTACATGATTGATATAAACCGAAGTGGCTAATTTGTGTCTGCCAAACATTAATAAAAACCATAAACCAGATTTCATCATTCTATTTGTCTAAAACAAGTTTTCGAGAGCAGGAGGCAAAACTAAAATTGAGATGTGCACTCTTTTTCTGAAAGGTTAATGTAGAGATTTACTTCATTAAATAGAATCTATAATTTCCTTAAAAATATGTCTTTCTCTAATTTGGAAGAGTGAGACAGGAAAGAAATACTTCTTCTTGCAATAAATGGGAGAATGCAAAATATGTTTTTATAATTCCAGGCTTTCATTGTCTTGGCATTTCTGGCTTAAATATACTGGGATGTCAAAAATGAGAGAAAGGAAAATGAGAACAAAGCCCAGCTCCCTTATTTCTGCTTATGATAAAATTTTCACCATTACATATTGATAATCAAGAGAACAGCCATTATAATAATACATCAGGTCTTCTTTATGCTGAAGCACATGAAAGTGCATCTTGAAGAATCAGCAATCAAGATAGCATTAGATATTCATACATGGCAGCCGATTCACAAGGTGCAGTATGTGATTCAAGTCGTTAAAGAAAAGAGTCAAGTAACATGGTGGCCCTGATACTTTGCAGGGATATTTATAAGCCCCGAATCTACTAAAAGAGCTTGTAAATGTTGGCCACTATGTGTAAGAATGCATTATGTACTGGTATGTTATAGCCCACTGGCCCATAAAAACTTTAAACTCAAAATCATTCACATTATGATGAGAAACTAAAACCAGGCTAAATTTTTATGTTATAACATTGTTCTAATTTGAAAACAAAAAAAAGGAAACCACTTAGTATTTTATATTAACATTTTATGTGTTTAAAAGCATCATATTTCCCCCTCTCGAAGCAAAGTTTTACTTGTTCTTCTTTTGGATCAATGACAAATTTTCCAGTATAAAAAAAGTAATCATAGTAATAAATAAGCTGTTCCAGGTGCAGCACTATCTGTATATAAGATGCACAGGGACCAGGGAACTGTACTTACAAAGCTGTTCAAGCCAACAGATGGATGACAGCTTTCTGATTCCCAGTGGATCCAAAATTATCAGCAACTTCTGCACATACTGGTTGAAATTTTTAAACTGGTCAAAAACATGCCAAGTGTAAACATACATTACAGTGATCCATTTTTGATTCCCTGGCCTTGTTTGACAATAATCGTATAAACATACTTGAAACTCAAATATATTAAAAATAGAAATGAAAGGACAAGAGAAACAAATTTTAAAGACTTTATCCTATAGAATGTGTTTATAAAGATCTCTATTAAAATATGTTTGAAATGGTCAAACCTGGAAATAAGCTGAAAGCTCATCAACAAAGGAAGGCTGATTGAGTTATTAACAGATTCATTTTATAAAATATCATTCAGTGATTGAAAAGAATGAGTTATATTTAAACTGATGTTCTGAAATGATAACAGTTATGTGTAATTAAGTGAGAAAAACAAGCTGCTTATAAATATATATTGGATTTTTTTTTTTACATAAAACAAATGGCTGAAAACATACATAAAGGAATTTTTTCAACTATTTTCCACTTAACCGATGCACCTAACTCATCTGTGTTACCCTTTCTCTCTATAAAACATACTAAGGGTACATGAATTGCCCTCTGAAGCCTATTGCCTATATGGTTATCCATACAGTTCTGACCATTGAATCTGCATACACAAAGGGTTAATTGCATTTGTTACCAAACCTCTTTGTACCAAGTATTAGTGTTATAGCAATTTTCACATTTTCTACAGTGTTATAAAAAATGTTTATAAATACATGTGATTAAAAAAAAAATTATTCCCTTGCTGGTGTGGCTCAGCGGATTGGCACTAGCCTGTGAACCCAAAGGTCATTGGTGTGATTCCCAGCCAGGGCACATAACCAGGTTGCAAGCCAGGTCTCCATCCAGGTCCCCGGCTGGAGGCAGGTGAAAGGCAACCATACATTGATGCTTCTTTTCCTTCCAACTCCCTCCTTGCCCTTCTCTCTGAAAATGGTGAACAAAAAATTTTAAACTAAAAAAAAGGAATTATTGTTTCATAAGTTAAAAACTTTGGAAAGACTAACCCTTTAAATGAAAGTCACTGAAAAGATATATTGAGAATTTAGACATGGGCAAGACCACTGTGAGAAGAACAGGGAAGAAAATTGTTAAAATATATAAAAATTGTAGACTAAATTGCTGAGTAAATGTCTTAAGAAGTTTAATGACTTGGAAGAAACCAAAATGCCCTACAAAATTTTATTTTGCCAGGCCCCTTTCAAAGCAGGGAGTATCTAATGGTGAACCAGCCTAAGTCCCTGCGATTACAGAACTGACAAGGAAATTGAATCCTGCCAAGAGCATCTTTGAGCTTTCCTTATCTATCATCTCTGCTACTTTCTGTGTTCCAATATCATAGACTTCATTCTCCCATCTTTGGAAAGATGGCTTTGCTCATCTCAACTACTTCAGACGGATTTTGATCTCCATGTAGCAAACTCCGCTCAGAAATACGTTGATTCTCAAGTTTCTGTTAAGACCATCTCCACGGAAGTCATGCTAGCATCCTTAGCCCTCTGCGGTTGAGAAAATAAACCAACTTGAGACACTGTATCCTATCTTTAGCCAAGGACAGAAAAATGAGCTCTGAACAGATTTTAGATCCCTTTATCTAGGTAGGCAGTATGTTCTGCATCATTGCTAATACAGAAGAAAGTGGTTTAGTACAAAGTGAAATAAACTGCTACCTTTCTGTCTCCCCTTCCTCTTCCTCCCAATCTGGTCTAGATTTGATCCATGGGAACAGTCTTCAGATTAGATACTTGCCCTTGTCACTGCCCATGACAAGGAAGTAGAAGTATTGGTCCAGGAAGTAGAAGAAAGAAAATAGGTGTTACCCTCTGGCAGTCAGCCTTGGCTCACTCTTTTCTTCCAGGCATCATCAACTTATGTTCCAACAGAGCTGTGCCATATTCTTGAGAGTGGCTTGTGAACATCACTATCATCATTAAACCACCATCACAATGATCACCAAACCACATAGAGCATAATCCCTGCACCCAAGAACTTCAAGCAATGCTCGAGTTAAAATATTCACAGAGTAAAGCCTCATGTAATTAATTGACAATTTATGTTACCTAATAATTCTGAGAAAAGGGAGTTGGTGAAAGTTTTAATTAAGGAAGAGTATGTGGAAAAATTGAAGTTATTAAAGGACCTGCCACCCCAATCAATTTTTGGATTTGCAAAGAGAAAGAGGCATCAGCCACGCTTTTGAACCCAGTACTAACGTGCACAAGGGAGATTATCTGCAACTGGAATGGAAGGGGGAGGTCAGCCCAGAGGCTGGTACAGGAATCCAGGGAAAAGTCTATTGAGATGTTACACTTTGAAAATGACAGTGCAAATATAAAGACTTATGGGACTATGCAATGATTTAAAAAATCAATAAGCCTCAGTGACTGGATGAGTATAGGAAAAGAAGAAAAATGATGATTCAAAATGACACCTAGCACTTACAGCTCAGGAAATTGAGAAAATGGTCATAGCCTCTGGCAAACAGAGCGGTTAGGATGGGCAGTGTTTGGGGAATGAGCATGTGTGGAGACTTTGGTGGTAGATGTGATGCCTTTAAGGAATTCAAGAAGTATCTGGCATTTTAAGTCCTGCACTGGAGTAAGAAGACTAGGTTGGAGATAAGGATTTGGTAGTCATTATTGTGTTAAGTGAATCCATGAGTAATTGATCTGTCTCAATGAAGAAAATTCAGAGATTAGCAAAGGCTAACAAGTGTTAAAGAATACCCACGTTTAGAAAGTGGGGGAGAAAGGGGAATGAGGAAAGAAGTGGGAAACTCAATGACTCCAGTAGCTACCTTTACAGCATCAATATATGATCAATTGCCAGGTATGAATGATGAGTGAAGCTATACAAATTCTTACCAATCCCTGCTAAATGTAGTTATAATACTGTATTGCATATTTGAAGGTTAAGAAAGTAGATCTTTAAACTTCTTATCAAAAGAGAAACTTTATATCTATGGTGGCAGATGTTAATTAAAGTTATTGTGATGATAATTTTAATATACATATATATCAAATCATGTTGCACACTTGAAATTTATGTTATATCTGAATTGTTCCTCAATTTTAAAAGCAATTCCCTACTGGTGTCAGACAAAAATTAATCCTAAGCATGAAAGACTGGGCTACCATGACCCGGGGCACTAGTTTCAAGCATGAAGGTCTGCATTGGGGAATCTTTTGGAGGACTCTTGTTTTCTTTGTTGAACCCTTTCAGTATAATCTGGATTAATTTTAGAGCCTCCAGTTGGTCTTGAAGTTGACCTTAATTTCAGAATTTCTTTCAAGCTAGAAGTAACTAGAGCTTTAAAATGAACCTAAAGAATCAGTTTCACATTTTCTTTTATATCTTGAGGTTTGCATTAGACTAAACCAATTTCAGAAGCAACTCTGGGAAGGGGAGCTGGTCTGGGGAAATGGAGGCTATGCTTTGGCTTTCATGATGCAGCCGTACGCACCCTGCATCTTGTACCAATATGTCTTCCTGCTCTGGTCCCTTATTTCCTTCTCTAGAGCTACTATACATTTTGAGGTTATTTTGGTTTGCTTTTGCTTTATTTTAGTTTACATATACTGCTTTGACAGCCTAATACTTTCTCGCCATTTGGGAAAGGATGAAAGCAAGCAAATCATAAAACAAATGCATTTTCTATGACTCAGGAATAATATAACCCATTTTAAAGTATCTTTTATGTTCTTATAATGGACTAAAAAGACAAAGGAACTGCGGGAAAGTGACTCTGAAAATTCAGTTGCTCTCTCCAAACCTAATGCTTGAGGAACAGTACAGTAGTCTGTTTAACAATTATTTTGGGGAAAGACAAAGAAAAAGAGAGAAACCATGCTAGCCCACGTGCACAGACTGGAGCTATAGCATCACAAGAGAAACTCCTCCAAGGCTGACAATGATGGGAACAACTGTATGTTTTGTCTGGATGTTGGATAATTGAATGCAGCTGGGTAATTAAAAAGGTTGCGTTGCATTTAAGCATGTGTATTAGGTAATATCTGATTCAGACTCTCAAAAGCTTAGCTTTAAAGCCATGTTTACAATATGTTGACTAAGGGAAATAAGTAACTGAATTTTTAAACAGTCAAAAAAAGGAGTTAGAATGTTGGTCATAATTTTAATTTGACAAGATACAGTTAGAACAATATTTTTAATCAGTTTTATTGAGCTATAATTCACATATAATTTATCCTTTTAGAAGGTATAATTTGATGGATTTTAGTATAATATAGACTTATATCACCACAATCAATTTTAGAGTATTTTCATCGTTCCTCAAAGGAAATCCCAGGCTGTTATTCCTGTGCCTTCCTAATCCATGACCATCTCTTCCCATGTGGGAATGCCGTACATATGAATAACAAATCTTTCTCCTACAACCTACGCAATGGAGTTAACTGTTAAAAGACAAAACACATCTCAAGTATGCAATATTATTAACTGAAATGCAGTTAGGTATATCAAAAGAACGCTATATCATTTCTCTTGAGTATAGGATGATATTTTTTATTCCAAGTGGAATCGTTTTCAGTATTCTCAACTACTGACTTCTTGGGGCAGGACTGAACTTGGGAAGCTGAATCAATACTATGTCATAGGCAATCCCATCGGTATCTTGGTGCCAGCTCAGAGATTGAAGAGTCAAATTCACTGAAAAATTTTTTTAGCAGGAATAGAGTTTCTTTATGTTGTCACAGATTCATCCTGGAGTTGTCTTTTACTCTAGGAGTCCTTGATGGCCAGGGCTTCTGCAAGAAACTTCAGTACCTGTGTGATACCTCAGAGCTATGCTCTGCATACACACAGGGCTCAGTATAGCAGTAGAGGTCACCGCCTGACCAGCAGCCTGCCTATCCCTGGATGCCCATGCAGAGATCTGCAAAGTATTTTCATTTGTAGCTGCCACGGTGATCAGAGAATAGAAGAAGGGAAGTTTTTCCTTTGAGGTCAGCTTTGAGCTGCTCTAAATTAGTCATGGATCACAATGGGAAAGGGAAAGAAGAGAGTTGTATGTAAAGAGAAAGAAGGAACCTAGATATTCCTTATACCTGTATTTTGGTCAAATGCTTTATCTACCAGATTAAATAAATGGAAAGTGACAATGAACTAGACAACACTACCATCCATTAGTATAGATCTAGGACTAGACTCCTAGTCATAATTAAGAGGGGTATTGAGGTGAAACTTTTGTGGCCAGGCTGGGAAATTAAATATCCTTTGTAGTGTGTAATCATTTTGTTCTCCATATAATTCTGGGTAATTATAATTAAACCATTGTTAAGTATCAGAAACACACAAGGAAAGAGGGACTGATAATGTGGTTGGATAATGGCATAAGGCAGATGAATAATGAAGCTTAGTAGATAAGAAACAGAAATGTCACCTTCATTTTTTTATTACTATTTTGCATGAACAGAAAATTCAATTCTCCTATCATCTTCTCTCTGCATTGTAATGGTGATCAAAATTCCAATTGATAAAAAAGTCACATGAACTTTTTTTCCTTAGTAATGGAACATTATACACGTCACCTCTAAACTGGGTTGACTGCTGAAATACTGTATATAAATCTGGATGTGGAGAAGTTAATGTCAGTAACACTTGAAAAATGTAATAAAAAGATAATCATTCAGATTTCTAATGTTTTGGCCCCTTTCTTTCAGAAATAAGTATTTTCTATTAATTTTTTATTATAGTTTTAATTAAAAACACTATGTCATCCATTATTTTTATGATTATGTTAATAGCAATGCCAATTAAAAAATAACTTAGAATGTTTGCTGAGTAATCAATCTGATGTTGCCTTGCAATGCTCCTTTCGTTGTATTTTAGTCTTAATTTCTCATGTATTTTAGTCTTAATTTTATCAGCTCTAATATTCTTGAACTAGGCTCCTGTCTCTCTTTACTGTAATCTTTACTGCACTTTAAAGCTTGAAATTTATAATTCATAATCATAAGGCATTTCCAGAGAGTGGCAGTATACAAGCTTCATACTTAAATCGGTCCCATCCAATGGCCCTATCATAAATGGAATTTTTCCAAATTACTTGAATGAGCATTTGGGGTTTCACTCTGATAGACTTGACTGTAAAACTGATTAACTTTGATGGAAAGAATAAATATAAGCACCAATCTCATCACTGAAAAGGAAAAACAAATAGGTAACTAGGGCAAAACTCAATAAACTACAAGTAATGAGATTTTTACTTCTCAAATTAACCTAGTGCCTGAATTATGAAATTTCATGGCACTTTTATTTTTCTAATTTTCCCAAGTTATGGCATTTGTAATTACCTGTTACTGCCTTTCTCGGCTGATAGAATATGATAGGCTATACATTCTATGAAGGCAGAGAACATATTTATGCATATCTTATTTATCTACTCTTTGCTATGTATACATATCTTTTAAAAATATATTTTGTTAATTATGCTATTACAGTTGTCCCAGTTTTCCTTCTTTGCTCCCCTCCACCCAGTACCCCAATTCCCTCCAGCAATCCCCCCTTAGTTCATGACCATGGGTCATGCATATAAGTTCTTTGGCTTCTCCATTTCTTTTACTGTTCTTAACATCACCCTATTTTGTTCCTACCCATTTGTTTTTCTTAATCACTGCACTTTTACCCTATTCCCCTGCCCCCTCCCAACTGATTACCCTCCAAATAATCTCCATATCTATGATTCTGTTCTTGTTCTGCTTGTTTGCTTAGTTTGTTATTTAGATTCAATTATCAATAGTTGTGAATGTATTGCCTTCTTAAAGATTTTAAAAATTTTTATTATTTTTGGAAAGAAAGGCAGGGAGGGAGGAAGAAAGCATTAACATATAGTTGTCTTTCATCTGCCTCCAGCTAAGAACCTGGCTGGAGACCTGGCTTGCAACCTGGTTATGTGCCCTGACGGGGAAATCAAACCAGCAACCTCTGGGTTCTCAGACCGGCACCTATCCACTGAACCACCAGCCAGGGTGTATTGCCTTTTTAATGTTTATCATTTTGTTCTTTTTTCTATGTAATACCCTTTATCATTTCATATAATAATGGCCCGGTGGTGATGAACTCCTTTAGCTTAAACTTGTCTGGGAAGCTCTATTTTGCTCATCCATTAAAATGATTACTTTGCTGGATAAAGTAATCTAGGTTGTAGGTCCTTATTTTTTATCACTTTGAGTACTTCTTGCCAGTCCCTTCTAGCCTACAAAGTTTCTTTGGAGAAATCAGCTGACAGTCTTATAGGAACCCTTTTATAGGTGACTCTCTTGCTGCTTGTAAAGATTCTTTATCTTTAACCTTTGGCGTTTTGATTATGATGTGTCATGGTATGGTCCTGTTTGGGTCTATCTTGTTTGGGACTCTCTGTGCTTCCTGGGCTTATATGTCTATTTCCTTCACCAAATTAGGGGATTTTTCTTTCATTATTTTTGCAAATAAGTTTTCAGTTTCTTTCTCTTCCTTTTTTCATTCTGGGACCCCAATGATTCAGATGTTGAAATATTTAAATATGTCCCAGAGGCTCCTTTACCTACCCCCATTAAAAAAAAAAAAAAAAAAAATCTTTTTCCTTCTTGCTGTTCTGATTGAATGCTTTCTTTTCCCTTGTGTTGTAAATTGTTAGTTTAATTCCATCCCCTCCCCTATTGGTTCCCTGTTGATTTTTCTTTATTTCATATAGTGTAACCTTCATTTCTGCCTGGGTCTTTTTTATGCTGTTGGAGTACCCAGTGAGTTCCTGGAATATCCTCATAACCAGTGTTTTGAACTCTGAAGCTGATAGGTTGGCTATCTCCATTTCATTTAGTTCTTTTTCTGGAGTTTTGTTCTGCTCTTTCATTTGAACCATATTTCTCTTTCTCCTAAAGTTGGCAACCTCCCTGTGTTTATTTCTGTGTGTTAGGCAGAGTTGCTTTGACTCCCTATCTTAGTAGTGTAGCCCATAGTAGAAAAGCACACCTATAAGTTAGGTGTCTGTCTGGGCCAGATAACTCATGTCACGGCTATGGCTCTGTGTGGGGGAGGAGACAATGCTGCTGCCTGGCCTTTGAAGTTTTGCTTGGAAGGAAGCTGTCTCCTGGCACTTGCCTTGTTGTCCATCACTTCAGTTTCTTTCCTATGCCACTGGTGCCTTTCCAGCTATTGCCCTGGTGCTGAATCCTGGAGGGGATGGGTCTGCATAAGTCCTAAGTTGGTTGCAGGCCCTCTAAGAGGAGTCTCTTGAGAACCTGGCAGGGTCTTCCACTGTTCCACCATCACCCCTACCAGTCTTTATAGCCAGAAGTTATGCGGATTTATCTTCCTGAAGCAGGAAACCTGGGCTGGGCAGTCCAGTTTGGGGCTGGGATCTGGCACTCCCAGCGTATCCCTCACTCCCAGGCATCTCTCCCAGTTTTTATCTGCCATAGGTAGAGGTAGTACCTTCCATTCTATGCCTCCACTCCTGTCCACTTTCCTGTACTTCTCTACACATCTCTGTGTGTCTCCACACCCCCTACCTGTCCTGATGAATGTGGCTTTTAAGCTCTTCATTGTTGGACTTTCATACAGTTTGATTTTCTGACAATTCTGGGTGATATTTGTTTTGTAGTCTAGTTGTAATTATTACTATAATTGTGTAGGGAGGTGAGGTGTATTTACCTACACCTCCATCTTGACAGGAAGTCTATCTACATATTTTAAGCACCTAGATAGTACTAGGCACACAAAAAACATGGAAGAATATGGGTTGATGATAATGTAAGTGGAAATGCCCTTGCATTTTGCTATGAAATGTTTAATGTCTGTAAATGCCAGGTGATGTCCAATCAGAAGGTAACTTCTTTAAGGTGGGTAGGTGCAATGCACCAGGTATGTTCACTGCCTAAATTTTTGTGAAGGCTCAATAAATATTGACAATAGCAAGTTGAAAGCCTCAGAGAAATAGTGAACAGCTGTCAGTAAAATGGATAATGGTCACATATTTAATCAATTTGTATTGTAAGTGGTTTAACTGAATTGTCATTCATTCATTGAGCAAACATACCTCTGAATTTACTGTATGGATGGTGTCCTGCTCAGCATTATTAGTTTAAAGCCTTATTAGCTAACTTTTTGACATTCTGTTTATCAGTAAAGCAGCCAAACATGTTGTTCTCACATATTAATTTAAAATATTTTATAGCTATTTATGAGTTCTATTTTATAACTCTATTTTTATGCCATTTGTATTCATATACTTGCTAATATATAAAAAGATAATTGTTATTCAGGTTTTAACCCTTATTCACTGCAAAATCATATGTCATCAGTGCTAATGTTATGTTCATTACATTTTCTAAGGCAGAAAAGTGTATTGAAGTGACTTAGAAATATATTAGATAAATATAAATACATAATTTGACATGTTTCAACAGCAAGGCTTAAAGAAGCCTTGCTATTTAATATGACATAACTAGAAAATAAGAGAAAAGTAGGTAATGTCCAGAATGTTTTAGTGCTATTTTCACCTGTCCACTTTATGTGATCTTATTTTAAGGAAGATTGAACTATATTTTAATGACAATCAATTTTGTCTCATGGATAGAGTAAATATTAATAACAAAACACTATCTATACATAGTTTGTGGAATTTTTGCTTCCACATCTATTTATTACAACCGAAAGAAATAGCTTCAATTGGAAAGGTTTGAAGGTTATAAATATTGGATCTAGTTGAAGTTTCATACTATCGATATTGATATAAATTAATCATTTTAAGTCCCAATTTGAAATTCTGTGCTGGTCCAAACCATACCCAATTGCCTAGAGGGTAAACATCAAACCATTTATAGGACATTTAATTGTTTCTGTTTTTAAGGTTTATCATCCACATTTCCACCTGTCCTGACTACCACTATACTTTATTCTAACCATACTAGCATATTGGTTATTCCCAAGCAGAATGAAGTGCTTTGTTCTCGGCTACCCTTGCACACACTCGGTGTCTTCCTGACAAATTTTCCATTCTCCAGTGATCAAATTATTTTTTAGCTACTCAATTAAAATGTAATTCCTTCTTTGAGTTTCTCCCACATAACCCAGTTTATTCTGTCCTCTGTGCTGCATGGCTCATTTTACACTTCTCCTTTGGTTTAAAATTAATTAAGCTTCTGTGTCCCCAACAGAATGTGGACTTCCTAAAATCATGGTTCATGTCTTAGAGACTTTTTAAGTACTCCATTGCCAAGTGCAATGCCTGTTATTTCTTCAGCCCATGCTAGCTATTAGAAGGTATCCTAATACCATCTAGTCATTTCAAAAGGGAAGGGATGCAGAGTGTCTTCCTCAATTAGTACAAAGTCACATTCCTAATAATGACCTCAGGAAACAAACAAACAAAATTATATTTGGCTACCTTATTGTTTCTGATATTCTGACTAAATTTCTTGGTCTTTACTTGAATATAATATCAAGAGCTCATATCTGATTTTCCCCAATTTGCTACATTCTCTATTGTACTTTTTGTGACAGAGAAAGCCATCCTGCCCCAGTGAGGGAGCTCTCAATGAGCGTGTGATGGCCCCTACCTCGGCATACCTGGAGCGGGAGAAATGGCTTTACCTGATTATATTATTTCTTGCTTTTTAAGGAGTGAGATATAAAATTCCAAATTATTTTAAAATACAAGATGGGGCAAACATAGGTTTACAGTTGTGAGTCCATGAAACAGTTTATTCTTGTATAATTATGTATTAACGATTGCATTATTTTCCATATGAACAACTGTCCCTACTTTAGCTCAACTGTGTATTGGTTATGAGTACCTTTGTCTTATATTGGTTTTGAATCCATCCACAACATGAGGTTAAATTAAGATGATTGAACCATTCATTCATTTAACATCTGTTGCTCTCTAAGTTCCAAGCACTGTTCCAGACATGAGGGATACAATGAGTTTACGTTGCTGGAGTAAACAGAGTTTCAGGATGAAAAGTGGAACCATTACTGTATAGGAAGCTTTCTGAAGAGGGGACATGTGAAGTCAGACAGTCAGTTCAAGATCTGTGGGTGGGGCATTCTAAGTGGATGGATCATACAAAGCCAAGAGTAGAATGAGGTGCAAAGCATAGAAAGAGCCTGTGTGGTTAGAATGTATTTGCTTATGGGGAAGCATGCTGCTTACTGAGATTTCTAAGATACCTGTGACTTTATAGCATATATAGTAAATAACCAGTGAGTTCTAATTTGTTTTATTTCTGATACAAAGCTAGTTAGTTGATGATATGCCTAGCCAACATATTATGCAGACCATTCAGTCTAGTAGAGATACACATGATGTCACAATGAATTACTTAAATAGACTACTTAGTCCCTGTACTTTAAGCTTTTAATATCACCAAAATCTTTTCAGATACCTTTAAAAAAATAAGCCTTTTCCTTTACTTCCTACTAATAGTGTCATGATATATGTATAATAGTTATTTACAAGAGTACTATTAACTAGTAATACAGTACAGATTCAGAGAAGATGAAAACTTTATGAATAAAAATCTCTTATGAATAAAATAAGAGATTTTGCTATATCATCAAACCAAATTCCCCTTTTTTATGTCTTGCTAACCATTATAACAATACCCTTGAGTCCGTTAATTCTTTGAATCTCTATAGGGACTCACGTGCAGATACCTCCTTCTGTGGGATAGAGATTTGCAAGCAATATTTTTCCATTAGCAGAAAAGAGGTTTTGCATAATATAAGGGTAATAACTTATCTGTGCATATGGTACTTCCTTCCAACTACTGCAGAAGAAAAAGTCCTTTCATCTGAGTGTAGTATAAGCTGATATCCCATGGGAAGCTGTGTTAAACAGCTAGTGCTTCTGAAGCAATGCACCTGCTGCGCCCACCTCACATGAGGCGTTTCCATGATTTCCCTGACTGTGCTTAGTGTTTGTTCATATTACCATGTGGATGGTGTAAAACAAAACCATGAAGCTCAGGTGATTCTTTTACACAAATAAGTTGGGTATGGTGGGTAGAAAAGGAACATTAAATAATGACTGTGTGCTCTGTAAGGCCATGCTGGTTTTACGAAGGAGGAATCAAGTTCAGAGGGACAGCTTGTTCAGGGTCACTCAGCTATGAAATCCTAGAGTCAAGACTGCAATCAGCCAGTATTTATTCCCACAATATAGTCTCTCTGCTAAGTTTATTGCCAGTTTTAGTTTATGGTGAGAAATAACTTGCAAATTATTTTATTTAAAAATTTTAGCCCTGGCTGGTAGCACAGTGGATAAGGCTCCGGCCTGCTAACCCAAAGGTCGCAGGTTCGATCCCCAGCCAGGGCACATAACCAGGTTGCAAACCAGGTCTCCAGTCAGGTCTGTGGCTGGAGGCAGGTGAAACGCAACCATACGTTGTTGTCTCTCTCCTTTCCTGCCTCTCTCCCTTCTCCTCTTTCTAAAAATAATGGAATAAAATCTTTAAAAAAAGAAATAAATAAAATAAAATAAAATAAATAAAAATTTAAACACTTAAAAAGCTACTCTTAAAAACTCCACTGAGCAGAGTTTCAAGCCACAGTCATCTAAGGGCTAGTTTGGGCTAACCTGAATCTTAACCCTTTTTCATCCCCCTTTCATACCTGTTCCATTTATTCTTCCCTCCCTTCAGCTCTGAGTGAATCTGATGTTAGCAATTTGTACATATCCACGTCAGTCTTGTCTTTCTCATATTGACATTTGTGGTTTAGTCTTGTCTTTAAGGAAGGCTAAAAGACTCTGCTTGTTTCCAGGTGACATTGGAACCAGTAGGGTGTCTACTTGACAGAGTTTGAGCCCCTCTTTCACTCTTAATATTATATGTCAGTTACAAAATAGGGATGTAGAGCATAGCATAGAGAATATAGTCAGTAATAGGTAAGTATGGTGTCAGGTGGGTACTAGATTTATTGGGAGGAATCACTTTGTAGGGAATATAAATGTCTAATCACTGTGCTGTACGCTTAAAACTAATATAATATTGAAGGTTGATTGTAATTGAAAACATTTTTAAATCTTTACATATTATGCCAAATGGTCATTATAATAATAACCTATTTTAATTGATCTTGTATATAATAAAATAATTTCACAAATACTTCATCATCAAATATTCTGTAATATTATAATTACCTGGCTTATCAAAATACTAAACAGTGATATTATTAAGGTAATTATTTAATATATTTTAAAATTTATTTTTAGAAAGAGGGGAAGGGAAGGAGAAAGAGAAGGAGAGAAACATGGATTGGTTGTCTTTCCCAAGTGTCCTAGGAACTGAACCCCCAACCCAGGCGTATGCCCTGATTGGAATGGAACCATTAAACTTTCGCCCTGATGACTCCCAATCAACTGAGCCACACCAGCCAGGGCTGAAAAGAATTCTTTATACAAAAAGAAACAAAAGCAAAACCCAAATCACTAGGTTTTAAATCCAGGAAATATTCTTGGATTTTCATTTATACACCATTAATTGTGCAGACATTCGCAGAGCATCCAACATGTCCAAAGCCCTGGGGATACGTAGAGAGACAGGCTCAGGCACCAACTGAGCTAACAATTCTGAGAAAGATGTCATTGTGCAAACACTATTACGAAATGTTTTAAGAACAGCAGCATAAGTATTCAACAATAATCTATCTACACCCATAGTTGGGTTCTTTCTTTTTTCTTTCTCTCTCTTTTCTTCTTTCTTTCTTTTCTCTCTCTCTCTCTTTCTCTCTTTCATTTTAACATTAGGCCCTTCAGACGTATTTTGTCTGGGGAATTGTCAGTAACATTTTAGCAGAGATTTTAGGGTTTGGATATTTTAGGAAGCCAGAATCACCATTTCTCAATATCCAAGTAGATTTTATTAAAGATTTTTATCAATGTTTAGGCAGAACCAAGACAATTTTTATTAAAAGACTATTTTTCTTCATTAGATGTGAGTGAGTCAAGGACAGAGAGAAAAACATTGCATCTATTATCCAGACAAAATCAAGGATTAAACTGGTCTAGCTTAAGGAATGAACCATTATAAGAGGATCTATATCAGTAGATTTTTATTCTGTGTTTAATTGGCAACCAATGGATTAAATTGAACTATTCACTTCTTTTTCTCAAATATATGGTTATTTTGGTTATTGATAGTTGGCTAAAATAACTCAGGAAAATCTGCTGTTTGATTTTTCTGGGATTCAAAAGTTTGCTTTGATAATTTCTGTTCTAATAATTTGCTTTATAATAAGAATTTCAGGTTGAACTTCATAGTTGGATTACATATCATCTCCCTAAAAGACAGATGAAATGGGACCTTGGTGGCCACTGAGTTCATATATCCTAAGGATATCAAGACCATTGAATTCATAAAATTTTACATACTTCTCTTTAAATTTGAAAAGGAACTTTGAAAACATGTCATTCAGCCCCTTCAATTTTCATATCAGAGCACCGAACCCTAATGAATCAACATGAATTGTTGCAGACACTGGTGACAAGTCCAGAAATACCTCCTATTGCATTTCACTTCAATGTTCTTTTCACAACATTTTTAGCTCTGCAAGGGTAATTTTGAATTACTTGCTTATGTTTTGAATTTCTGGATTCATTGTCTAACATAATGTGTGAAATAAAAAGCTTAACCAAATCTTCCATAATAAAGCAATACATTTATTTTGAAATGCCATTCAGTAAAGCCAACTTGCAAAGAGGTTTCAAGACAATCACATTCCAAGATATTTTTAGATGAGAAGAGAATAGAAAACCAAAAACACGGGCTTTCTTATTAAACAACTTGATACCAGTCTCCTAAGAAACCAATTTAGATTGTTGAGGTCATTCTCCAAGAACAAATTATGAATGCTGGTTTTGCCTTTCCTCACGACCTTTAGAATTATCTTTCCATTCTATTCACCCCCAAAATACTAGATTGAAACTCTTTTCTATCTGGAAATTTTTGATGAGAAAATAAAAGTAAAAACATGTGATTTCTAGACTCTGAACACAAATCTCACAGGGAAAATTCTATGTTAGTCATATGTTCTTTTAATTTCATTATAACATTTTATAAACACTTGATTATGTTACTCATAGTAGTTATTTGATTAGTAAACACAGACAACCTTCTGTGCTCATATGGACCTTCACTTTGGCCAGTGCTCCACTCTTGTCTCATGTCCTCTAGCACTTTTTCACTAGCTCATACCAGTGCTTAAGAACTCTCCCACTTTTTGTTTCAGTAGAGTTGAATTCAATCTCTCTTTGCTATTGTAATAGAATTGAATGAAGCCTTCCTTGTCTGTTTAACTCCATCTAGTGCAATTTTCTCATATATATATATATATATATATATATATATATATATATATATATTTCATTTAAATATTGATGCACCTAATTGCATTGGTAAGACTGCTCCAATGCCACTTTCATAGTATGGTTATCAAGTTATTAGGTTTTACTATCATCATTGTAGAAGTTGGGAAATTTTGAATTTTATATTGTGTTCTAATTCAGGTTATATAATATAGAAATTATATTTTCTTTTAAGAGCTTAGGAAATTTTATCTGCAAATACATCTACTATCAGATTCTTAATCACAAACAATTCTCTGTAATAACAAAAGTTGAGTCTGTAGTTATAGATCTCTTCATTTTTTTCTTACCATTTGATTACATGTCAACTGTATAATTTAAAATATACTGACACTAGTATGTGTACTTTACATGTAATGGTAATTATTATTTGCTGACTTAAAAATGCTGGTGACAAAAACAGATTCCTCCTACTTTTATAAAAATATTAGGTATATGTATTTCTTTGCAAATGTATTAGACTTGCTGTGTTTTAAATAATTTGATGATATTTCTTAGTTCTCTCTTCCCTTGCAAAAAACAGTACTTATTTTTCTTAATTGCATTACATTTTGCATATCTGCCTTATTTTTTCATTCCTTACTTTAATTTATTTTCACAAAGCTTCTTAAAATTATCCACATTTGAGTATATTTTTAAAAGCATTAGATTTATGTGACTTTTACTGAGATATAGCTATAACTCACAGATTTACAAGATGTGCTTTTAATCAATCTACACTAAGAATGCTATTTTAACTTTATATTAAATCTCCTAAATCCAAGGGAAATTTGATACAAGCCTTTTTCTTCAAATGTTACTATTATTTATAGAATTACTATTATAGCTTTATGTATTTAATGGAAATTATATTCTTTGTTTTTTTCAATACATGGATTCATGCATAGCCTATGTGTTGATCATTTAAAAGTAATTTTATACTGAAAAATTCATGTTTAAACACTGTACATTCTAAAATTTATCAATTTCACAAGAGTTACCTAGATTTTTAAACTTCCTAATATTGCCCCTGAAAGCTGAAATAGATGGTGTTAAAACTCACAATGAAGCAATAGGAAATAATATGCTTGTTTCAGCTAATGTCTGAAAGACTCTATTTGCTAATAATCAATGGTTCAACTGGGAGATATATTATTTCTCTTTATTTTCACTCAATTTTTTCTACTTCAGTGTAATTAGTCTTTAACTTCTTTAGGCTACTAGGGCAGTTAGGAACAATAAGAATGTGAATATCTTCCTTAATGAGAGTGAGTACATTTGCAGGAAACTTTCGTTATGAAGTCCATTTTCTGTACCCCATTGAAGCTATCCCTGTTCTAGCACTCAGAGAATAGGCTTAGTTGTGGCACAAACTTCTGATTTTGGGTTCAAATGCATCCCTATTCTCAGTGGGATAGGAATGTTCCTGAATTCCCAGGAAGGAACACAATATGTAACTATTGACTCTTTATTATGTTCCTAATTCATATTATTTGGTTTAGAAAAATATGGTTTGTATACCATTATCTTTTATGATATTACCAAATTAGGATTCTCCAGAGAAACAGTACCATTAGGGTGTAGGTGCAAACACACAAACGTGCACAAACACACAGATTCATTGTATGGAATTGGCTCACATGATTATGGAAGTTGAGAAGCCCCAAGTACTGCAGTCAGCAAACTAGAGCATCAGAAGATCTGCTGTGCATAGTTCCAGTGTGAGTCTGAAGGCCTGAGAACCAGCGAGCTGATGGTGTCAATTCCAGTCAAAAGCCAGTGGCTAGAGATCCAACAGCTGACACATTGGTGGGAATCTGAAAGCTGGAAAAGACTTTGTTGCAGTTAAACAGTCAGGCAGAAGGAATTACTGAGGGTTTGTGTTCTAGCCAGTTTTCAACTGATTGAATAAGGCCCACCCACAATAGGGAAGGAAATTTGCTTTTCTCATTCTAGTGATTCAAATGTTTATTTCACCTAAAAACATCCTCATGGACACACCCAGGGTAATGTTTGGCCAAATATCAGAGTACTCTGAAGCCCAATCAAGTTGATGTGTAAAATTATCCCCCATTGAGTATTTTCACTTTAACCTTATGGAGACAAGTTATCTTGGGAAACTGAGACAATAGTTAAGACAGTACGATCAAATCTTTTTTGCAAGTTCCTGGGCCTGACAACAGAAAGGAGGGTGGGAATCTATATGTAGGCCAGACTATGCTTTCTAATATCCCGGAAGCTTTCTGGTCCTTTCACCTCTTTTTGTGCTTAACCCCTCACTCATCCACCCACTTTTTGTTGATGTAGAACATTAGCTCAGCACTTAGGCATTTGGCCCACTTGGAAACAAAATATTATCCCAGGGAATTTTTACTCACATTTTTATGATTTTCTGGAGATTTATTTTTTACCCACTTTCCCATTTCAACAAAGCACCAATTAAACCTCACTTTAATATTCCACACAGCCCAGTTTCTGCAAGGGAAATGGTAGTTCAAAAAACCTGATACTGGTAATTGAACACAACAGCAATTAATATTATGTCACCCTTAAGTGTGAGGAAGAGAGATGATGTTTCTTTTATTTTTCTAATTCTCATTCTAAAAATTGTCTAAGCAATGACATTTTTTCATTGCTTGGAGAGAGAAGCAATGAAGTGGGGAGGGGAGAGAGAGTGCAGCATTAATCGGTTGTCTTCTTCCATGTGCCCTGATGGGGTATCAAACCTGCAACCTGGGTATGAGCCTGACTGGGAATTGAAACTATGACCCTTTGGCCTAAGCGACAATTACAATGGGGAGAGAGACACCTGAGTCAAGAGGCTCTCTCTCCTGTTTCGGTTCTTGTCCTGACCACTAGACACTAACTCAAGCAAGAAATAAACACATATAATGGAAATGAGATAGCAAGTTTATTTATGAAACACATACAAGCACAAAGCTGCAAGCAGACATCAGGCTAGTCTAAAAACCCCACATATAGAGGAAAGAAAGTTGTTGTAAGTTTGTTAATGAGTTTGTTCTATATCCTTGAGCTGGGGCTACAAGTGAATACTTAGCTAATCTAAGTACAACTACTATTGGGGTTCAGGGGTTATATACTTTAGCTAGTTTACAGAGGTACCTCTCCTTCTCAAGTCTTGGGAACAATGTATAGCTACAAAGGCTTTCTCTCTCAGTTAGTAAAGTTTTTTCTTAGGTAATGAAATTGTTATAGAGGTCTCTTTCCCAGGATAGGTCCCCCTCTTCCTCCTGTGATGTTTAGAACACCCTGCAATCTGAGTAAGGTTGTCACAGACGCCCCTTTTCTTAGCACGGTCTCAAGGACTCCCCTCCTCTTGCGTATTTTTACCTGCAATGCTCTGGACACTGGCAATCTTATCAAACCAAGCTCAGGATTGCTGAGTCAATTGGTGAGATGTGTCTTCTTTTCGCTTCTAGCTTCCTGCATTAAGTTCTTTGTTAGATACGGAGGATTGTCAGAGGGGAGGGGAAGGGGGAAGATGGGGAAGAAGGTACAGGGATCAAGAAACATAACTGGTAAGTATGAAATAAATAGGGGGCATTAGAATAGCATAGGAAATGGAAAAATTAAAGAACTTGTATGTATGGCCCATGGACATGAACTAAGGGAGTAGGAGAATTGCTAGAGGGTGGCAAAGGGGTAAAAATTAGGATAGGCTTAAATAGCATAATTGCAATAAAATATTCTTTAAAACAAGATTGTAATGGCGAGGGCCCTGCTTTTTTCCCCTCCTCTAGCTCTCATTCCTAGCTGCTGCCCAACAGGATGAGACTTTAACCAACTGACCCACATGGGCCATGATGAGAGATTCATTCTTAATTCATGGCAAACTGTCTTAAAAACCCACTATGTTCATCTCTACCACTTTCAATACCCACGTGGAATATGGCTGCTCCATATAAAACTCTCCTGCTTTCCCCAATCCCAATTTCCTACACAGACCCTCTCTGGACAAATCAATCTATATTCCTTGATTTTCCCTCTGCCTTTGACATAGTTTATAGAAGCTAGTGAAACCTCTTGCTGACAGTTCAGGGCACATTGTAGAAAAAGGGGGCATGTAAGAGTGTAAGAGCCACTCAGATGGGGCGGGGTGTTGGAGAAGGTCATTTGGAGGCCATGACCGAAGGTCGATCTGCAGGCTGGACCAGGGCAATCAGAGGTTCCTCCCCGCCTTCCCTGGTCTTGGAGTATATCTTCCACCCACCATTCCATAATAAAAGCTGTGTTCAAAGACAGGATCTTTGAGAAAGTAAGACATCATTGAGACCATCTGAACTGATAAAGTGACCACAGTTAAGGCCTCTATATAAACTTTGAAGATTCCAGAGGGCAGGTATAGAGATCTCAATTTGCAGCCACCCAAGATAAGCCATGTGTGTACATTCTCTTGGTTTTTACACCTGCCTCCTACCAACGTGAGTGGGTCCTCCTCTTTCCACAGTGGATCTCTCCTTGCCGCCCCCCCGCCCCACAAGGCCAGTTTGCAAACCAGCTCCTCTGCAGCCATCTGTCTCCCTACCCGCCTGAGACTAAGGCATACAGGACAGGGAGCAGATCAAAAAGAATCACAGGGAAGCTGTCCTGGAGCCTGGTCTCATGCCAGGAGTCCCCTCTGATTTTGGTTTTCTTGTGATGAGATAGTCAAGATTTGTGCAGAACCTGGGAATGTACCTTTCTGGAAAGTCAGCAAGGTAGCTTGACACTGTTCTGTGGATGCTGACAGAGGGCATGAGACTCTGGACTAAGTAACAGAGGATGCTTCACTATTTAAAGCAGTAGTGGCAGCCAGAGTATCAATATGTACCCAGGTCCCCTAGGCCCTCCTGGACCCCCCATTCTCATACGATGATGTGAAGGAGGCTAGGTGGTACCTGCTCTCAGAGAAGGTTGTATTACGGGAGAGAAACCCTGACCTTAGGGAACTTGAGCTTAGGAATCTTCGTAATGAGCAATAACCATGCTTGTTCTTTGCTCATAAAAGAGACATTATTATTTCTAAAGATTTTACTTATTTATTTTTAGAGAGAGGGGAAGGGGAAGAGGGAGAGAAACATTGATGTGCCAGAGAAACACTGATCAGCTGCCTCTTGCATGCCCCCACCCACAGGACCTGGCCCGCAGTCCCGACAGGTGCCCGGACGGAAAATTGAACCCCGGTGACCTCTAAGTTTGTGGAACGACACCCAAGCCACTGAACCATACCAGTCAGAGTGAGATATTATTTTCTTATGATGCTTTTATTATATTTATATGATAAATAACCCTGCTGTTGACTTTGAAGGAAGACCATCTCTGTCTCCCAAAACTATTCACCACACAAAGCCTCCTTCACAAAATAGACCGGAAGAAAGACAGTCGGTGCCTCTGCTCACAGGATGTGCAGAAACAGAAGGGAACCATCAGGAATAATATTCCAACGAAGATCTAAGTCTCAGTATCCCTTAGGCCAATTTGGGTTGATATTTTCTATTACAGGCTAGCTACCAAAATCATCTTTACTATTCCATATGAGTACGTGAAGCCATATCATGGAGTGCCTACTCCAGTGCCCGTGTGCTGAGTGGGTGGGACCAGTGTACCTACTCTCTGAGGAGTGGAAAAGAGGCCTTTTCTTGTCCTTATCTATAGATTTCACATTGACTGCTGGATGAAATCCAGCATTTCTCTTATCAAATCAGATCTTAGGCTAATATTCGAGAAGAGGATAAAGAAGGAAATAGAAGAAGGGTTGATTTCTCTCTCCTCCAGGGTGTCCTTGTAATCCTCAGAGCTGAAGGGGTAGAGATGGAAATGAATACATCAGAAGAGAACAAAGTAGAAGGTGTGTTTTCAACTTTGTTGCTAAAATGGGTCTTTGCCTCCTAGAGTGTCTGTCTAATCAATGGTGGGTGTGTATATCCATGCTTTTCAAACTGTTTTTCCTTGGAGTTGGGCTTCTATTTTCCATAAAAAATCAACCAAAACTTTAAAGAGTCTAATTTCTATGTAAACGTTAAGTGACTACATAGTTAGTCAGAAGATTGTAGCTATAAATCAAGATCAAATTATTATCCTGGGAAAATATGTTATGAAAACCCCAGCTACAGTGTTCAAAATAGTTCTGTTTTTTCTTGGTTAAGAAAAAAAGGACTTTGCGAGTTGCATTACAAATAATGGGTTGTTTCTTTTCCTGGATAAAAACTGTTAAGTATGATGAATATGTTAATTTTTTAAAAAGATTTTATTCATTATTTTCGGAGAGAACAGTAGGGAGGGGGGATGAAAGGGAGAGAAGCATCAATGTGTAGTTGCTTTTCACCGCCTCTGGCTGGGGATTTGTCTGGAGACATGGCTTGCAACCTGGTTATGTGCCCTGGCTGGGAATCAAACCAGCGACCTTTGGGTTCGCAGGCTGGTACCTATCTACTGAGTCACATCGGCCAGGGCAAACAAGTTAATCTTGAGTGATGCTCACACTTACATTTAAGAAGAAGAATGCTGGGTTTTGGAAAACAAAGAAGCAGGCATACCTGCATGTGATGATTCATATGTCTTTGCTAAGGAGAAGCCTTAAAACATTGACATAGGGAAAATAAAAGTAATATCCAAGCTATGGTCTTTAAATTGACCCCAAATTTGTCATAAATGCAGTGGTGGTGGGAGTTGGGGGGAGGGAAGCTTTAGGCTTACTTGTATCAATTTGCTCCTACTTCTATACTTTTTTAAAGCAACTGACACTCCTTAGTTCCCTGCAGTGAACCAAACAATAACACCCCCACACTCATGGAATTTACATTCTGTAGATAAATACCTGACCATTCAAATCCAAACCATCAATCAAATTGCTTCTTTTGACGCACTCACTTAAAAGAAAACTGACCTCCATGATGTGGTATGTGAAACATGATGACTGTAACTTGCGTAAGATACTCATTTGGTTTCTTCCCTTGATTTTTTAACTACCTGACATCAAAAGCAGCTGAAAAAGGTAAACTCTTAATTGTCTAATAAGTAACTTCCTCTTTTCTGCACCCCCAAATTTAGAGTCTCTTACTTGGGTTCCCTGATTTACACCAAGTTGCAAATGAAGACTAGATTTTTTAAAGCAATCTTTGCCCTGGCAATGAGTAAATTACTTCCTCCTTCATTAACCCTGTTGGACTCCTTGTTTAAGTGCCCTGCATTAATGGCAAAGAGCATCACACAACTTGGGGTGGATTGGGAGCTCAGAGGGCTGAGGTTGGGAATCTCCGAAGGGCTCCACTGTGGGGTTAGGGGAGGACAAGCAAAGACATGTTTAGGCAGGAAAGAATCAAGGCCACTCTCCAGTTCCTGGAAGTCATCTCATGTTCTCCAATGGCTTCGAGACAAACCGTAGATGTTATTGGGGGCGTATTTTATGCTTTGTAATCTCTCCAAAGAGGCTGATGAGGCTGTGAGCTTTATTTAGGGTAAGTGGCTGCACCTCCCCAATCTCAGCCATCTAAGAATGCTGTGCAGAAGCCGGTTGGAACACCCAAGACCAGCTTGCCTGTCAAAATATAGAAGTAAACAATATCAGAGGTGATGAGAGAGCCACCACCAAGACACGAGTAGCTAGACCATCCAATATTGAAGGCCAGAAGCACGACTCTGGTAGTGGACACAGACAAAAAAGAGCTTTATGGAATCAAGTATGAATGCTGTCCTTACTGAGATGCAGACAACCACCCAAGCAGACCACCTGGTCCCTTTTTGACCTGCTGCTTGAGGGTCCCATTCAATTTACGTGAAATTAGAAGCTGGATCAGAGCGCTGGGAAGAGAAAATCTTCACCAGTGGATTCCCACCGGAGTGGGAATTTTGTGCTTGCTAGAGGTAGAGAAAAATAACTTAATTTGACCCCTAAAACTACTCAGTTGAAGAGTTTGCCAGAGTGGTCTAGAGTAAATTGTCATGAGACATAGGTGGAGATGGAGTGAGGTGGGTTGTTCAGCGGCAATGATATCATCTAACAAACCACACCCAAAAGTGATGAATGCATCCATTTTTCCCTTTCATGCATCTGTGGGTCACCTGGACAGGTTCTGTTGCAGAAAGCTACCCGTCATCTGGACTTGTCTGGGTTGGTTCCACCCCCGGTTAGAAGAAGCAGTGATTATCAGAGTATGCTTTTCTCAGGTTTATCCTACTTGTGTAGGAAGATGTGCACCTTCAAGTTTCACTTTCCAAAGTTCAGAGTGGGTCACACAGTCAAACCCAAAGTTATTGATGCAGGGATGGTCCCCACCATAAAAGAAGTGTGAGGAATAAGTAATCGATAAATAATAATCTAATCTATGATAGAAGGCATTGAGAATCAAGAAAACCATATTGAAGTATTAAATACAAATATATTTATCTGTGACTGGCTTACACCTGTTTTTTGTGCCTTTCATCTTGATACTTATAAGAATTTACTATGCCATGCCTTACTTGGTAGTTTAGTGCTTCTTTATTTTCAGCTTTTTGTTTTTGAAAGGGAGCTGTTTTGTTATACACTACAGATTCATGGGAGCATTGTTTTTATCTTAGTGAGGAGAAATAAAGCTGCAATGGGTGCTGGGGGAAAAGCTGATGAAAATACTGGTAGATTGTTAACTATAGCTCTGCTGATGGGTAGTATAATGAAAGAGTTTAATTTTTAAAAATATTTTATTCATTATTTTTAGAGAGAAGGGCAGGGAGGAAGGAACAAAGGGGGAAAAGCATCAATGTATGGTTGCCTTTCACCTGCTTCCAGCTATGGACCTGGCTGGAGACCTGGCTTGCAATCTGGTTATGTACCCTGACTGGGAATCAAACCATCGACCTTTGGGTCCACAGGCCAGTGCTTATCCACTGAGCCACCAGCCAGGGCTTTTCTAATTTTTATTTTAACTTTAAGTCAGTACTACAAATATTTGCCATGGCTGTGACAGTTTAAGCATGCTATTGATTTACAAATAATGTCAAAAGTGATTTTAAAATTTACTGCATTTTCTAATGCTCTCCCCCAAATGGTAACCAACATGTTGAAAATTCTACTATTCATTTGATGGTATTATTTCTTTTCCTTTTTATTTTGAAAGATGTTAGTATACTCATAATCAGATGAATTTGACATGCTTGCTAACTGCACTTCCCCACCCACAGCAGTCAGAGTTCTTTCATATATATATACACTGTTAGTAATGTTTCCAAAAAGCCAGATAGATGTCTGAAACCTCTGATGACAGGGTCATTGGCAGGCAGAGTTCCCTTTGCTGGATCAGGTCCCAGAGGTTGTCAGAGGGCAATGAGAAGTGGCAACCTGTTTCATTCCTCTCCACCTGGGCTGGCAGCAGGTACAGGCACCCGGAATGCTTGAAACGTAGCTTTCAAAGTGAGTTTCTTGGGGTGTCAACATTAACATCTTTTGGTATCATGTCACAAACCGAAGCACAGGTGGTTTTAGAAATAATTTATTTGTTAAATTTTTTAAGCAGGTAAGATCATGGACCTAGGCATATTTATATCTGGATTTCCACCCTGTTTTTGCTATTCATGTAATGGTGTGATGCTTTAGAGCTGAATCCCTTGTCTTTGAAATTGGGGCAGCTTACAGCAGCTCTGAAGAGCTATTTAAGATTTCAGCAGATGAACATATATTCCACACAGGTCTTGGCACATTATAAATGCTTGATGTATTATAACCATTGCTGGTAGATGAGCATTTCCCCCATTAATTTGCTAATAAATCTCTCTCCTAACTCTGATCCATTAGCATTGCAATTTTAAGATCAGGCACGTGGGGCTTTTGATGGGCAAGGTTTATGAAAATGTATCATTAAGCATTTTTATGGTGTGTTTGAATTGTAAGAGAGCCAACTCTCCCCTTGAGTAGAGACAACCTTGCTTTCCCCTTGAAGGTAATTTTTGGCATGCATATTTATTGAAGTTCCACTTCGTCTTCAGGGCTCTGCTTCTTTAATAGAAGATGTAACGGAAGTCACATGGGCTTTTGCCCAGTACACTAAATCAAAGCTGCTCAGGCTGCAAACTCATTGTGGAACCTACAGTTCCTGGCAGCTCCTTGGATCCCTGGTCTGTACGGCAAGGACATGGGCCACCAGATTAAATATATAGTCCTTCCATCTACCCCAAGTTCCCAGAATGGAGGAATAGGAAGCACTGTTACTGTGTGCATTGTCTTTTAAAATCTTTATTGTATATTTTTACATTACTTTTTAGTCCCCTTTTACCACCCCCTCCCCAGCAATCACCACATTGTTGTCTGTGTCCTTGAGCCCTTTTTCCTTTTTTTTTCTCGATCCCTCCACCCCTTAACCACCCCACAACCACACACACACACACACACACACACACACACACACACACTAGCTGTCATCCTGCTCTCTGTCTATGAGTATGGATGGACCTGGAGAATGTTATGCTAAGTAAATAAGCCAGTAAGAGAAAGGCAAATACCATATGATTTCATTCATTTGTGGAATCTAATGAAAAACTGAACTAACAAAGTAAATGGGGACAGACACATTGTCTTTTAAAGAAAACTAGATTGATCAGAAGTGGTTTAAGGAAGGTTTACCACTAGAGGCAAGTGAGAATTGGAAGCTCCCTTTTTTTCTGCAGCAGCAGGTCTTAGACAGCAGTATATCTAAGAAAATAAAGACTGAATTAACCGAGTGCTTTTTGTTTTTGTTTGTTCTTTTAATCAGCAGGCATTTCAATAAGCTTTTGTGATGCTTAAACTTCAAGAGGGGATCACAAGTTCATTTTATTAAGATGTATGTTTTCAGCATCACGTATCAGTCTTTGGGAAACACTAAATTGCTGGGTATATTCTCAGGAAAATGCTGATAATCTGACCCTTTCTTCCCTCCTCAAGTACATATCTAGATAATGTCTCAATCTTCTTGCCTCCCCAATTCCCTGTGCTTCCCCTCCCCCAGGCAGACTAGGATCTCTCTGTTTTATTTCTTTGTGGTCCTTATGGCATCTGCTGGAGATGGACTTTTAGGAAGAGTCAACATGATGATACTTTGATATTGCTTTAATACCTACTTTCTCCTCAAGCTTTAGATCCTCTGTGAAGCTTTCTGGTCCTCCCATATGTCTTGTTTCTTTCTCCCTATGAACCCCAACGTAAGTCTGTGACAGGTTGTCAGAGGAAATCAGGCTCTTCCTTGGGACCCTGAAGAAAGCATGCTATGGACCCATGCATGGGGGACTGTAGGTGGTAAGGTACTTTATGCAGGTGGAAGTAAAAGCTTCCTCTGTGTTCTAATGTCCCATCTCCTTATCTCACCATGGAAAAATCAGAGGCAGAAATAAAGGTCCTGTGACATATCAAAGCTCTGTTCAGTCCAGCATCCAGCTAGTGCCCCAGCTGCAATCTGTCTCTGCAGAGGTTTTCAGGCTCCCATTAGGAGCCTGTGTGTGGAGTTCACACGGTCATACAGCCTCTTAGGCCACATGGCTATGAGGAGAGCATTCTCAAGTGCAAGGGTCAAGTGCTGGTCATGGGAGAGAGAGAGAGAGAAGACTTCTTTGTTCCCCTGTTTGGGTTTGGGATGGACCAGGTATTTTTCAAAATAACTAAGGGACTTCCCAAGCTTTCATCAGCTTTTAGACAGGGTCCACCTCCTAGTTAGACTGACAGGCCTGTGCCTGTCAAAAAAAAAAAACACACACACAAAAAAACATCTCCCCCTGCACCATTTTGCCATCCTTGGTCCATGTGACTGCCTCCACCTGCTCCCCGGCCACTCAGAGGCGGAAGCGAGGAGTGTTAATCCCCGTATGGAGCCAGTCTGTGATCTTCTGAAGTATGTTTAGCTGTAGCTTCCTGGTGAAACAAACAGGCTTATGCTCCCCAATTTATTCAACTCAGTGTCCAATTCCTTTGCTCCTTTTCTTATTAATAATTAGCTAACTACCTACAGTAACAACAGCCCCGTTTCTCACTTTATTGTCCTTTTTTGACCTGTTCAGCTTTTTGAGTTCAGCCTCACTCTGGACTTCCCACCCCAAGCCCAGCAGTGAGCACGATGTTCGTGTGTGTTAAGTAGTTTCTATGTAAGGGTAAAATTAAGAAGCAAGGTTAACAAAATGATATGATCTATAAGTACTGTTTTTTTTTTTCTTAGTTTATTGATTGGAAAGTATAGGTTTATGACAGGGACTCAGGATCTGATTCAAATCCCTGTTTTCCCCTCTTCTAGCCAAAACTTGAGACAAATCATTAAACCTAAAAACCTGGTTTCTTCATTTTTAAAACCCAATTAATTAAATTGCCCAAAGTGGTTTTACATTTTGAGAAATTGTGTGATGCTCTGATGTTCAATATTTGCACAGGACCTTTTGGAAAATAATTGTGGATATTTTCTTTAGAATGAAAGAATACTATTTGGTTCTATGACTACAGATCACTTTTTTCTCCAATAGCTACTAAGCTTTATAATGTAAATAGCTATTTAGATGTTTAGACCTTGTCCTTTAAAAGAAATAGAAACAACAGGTATTAGTTCTGACCAGCAAGTGACAGGAGGAAGATACTCAAGAAGCCCATGAACTGAGAAAGTGTGTGGACTTCTGTGAAGTGCAGTGGTTGTTGTGAGTACTAGTGTTTTGTAGGGACAATGTTTTGAGACATTACTTTGTGTTTGGTAATTTGTGTCTGTTTTCCCTTTATGTAATTCCCAAGAGTATATCCCAGTTCCTGGTGCTTTGTTACTCCAGAAAAACAGCAGGGCAGAGCATAAAGCTTTTATGCACAGGACTTCCCTGCATGGCTCTGAAGGCTCAAGCTTATTAGGCCAGTTTTGTCACAGAGAGACATGTGCTTTGAGGGCACTAGACAGGGGGAGAATTACCCCAATCATAGAACAAAGATGGAAACCTACAGGTCCTTTGAATAGTAATGGCTATACTGCCTACTCACACAGCTCCAGGGAAGTCGGTCTATGAGAACTCTTTCTGAACCTATTAAAAGCCAACTAGTGTTTCTCAGGTTAAGTGAAACTCAAGGACCACGGGCCCAGGAAAGTAGACTGAGTGACTGAACCATCCTTGAAAGAGTGCTGCTCTCTGCATACTTGAACACTCCACTCATTTCCGATCGAGACCTCTGCAAATCTTTCATAAATACCAGGTATTGAACACGTCTTTTATTCCAGGCACTTGGGTGTGACATGCACTGTCTTGTGTAATGCTAACACAATTATGAGTGGCAGTATCATTATTATGCTTATTTAAAAAGCAAAGAAACTGGAGTTCAAAGAAGGTACGCAACTTGCCCCAGGTCACGCAACTAGTTACTAGCAGACAGCAGATGTAAATCCAAAGCTGATGCTTGTGAAGAATATTGTTGGTAGGGAAGCTTCTTATTCCAAGTGGCAGAAACCGAGTTTAGACAAGTTTGAATTGAAAACACAGAAAAAATTGTCTAATGACGAAGTGTAGGATAGCACCTTTGTTTCAACTGGACCCAGTTGTTCCAATGATGAGGCTGGTAATCTGTGTCCTCTATTTTGTGACCCTGCATTCCTCTGTGCTGGCTTCACCCTGAGAAACTTCTGTACACAAAAGGCAAGGTTGCCACCAGTGAGTAGACTGGCCAGTAGACTCTGTGGGGCCAGCAGAGAGCTCCTTTCTCAGAAGTTTCAAAAGAAGTCCAAGAATGAGTCTCATTGCCTTGGCTTTGTCATGTGCTATAAATCCTGAGCTAAATCTCAGGGATATGCCATACACTAATTGGCTGGTTCTGTGTGACTTTCCATTCTCTCTCACAGGTGGAATTCAGCCCCACCTGAACCACATGGATTGAGAGCAACTGAAGGAGTAGTTTCTTACGGGATCAAATTTTATTGATTGCCAAAAGAAGGAAAGGATGCTGGCGGGCAGACCAGGACATTTACCAAATAAAAAGCATCTACATTTTTATTTTTTGACAAGAGAAGACCTGGAGCTGGTACACCTATTTTAGAGGTTAAGGACATCTATTTATAGTTCTATAACCATCAGGGTCAGGCTCAAGCTGCTCTGTGCATTTCCCATTGCTGCTGACACATTATGACCCTTGTGCTTTTTTCCTTCTCTCACAATGAAAAAAAAGGTGCTAGGTATTTGTCCAACAAATCAGGCTCAACATAAGGAAGCAAAACCTCATCTTCACCTTCAATTCCATGAAATTACCTGCACGGAGGAGAAAAGGTCCTGAGGCAACAGGTGGGTGTTACCTTGCTTGTGGTCCGGGTGCTGTCTTGGTCGGGTGGCTTTGAAGCATTTGTCATAACTCCTCTGCATAGTAACAAACTCCACTAGGATTTCAGTTGCCACGCAACTGCACGGTATTTCTCCATAATACTGCCTTGCCTATGATTACAGAGTGAGGAGCTTTTATAGTCATAATAATACCTTACACTTGTGCCAGGCCTTTTACATAAGAGGATCCCAAAAGGGTGAATAGAAGAGCTCTTTATGTAAGCCCTTTCACCAAGTGCTAAAAATATCCATGCTTCCAATTTAGTTGTGTGGCAGCTACCCTGTCCTGGTAAAACCGCACAATAGCTATTTTAGCAGGAGGTGAGAGAGGATTACGCATCAGATTGAGAAAATGGAAAATATTTAAGTGGGCACAATAGAGACATCTCCACGGGGCACATGTTGAGCGACATGTCAGGGATGCTCATACGCTGACAGGTATTTTGGGGTGTCTCTGATTTAGATACCTGGAAAAATATTTACATTTAAGCATGTCTGCTATTCTTTTTTTTTTAATGGGATGAGGGGAGCCATTGTAAGTGCATGAGCTCAGGTTCCACTGAGTCACTGCTACTTCCAGGTCTGAAACAAGTGCTTCAGTGGAGTGTCTTTCCTTGCCATTTGTTGGAAAAAATTACTCTCGTATGTTTCTAATGTCCTCTTTTCACACAGTGAGTAATTGCTCACCTGGGAGGGCAGAGCACATTTTTTTAAATCCCTTAATAAGAAGATTTTAGAAATCTGGGTGCTTTTATTAAAAACAAACAAAAAAACACAATGATTTCTCTGAAAACAAACAAGTTGCTGGGTTCCCTGACAAACATTCCTATTCATCTTTTATTTATTCACTTTTTATTAACAATAAAGCTACCATCACACAGAGGAGGAAACCAAAATGAAACCAGCTTGGCCTTCATTTTAATTAACTTGCTAAATGTGTTGTAAAAAAAATAACTTGAAAGTAAAAGCCTTATTTGCAGTAGAAAAGTATTTTTCTTTCTTTCTTTTTTTTTTTTTTTTTTTTTTTTTGGTGTTTTCAAAAACCCCCTCTCTTTTTTGGGAAACCACCCATTTTTGGCCAGTCTCTGCTTCTCCTCCAGTTAGACTGATCTAACAGTGCTGGGTTATTCATACTGCATCTTCCTGGCCACTCTTGTCCAGTGTGAGCTGTCCTCTAATATTCATGCCATTATTTTATTATATATATATAATCTACTAAAGGGTTATATATATATATATACACATTGCTGCCCTGGCTAAGACATGCTTTCCAACCTTCCTTGTAGCTAAGTTTGTGAGTCTAAATTCTGACTTATAGGATGTGAGCAGAAGTGATCTGTGCTTCTTTCTAGTCATGACCTTAAAGGGAACAGATATATTTTCTCTTCCTGATGCTGCTTCTGCCCTCACACTTTAAAAGTGGATAGTTCCTCTGAGCAATGAGGACTGTGAACTATGGGTGATGGGAGCTATTGGCAGTTATGTGTTCTACTATGTGGAAAAAGCTTGTCTAGAGGGGAACAAACCCAAGCCAAGATGCAGCAGAAAAGGAGGGAGAAAGGGGTGGGGAGAGAGAAAAAAAGGAGAGAAAGAGAGGGAGAGATGAACTGATGAGAGATGATCAGTATGGCTGGCTGGATCAGTATCAGCATAAGCATTGGCTGATATACTTACAGGACAATAAACACAAATTTTGCTTTTGTTGTTGGAGGTTTATTTATAATGGGAAGAAATATTAAGGTAGTTGATGCCCCAAAAGTTGAAAATTATGTAACCCTTTAGTAAACTCAGAGCTTGAGTGAAGAAATGAATGGAATTTCAGAAACTACTGCACTTAATTTGGGAACATTATCTGAGAAGGGACTCTTTTCAGTGCTCACAGGTGACCATGTTGGCACATAATTATCTACAATGTCCTTCACCACCCACTTTACTAAGACCTGAATCACCTTCAATCAGAACAGAGACTCTTTCAGTGGTTAGAAATAAGGCTGAGACTGAAGGGGCCCAAGAACATACTGAAGCTCCCTGAAATTTGAACAGCTTCTAGTTATTTAACATATATTTCTCATGGGGCTTTTCTTTGCCAAGAAGTTTCTTGAATACTTGGGATATAAGATGAAAAGGAAAATCAAATTCCCTCCTCTCTTAGAATTTTATTACAACCATAGAGACAAGTTATAAATAGATGAATAAATAAATGTATACCTGTATTAAGATAACACATAATAAAATGTATGAAATAGAGTGAAACAGGGTAATAGCAATGACTGCTTTGCAACTTGCAAATAATCTATTTAATTCTCATAGCTCTAAAGGTATATCCTATTAGAATATATTCTGATAAAATGAACCACGGAGAAGGTAAATACTTGTTCAAGGTTCCAAACCCAGGTGATTATGGCTCCAAAGGCAACTGGGTAATATGATAATAACAGTGTGGACATTCAGAGGATAGGTAGGAGGGAGTATGAAGGATGGTCATGCAGACATGCAGGAAAAGAGCTTTTCAAACAGAGGGAAGCATGAGTACACTGGAGATAGCAGCTTCTCTCTTGAGTGTGGTATCTGTCTAGGGGTCAGAGAGAAAGCAGTAGGCAGTTGGCTGTGAGTGTAGAATGGACTCAGGGTGGGGAAAAGTCAAGAGGGGTACCTGAAATTGCCAGGAAATAATTTTACAATTTTACCCAAGACCTGGCTAATGCTTCTCAGATCTCATTGTTGCCTTCACCTTTGTACAAAGTCCAATTTATTTCTGAATTACATTAGAAATAAGTATTCTACTTGATTCTCCCCAACTTCCTGGAAAAAGAGCGAAAGGAAATCATGAACAAAATTAAAGTGTTGGAGACAAGAAAGAGATCTAACTAGTCCTAGACACCCCCTTAGAAAAGCTCTGTGTCCTTAGACAAACTGTGTAACACCCTGTCTTCAAGCTTTTCATCTGTTTTATGAAGGGGTTCTCCTGGATTATCTTTAAGGTCCTATTTCTGTATTTAAATTTGACCTAATATATATATTTTAAAGATTTTATTTATTATTTTTCAAAGAGAAGGGAAGGGAGAGAAGCAGAGAGGGAGAGAAACATCAATGTGTGGTGCCTTTCACCTGCCTCCAGCTGCAGACCTGGCTGGAGACCAGGCTTGCAACCTGGTTATATGCCCTGGCTGGGAATTGAACCAGTGACCTTTGTGCTGGCAGGCTGGCACCTTATCCACTGTGCCACTGGCCAGGGCATAAATTTGACCTCATATTAAATGGCCAGCTACCCAGAGAGAGACCTACATACACCACAATTAAGTTGAAACTTGATTTACCAGCACCTTAAACTTAATTGAGAGTCAACCTCAAGTTAGAAGATCAGATGTTTAGGAAGGGTCATCTTGAATTTATTATTCTGATTATGTTTTTTAAAAGATTTTATTTATTATTTCCAGAGAGAGAGAGAGGAAGGAGGAGAAGCAGAGAGGGAGAGAAACATCAAGGTATGGTTGCCTTTCACCTGCCTCCAGCCACGGATCTGGCTGGAAACCTGGCTTGCAACCAGGTTATGTGCCCTGGCTGGGGAATTGAACCAGTGACCTTAGTGTTTGCAGGCTGTGGCCTTATCCACTGTGCTACCAGGCAGGGCTGATTATGATGATGTTTTGATGGCATGTTGGCACCACTGGCCTTACTTCAGTGATAAATTTCCTATAACTTTTTCATCTTCTTTAACACTCCCTTCAATAACCATATTTGGATTAACTATATGAGGTAAGGAAACAGGCTTTGAGGAACAGCCTCATGTAGCCTACTGCTTTCATTTGTTTCTTCCACTGTTCTCTCTCCACACTGATAGGCTTTTTTGAATACTTATGAACTTGGTATGAGCTTAAGTAAGGCTACAGTATCCCCCGTCATGCATGATAGGTGGTAGCATTTTATGGGGCAAAAGTGGACAAATTGGACAAGCGTTGGCTTGGTATCATTTAAGGCAGGCATAGGTGACGAACCTGCCTCGGCTCCTGGAAGACACTAGCTTCCCAACACCATTTGAAATATTTTCATCAGACAAGTTGTGTTTCCACCTGCAATCCCTTCTTTCCATGTAGCTTTCCCCCCAATCCTATCTGGCCATTACACTACTCATACTGACTTTTGAATTTTTATCTCCCTGTTGCAGATATGGTGGGCTCAGTAATGCATTGGCGACATTTCCATTTCACAAATCCTCCTGCCCCAGACTTCTCATTTTAAAAATAAATGGAAACCCATAGGCTTCTTTTCCTGGGTGGGGGTGGGGAGAGCTTTATGAAGATAGGATTTTACATTTTCCTCACTATTACCATAAAAATTATTATAAAAATAGTATATGCTTATTTGAAAAAAACTGAACAGCACATACATCCATTTTTTAAAAAGTAAAAAACATAGGACTTTCCAGGTATAAACACAGTTATGCTACGCTTTTCTGTCCTAGAAATTTCCCCCTGCATATGATAGTCATGCAAACTTGGACAAATTGCTTAAATTCTTCATGAATATTCTAATTTGTAAATTTGTAAAGTGAAGAGAATTAGAGTATCTATCTCATAAGATCTGTGTAGTGATAGAATGATTGAGTTAATTTAAGTGAAGCAATAAACATTTTGTGTTTGCTATTATGAATATTATGTTTATGCCTGCATATATTATGCTATATTATGTTATTTCCTATGTAACATAGTTAATATATTTTAGTTCAAATCTTCCTATACAATATGTAAGCCACTGCTGTCTTGGCTGAAAGGCAAAGATGAGCAAGCCCATGAAGACGCCTGTTCTCATAAACAATATATTCTAGGAAGGATAATTGAATAAAATGAAAACAGTAGCAAAATATTTCTGATGTATACATGTGTGTCTATGTGTGTGCGTGTGGGTGTATGCATGGGCGTGCATAAAGGTAATATCAAATGATGGTAAATATTTGCAGAAAAAGTAATTTGGTTGATAAAATATTAAGTAACCAGTTGGTTTTCTCTTTAAAATTGGGGAATTAGGAAGAAAATAACCAGAATGAGATAGAGGGCTGAGCCCGAGGCCAGGGGCATTCCAACATTTCGAATGCAAGCAGAAGAGAGCCAGCACAGGAGACAGGAAGAAGTCACTGAAATAAGAGGGAAAACAGGAGAATACAGTGTCTTGGTAGGTAAGATGAAATAGACTTCAAGTGGGGTAATACAGGAAGAGAAATGGCCACTGGATTTCAAAACATTAACCAAGAGGCAGAACCTTGGTAATTTTTCCAAGTACTTAAAATTACTAGGATTACATCTAATAAGAGCAACTAGCATTTACTGGTCACATGAAATGTTAGCTACTTTTTACATAAAATTTAAATTATGACTTTAGACTAAGATTATTGTCATTTTACAGATCAATAAAATGAGGCAGAAAGATGGTACAAAGCTCACTCATTGTCACATAGTCAGGATACAGGGCCGAGGAGTGCCACTCTTTCCAGAGCTAGGACTCATGCCCTTCTTATAATGCCCATGTTCACATAAATGAATATAGATCCAGGTCATAATTTTAATACTTGCATGATCATTTATTTTTTAATCTCTTATTGTTGACTAAAAAGTTTTCAAAGTTCTACTGTTATAACCATAAATGGCATCAAATATATACTTGTGCACAATTTTCAAGTCCTTAAAGGAGAATTATTATTTGAAAAATATCATCAGAAAAATTAAACACCTATCAGATTTCCTTTCATTTGAGTTACATAAATTTATGTAACTACCCTTTTCTCCATATGTTTACTAGCATGGAAAATTATAAAAAAATAAGACCGATTTTTGACTTAATTTGCTTTCTATTATTACCGAGATTAAACATCCCTTTCTGTATTGATGTGTCATTTCAAATCCTTATTTTGTGAATAGTTCATTCCCATCCTTTGTCCTTATTTAATACGGCAGTGTCTATTTCTTGCTTATTTACAAGTTTTTCTTTATTTTTTACTAATATGGGAGAAATGTGTAGCTGCTTAGTGCTCCTATTGTTGCAAATAATTTTCCAACTTGGCACCTGAAATGATAACTTTAATCGCTTCCCATGGAAACATTTTGCATTTTTATGTATTCAGCCTTCTTGGCTGTTGCTTGTTTATAGCTTTGATGTATTAATGTCATTTTTAGATGGGCCATCTCCCCCAAGTTCCTATCAAAGTTTCTTTCAGTAAATCGATCTTTTTATATGCATATTTTGAAAGGAGATTGCTCAGCATGGTAGCCACCATTCACATGGAGATTTTACATTGAAATTAATTAAAATAAAAGAAAATGTAAAACTTATATCTTCAGTTACACTAACCGCAGTGCAAGTGCTCAATAGTGAGGTGGAGCTATGGAGATTGAGTCCAACACTGCAGCTGTAGGCCCTTTCCAGCATCATAGGCATTTTTATTGGGCAGTGCTTCTCAAACATTAGTGTGGACACTAATCTATTAGTTCCATGTGAAAATTTGGCTCCTCACTTAGGTGGTCTGGGGAGATACCAGAGTTTCATGTCTATAGCAAACCCCAGATGATGCTGACACTACAGATTCTTGGTCCAGATTTAGATGATCAAGTATGAAAATTTATTATTATGTAAGGGATTATAAAACTTCCTTATATGTTTATACCTACATTTCTGTTTATTTAATTGTATTACTTATTAATATTCTGTGGCATATTTATCATGTGCTAAATACTCATATATGCTTTTCCTAGACTTTCTGACCCCTGCTATTGATTCACAGTCAACTTGGTTGTAAACTGCAATGAAATCAATGTACTTGTGCAGAATGTTTTAATATTTAATATAGAAGTCTATCCATAGCTTTTCAGATTTTGGCAAACATCATATATTGTTTAAAGTGAAATTGCATTCACTTTGAAATCAAGTTAGTAAGAAATAATCATTAACACAATTGATTCTTACTATTCAAGAAGAAGGAATTTCTCTATTTCCCATATCTTCTTTTTTTTCATTTTAAATTATTTTTTAAAAATTTTATTTATTATTTTCAGAGAGAGGGGAAGAGAGAGAGGCAGAGAGGGAGAGAAACAACAATGTATGGTTGCCTTTCACCTGCCTCCAGCTACCGAGCCGGCTAGAGACCTGGTTTGCAACCTGGCTATGTGCCCTGGCTGGGAATCGAACCAGCAACCTTTGAGGTTCCCAGGCCAGTGCCTTATCCACTGTGCCACCAGCCAGGTCTCCCATATCTTCTTTTATGTTTGTTTTATAGATGAATGTTTTGCTACCCTGCCCCCACCTCCCATTTGTAGGTTGGAACTCTAACCTTCAATGTGATGACATTTGGAGATAATTAAATTCAGGTGAGGCTGTGAAGATGAGGCCCTCATGATGGGATTAGGGTCCTTATAAGCAGAGGAACTCTCACTCCCTCTGCCCTGTGAGAACACAGCAAGAAGGTGGATGTCTTTCATTCAGAAGAAGGGCCTCAATTGGAACTGAATCTCCCAGCACCTTGAACTTGGACTTCCAATCCTCAAGAACTATAAGAAATAAGCCCCAGACTATGGTATTCTATTCTAGCAATCTGAGTTGACAAAGATAGTCGGTCAGAAGAATAATTGTTATCTCTAAATAAAATCCTCATGTTTTCATATTCACTTGGCCTTTCTATGGTTCTGTATTGTTATTTCTAGTCAATCTTAGAATAATTATTTTACATTTTTCAGGAAGAAAAATATGAAGCCCCTTTGGAAAGATTTACCCTCCCTAAGTGTTTGAGTTTTAATGTGGCTATATCTATTTTTTTCATTTTTAATTTCTTTAGTTTGTGTTTTAAAAAGAGAATTTCATGTTTCATATATGGGTTCTTCAAAATTTTCCACTTGTAAAGGCCATACCGTAAGTTCAGACTTGTAGTCAGGTATTTATTTATTCATCAAATCCCTGCCCTTAGCCAGGTGCAGTCAACTTGTTGGGGTCCTGGAAATGGACAGAAAGGGTCCCACTCTTTCAAAAATCTCAGACTAGCACACCTGGGAAATGTAAAAGGCATATTTGACATAGTATTAAAAAATAACACATAACTTTATATTTTATTGATGGGGCATTTCATAACATAGAGAAAAGCATCCAGTTTGATGGTAGTAAGTCTAAATTGTGGTCAATAAGACTACTGGCATCAAATAAACCTTATTTTGGAAACGTGAGTAGAACCTATCCATTCAAAGAAGGATGATTGGTTGGAGTAGGAATGTCAGATTTGCTAAACCATGTAGACCCTTTTTAAACAATTTTTAAAATTATATTTGAGCATAGCAATATATATATTTATTATAAATGTAAAATTTTCTGTAATCTTTACTGGAAAGTATCAGCTGATAAAACAAAGGATGAATTTCTAGGTCAATTCACATGTTTCTTGTCATGGGAATATTCCACTTACTATGAGTGTGTTTCCTTGATTGTATAAATGTAGTTTGTGTGTAAATTGCTGGGCAATTTTTTTTGCCCAGTGACTCAGTGTTCCAGATCCTGGAGCACCATATCATCATCTGCTGTTCTATAATCCCCAAACCCTATGTACAACTTCTGTTGACTTCACTATTGTTGTACAGGCAAAGGTCATGAGGAGCATGTGACTCCCAGTCTTCTAAGACTTTCATTTAGTGCTGTTACCAGAAAGCTTAGAAATCCTGATTAGATGGAAAGGAGATTAGCTTTTTCCCTAGTGGAGTAATTTCATTATTACAGAGGTGTCATCTCCTTAAGCTAAATGTGGAAAGAATAATAGAAGAGTGCTGATCATGGGGGAAAAAACCTAAAAGGCATTATAATAAATTATGATATGACTTAGCACATCCTGAAATATTTAAATAACCCCCTTAAAATTTAGGTAGCTAGATTGATCAGTTGTAATTTTCACTTTTTTCATTTGCATCACTTTTATACAAAAAAGCACTCCCCCACCATCTGGCTGATTTGTAGACTAAAAAGCACTTTCCCTTGTCTGTCTGAATTCATGGAAGTGACATATTTAACCCCAATAACATCAGCTCTGTTAGTCTAATATAACAGAGTCAACTTACTTAAGGACTTCAAAAGAATTAAGTCCTGAAGCATTTCAATGACTGGTGTGATTGACATAAGATACATCTATGTATTTTATGAACATTAATATATCAACACATAACTATAATTTGAGCTTTTTTGGTCTCATATTCCTTTGTTCTTACTGGAAGAAATTTCAGCTTATTTTTGTCCAATGCATTTTCTCTGGATCTCATTGAAATAATTAGAAAGGAATTTAGATTTGGTTCTATGATTATTTAAAAGTATATATTCTCAGCTCTGGCTGGTGGCTCAATGAATAGGTGCAGACCTGCAAACCCTGCTGGTTCGGTTCCAGGTCAGGGCACATAACCAGGTTGCAAGGCAGGTCTCCAGCCAGGTCCCTAGCTGAAGGCAGGTGAAAGGCAGCCATACATTGACATTTCTCTCCCTTTCTTTCTCCCTCCCTGCCCTTCTCTCTAAACATAATGAATGAAAACTTTTTATAAAAGATTTTAAAAAGTATAGATTCTTTTCTGTTTCAGTCAGTGAGACCTAAAAATGTAATTCTGGACACCTCCTTGCTAGTAGTCCTCAAAGTTGGCATAAATGCTTGTACACTAATGTGTCTTCATTGAGGAAATTGCCTGATCAATAGATATTGAGAAAATGGGGTTGAAAAAATTTGATGGTTCCCAAGCCTTATTTTGTAGAAGAGAAAAAATAATTATAAATTATTCTAAAACTGAAAATATTAAATTTAAAGGACTACATATTGCTATAAATATACTCTTCCCACTCCTTTTGGCTAAAATCCCCCCTTTTGGGATTTTTTTTTTTTGTGGTAAAAAAGACTGTTTCACTGTATAGTTAGGAACCATATGTTAATCTCTCCTCACTTTAGTATTTGTAATTATTGTGGTACTCGAAACAAGGTGACTAAAGATTGCTGTATTGGTTTAAGATGAGTGCACAGTCAACCCAATGACCTTGACTCCTAACTCCAGTGAGCCAATGAGTGCGTGGCCTGGAGTAAGTCAGTATACTTATCTTGGCATCAATTTTCTTCTGTGTAGAAATGAGTCTCACCTTACCATCTATTCAAGTGCTCTATAGTTAAAAAATACCACTACCACCCCAAGTGGGATAGAATTATTAGTCATGATAAAGTATTTCTACTCCCTAAATGGTCTGTCATGGAATTTCCTTATAAAGGATCTTCCCTGCTTTTGGTCATGTGCTTAAAAGACAACTTCTAGGAGAACACTTCACTACCAAAAATAATGATACATTACTCAACCTCCTGTTCACAGTGTGTTAACTGCTATGAGTTTGTAAGTGGCACTTGAGGCACTTTGCTTTTCTTCAATGTGCTAATTTTTTTTTTTAAATTTTTAGAATCATTAAGAGATAGAGAAGAAGAGAGGGGGTATGGGGAAGGAGAGAGGAAGGGAGGGAGGGAGAGAGAGAGAAGTGGTCTCTGTTCTTTCCCAATTATAATTCCCTTTCTTCTTTTCATCTAGCTAATCTCCCTGAGTGCATTAGTCAGATGTTCTTACCAAAAGTAGATGCATAAGGACCAGGAATTAAATGACATGTGACTTATTTTAGGACATACAGAAACTGAAACTATTAAGTAATGTCAGTTATTAATTTTATTTTCCCTCAGGTACTGACAAGTTCAAAAAATAAAATTTGTAAAATCATAGTATAGTATCAGATAATGTTTAAGAATCAGGAAGTTACACTTAAGTGTATAGGCTTCTTTTTTTTATATCCTGCTAATGCATAAAAAAATACTATACATTTATAACATTTTTTTCTAGGAAATTAGTTATGAATTTAGATGTTTAGAGTAGCTCATGAGACAGTCAGCTTGCAAGTGAAAGTAATTTGCAATAGGAATTATTTGGAAAATGTGACAGAAAAACATCCACAGGTCACTATTGAATTATAAACTTATTTTTTCTTTAAAAGTTGATAACTTAATCTAATTAAGCAGCAAATTATTGCTTATTCTTACTTTTACCACAGTACCAACATACACACTAAAATACCTACATTACATTTTATTATACTTTTTGCTTTAAGCAAAAGCAGGTTAGGAATCTATGTATGTGTGTACATATACACACATATTTTTGTATATATACACATGTATTTGTGTTGCATTCTATACCGTGACATATATGTACATATTCAGTAGGACATTAAGAAGAAAATGAGGAGCGATCACAGGAAATGCAGGAAATAGAATGACTATAAATAATTTCAACTGTGAGCGCACAGGAGTTAGTGACACCCATACCGTAGTTAAATCGATCTTACTTTTGTTTTCCAAAAGCACCCGCTCCGAGTGAGACCTTTATTCTCCATACGTGTGCACTGTGCGTGTTCTAAGTGGGCTAGTTTTGTTCTCATGCCATGGGAGCAGGTGGCATGAAGCTGTTTTGATGAGGTTAAAAGGCTCCTCCCCTCTTCCCCCAGGCAGCAGCCTGAAGTACGTCAGCAGTAATTGTGTGCTGGATCGGCTGTGCAGGGAGGGTGGAGGCAAAATTGATATCAAACACGGGTATCAAACTGAGAGCTGGATGTTGCCTTTAAGTTGTTACCCTTTTTATTAAACATGCCAGGGGTAAGACGCTTACAAACATCCTCCATAGTCAAAACATCTATTTTTGATCGGTTTTTATTTTTCTTCTTCATAAAGACTGAATTAGTGTTGCAGGGGATATAAATGAAGGGGTTTCGTTATCCTCTTTTCATTTTACTATTTACTAATCAGACTTCAGCTCAGAGAAGTAAAAGAGAGGGGTTCTGTTGCCTAGATGTGAGGCCTCTAATGAGGAGGGGAGGCCCCAGGGAGCCGAAATCCCAAGTAGAAAGATGCTGCTTTCAGGTTTCTTGCCATTTCTTCAGTCGCTTCTTCCTTCTCCAAGGGGCCTAGTGGGCAGGAGCTGTCCAAGGTGCTAGAATGCTGGCAGCTTTGCCGTTCAATGCAGACGGATTGCAGAAACACTGAAGAAAGATTACTGCTTATTTCAGAAGGTAGGTTCTTTGTTTCAAAATCCCTGATTAATCAGCAGCAGCATCAACAGACTAAGGCAGCTGGAGAGGAGAGCGAGAGAGAAGCAGGAAGGGAGGGAGTCAGGGCAGGGAGGGGGGAGGAGAGAGAGAGAATGAGAAGAGAGAGAGAGGGAGAGAGCTGGTTGTCACGGGGGAGGGACCATGCCACAAGCTAGGCTGCTCCAAACCTTCAGTATGTAAGTGGCAATGAGAAAGAGCATCTTTTTGGCTGAAAGGAGACATTTGTAGAGAATGTGGCTGATTTTTTATTTTCATTTATTTTTGCCTTTACAGAATATAATCAAATGAGGCACCTTAGCCAGCCTGGGTGATTGCTTTGAGTCTTGTAATCATCTGTGTAGCAAAGTGGGTAAAATCATTGAATTTCTTCCCAGCTGGACCTGGAAGGAGAGGGGCTGTGTGTTCATCCCCACCCTTTAGCTATGCCCTCTTTTCTCTCAATGTCGATTTAAGGAAGCAAACACCTGTCTTCTGCCACCGTGTCATCCTAGAAAACTTTAAAGGCCATTTTATCTAATAGGAAGAACATCAAGGATGCTCTGATCTCTAGTGATGAAGAATCTGGGAGTGGACACTTTTCCCATCCAGATACAATGCACTTTAATTGAAGAAAAACTGAGCTGAACTACAAGTCTATTTCTTATGGTGCTGGATTACTCCTACAGAGCTGCCCTGGGATCCACCGTGAGAGAGGGTTCTGACAGACACAAGTCACCTCCTGATTGTTGCACTTTGCTCTCCCTGGGGACTTACATTTTGGTATGTATCTCATTTTTCAGATTCTCTGAGCATGCTAATTGAATCCTGCACTAAATACACCAAGCAATTGGGCTATGAAATGAAATAGATTTTAGCTGGGGATACTTAACGCTGAAGTTTGCATGTCTTATTACGTGGAACAGAAATAAAGCCACAGTGAAGGCATCCAAGGCTTTAATGAGCTTCAGGCTATGTTGTAGCCTTGTGCCCACTTAGTTACTTACTGCACAAATGGTTAAACTTGGTTTTCATTGGTAAAATAAACCATGTTGAATTATTAAAAGCATGCTAAATATTTTCCAGAGTATTAATTGGCATTCACATTGTGCATGCTAACTATTTATCTGTTATTCTATACCATGAATATTTTATGTTCTCACAAAAGACACTATACATCCCTCTCAAATTAGGCAAACTATTAGACATGTATTGAAGCTGAAACTGCTTTTTACCTAACTGGTTAGACATAAATATCTTCAAGAAACACATATTTTAATTCCACTCAGTATCAGGAAGACTTCATTAGTCTCATCACAATGAATATTTCCTATAGAACTTTTAGGTGGACTTGTTTTACTTGGGACACATGCTTATGTTGTTGGGGTGTCTCTGTGCTAAATTTTCTAACAACCAGCAATACTTTAAATATAAGAACTATAAGTATTTCATACCTGAAAAAATATTATTCATTTTCTTTAGAAAATCTTAAAGTTGCTCTGCTATCACAGAACTGAGTTTTTTCAAATACAGCCCCAAAATAAGGAAATACAAATGAAGAGTTCATATGATGTAGTTTTGGTCATTTTAACATGCATGAATTATAATCAAGTAGTGTGGAATAATAACTGTAGAGCAAGAGTGAAAATGAACTCCACTCCTAATTCTTCACATTTTAAACATTGTCCAACTTGTTCTCTATATTGTCAATTGCTAAATAAATTAATATGAGAATATGTGAGCCTCAAAAGCTGAAATTATTTTTTATGTGGAAAGTGTACCATATGTTTGCCAACTCAGCAAGGAAGGGAACTCTGTAAAGGAAATCAACACTTAGAAAATTAATAAATATAAATATGAGAAAAGTAGTACAACTTCATAAGAAACTACAGAAAAGCTCAAGGATGTAACACATCTGCAAAGTTTAGAGGGAGAAGTGTACAGATGCTATACACCAGAAGACAGGCTATTGTTTGAAACAACAAATAAGTCATAGACTCCTGATTCAATTAGATGGTGGGTATTGTAGCTCTAGTCAACAATTTATTATACAGACTATATATACTCTGCAAATACTGCCTTGTAAGCTTTTGAAAACACTTGGCCAAAGGCTTTAAAAAGTATCTTGGCCATTGACATTTTGCATGAATCCTTAATATTAATGGAAATGTGCAATCTCTTTCGATCATGGGCAAATGACACCATGACAGCATGGAAGTTGGGAAGGAATTTCCAATTCATCATGTTAAAACATTAACATGATTTATGCCCATTTTACCCATTTTTTGGAAAGGAGAGAGTGGAGAAAAACTCACTACAAAGTGATACGCTCTCTGAGAAAAAAGCAATCAGTGTCTTTGTAGTCACTTCCACAAGCTCTCCTGGTTTTAATGCTAACATTTCACATTTTGGGCAGAACAGCTGCATTTTGATAACAGTGAAAATGAGAAAATGAGCATGACAGTTCTTGAGGTGGAGGATAGGATTTCAAGCATAGTCAAAGTGAAATTATAGGATTTAATTTTGACAGACTATGAGATTTTATCAGAAAAACAGTTTTGACATGATTTACATGGGTTATAGATGATAACCAAGGAATCTAGTCTGTTGATTTGGTCCTATGTGAAGTCAGCAAATTTTAAAAATTAATTTGCATACATATTTTACATATGTATATGAATCTTGATTACTTAAATACTTATATTTTTCAAACTGTTTTTAAATTGGTCAGAGTATATGCAAAAATGTAAAAAACCTTTATCTCCTACTGAGCAACATATATAGTCAACAATTCCCTTGGAAACTTTTATTTGGATGAATTTGCACTATTGAGCACAATACAATTCTTTATGTCAAAGCAAATGCAGAATGGAAGGGAAACCAAATTTTAATAACTCAAATTATAATAATTTCCTCACAACACAAACCTCACAGGTGTGATTTGATAACTTCAGAAATAACTAAGAGATGGAGACCAGAAAACTTTACCTTATGCAAATAAAACATAATACACACATGGGAAGAAATGGTAAATGTCTAGGCTTTCCACCAGCAAATTTATTCCTTATATGCATTTCATTTTTCCCCAGATGATGCAAATAGCATAATAATAACAGCACAAAATAAACTTTGGCTTCACATTAACTTACAGAATTAAGTATGACCTAGCATTTAAGAAGCATTTCAAGGAATTGGGGAAGATTTCTCTCCCAAACAAGTAGTTTTTCTTCTTCTACCACTTAGTGAATGTGAAAAAAACTGGATTAATGGACATTTTATAACTAATTGTCTTGGAAAGCCAAAATCGTAGATAGGAAACAGCTCCATTTGAGAAATTCTGAGTAAACATGTGAAGAATATGAAAAAAGAACTAGCACCATGGGGCCCAGTGGACAGATGAGACTGGTATACGAGGAGTCTATTGTTGGTAAAGGATGGTGGATGACCCCTAGCAAAGTTCTGCCTGAGAAGTGAACGTATACAGCTATCCATGCTGTCCTTATGGAGCCAGAGTAGTTAGTGTCACAAGGCATGAAATTACACCAAAGGAGGAGTTTGTTCTGAATTTTAGAATGAAAAAGAGAAGTAGTTTAAAATGTATCTAACTATCTGACCCTTTTTATGCATCTTCAGCAATAGCCTATAATCAACAAAAAATATTCTATATTGTGGGGAAGCCCATCTTAACATCAGTTAGTGCCACATTAAACATGCTTTGGTATATTGAGGCCACACAAAATTGATTCCTCAATTGATAATGGAAATAACTCATGTAAATGTAAGATCTTTACTTTTTGTGTTCAACAATTTCTAAAAAGTGTCCCAATTTCTTTTGGGGACAGGCTTTAACACTCAAAATCATGTAGTATCTCAGCTTTTTGAGTTCCTTGGATGCATGGAAAAAAAAAAAAAAAGACTGAAGTGAATTACTTTATCTTTCCATGGGTTCCATTTGGATATCCTTATGTATAGTTTATATTCCATATATACGTGTTCTAGATAGTTTGATTTCATGGAAACATTTTAAAGAAATGTAATGCTACTTTCAGCTCTAGTTTCAGCATTGGAAGGAATAGTGATGTTTTAAACAAAAGAAACTTAAAAATGGTTAATTAAATAAAAATGTTAAATATTTAGTATTTTTAACATAACTTTAATCTCACCAGTGCAAATTGGTGTATTTTAGGAGAGTAGAGAAAAATTTCAAATTTTGGGAAACATCACAGTATTATAAAAGTTTTGGTTAAAAGGGTGTGGCCAACAGGAAATATAATAAAAAAGTGAAAGAATAACATAAAATAGAACTGTACATTCTATAAGAATGGCAATGATTCTAAATACAGTGATCCAGGAATTAAAGAAATTTCTTACAAATGCAGAATATAGCAATGGAAAATAAAAGATTGAAATGATTTCTATGGGAATTCTGGTCTTGGTCATTTTAGGTGCTTTCTCAGGAGAGTCCCTGACACAAATTTTAAATATTGGCCAAAAAATTCCAAAGAAAAGAACACACTCACAAAAGCCTTACACTATTTGAATCAATTCTGTGTATCCCTAAGAAAACCTATCTGCTTTGTGGGGACAACCATGGTTGTCAGCTTTCAACCAGTGCTGTAGGTGGGACTAAAATGTCTCATTTGTTGTGAGCTCAATTGACTGCAGACATATATTAGTTCAAATAAAAGGGCTGAGCATAGAAGCTCAAGATGTTTCCTTCAATTTCACCCATTCTGTTGTCAGATATCTCATGGATTGATTGAGATATACCTAAAGATGCTACTTGAAAAAAGAAGCCCATCTGCTTCTTAACTATGGTCTCTTAAGATGGTAATTTTAGGAGTTAGGTGCCCAAGTCAAACTTTCATAAAATGCTTGTGTATAGGATTTTCATTTAAGGGCCAGAAATGAACTTGATTTAATTTCCAACATTCAAAATGCCACCAAGTTTTAATGGTTAAAAAAAAAAAAAAAAGAACCCTTTATTTAATATCTATCTTTGCCATAAAATATAATTTTTTGAAAGATAAATAGAGTAATGATTTTACTTGTCTATGGGTTCTCACTGCAGGGAAATGGTAGCAATTGTAATGAGGTAGACACCTAACATATGGTTCACTTTTCCTTAGTGGGGCCATGAACCTATTCATTTAGAGTTCGCTCTCCTGAGAAATGCCTTTTGATTTGGAAAGATGGAGTCTGAATGCTTTGAGAGATGGAATGAGCTTTGCGATTCATATGCCCTCAAACCCTTATTTTCTTGATGTGGTTCCTGAGGCAGAATGGCTAAGTGGTCTGCACTTTGGGTAGTACAAATCAGATACCTCCTTTCTTGGCCTTCATTTGCATATCTGTAATTAAGAAAGTCGCACTCTGTTGAGTTAGGTTTCAAACTAAAAGTGTGTTTATTGAGAGCTTATAACTACTGTAATTTTGGTTAAGAATTGTGAAAAGTATCTGATAATTATGGTCACATTTATTGAACACTTACATGCATTTTCTAACGATGTTAAAAGGTAAGTACTATCCCAACCCCCATTTTGAAAAAGGGGAAATTGAAGCTTAAAGAGGTTAATTAACTTGCACAAAGTCAGAGGTCTGAAGCTGGTTTAAGTGGGGTTTTCAGGTCACATTGCTCTCTGGGTCCACTCCATTCTTATATCAGGTCCAGGTTTTACATGTACATAAGAAAGCAAAAAGTGTGATGTTTAAACATTAGTAGGGTCTAAATCCATTTTTAATTTTAATTTTTGATGACTTAATATAATGATTTTAAACCTTTTTTTGTTCATTATCAAAAATAGTGACCATAAACCATGACAAACCAGTAAATGTCAGCACTGCCACCTGAATTAGTAGTCTTGTCATACTGAATTGAGGAAGACAATTCTGCCTTTATCAGGCTTCATTTATGAACAGGTGCTCAAGACATACTTGAATAAATGAATGATTATGGAATCAAATACTTCAATGGAACTAGACAACATAGCATGTTCACAAACATTGATTCAATTTTCATTACTCTGAAGTTTTACTAGAGTTTATGGTTGATTTTCATATCAATTAAAAAATCTTGTAAGACAACTTTCCATAGTATAATTATTTTATGATACTATTATGTAATATTTCTCAGAATAAATACAATTTAAACTCTAGCCAGCTTAAAAGACTATTTAATTAACCTTGTCAACATTAGGAATATATAAACTGTATAAAGAATTGCTAGTGTCATTTTGCATGGTGAGGAAAATTTAAGGGAAGAAATAAAAACCTATGGGTAATGCATTACACAGTGGAAAATTTATAATTTTGCTGGAGGGCAGAGTGGGAGTGATAATCTTTTGCCCTGAGGCGTTACCTCTAGAATCCTGTAACATTGACTTGGCTTGCTTAAGTGTGGTAGAATTAATTGCCATAAAGTTATGCAGATCTTTTTTTATCCAGGCTTACCTAGTGCTGAAGTCCTTGGTAGAAGTGAATTTTCAATAATGGCGTGCATTAGCTCTCTGAAAATCATGCTGTTGAGTTTTTCTCCAAAATTGCAATCATTTGTAGCAGCAATTTTCTATTCCTCTGTATGCCCACTACTTAAGCATCTAATCTTGAAGGACTGATATTAAAATACAATTCAATTATGTTAGATAGTTGAAATTAAAAGACCACTTCATTTGCCAGCTCATTGTGGCCTAAAGTCAAATCAAACATAATAAAACCTAACATAACAACAACAAAAAAAAATCATGAGTCAACAAATAACTCTTTTATCTTCTAGATTCAACAAATTCATAAAAATTGGAGAATACATCCTTAAATTCAGCGTGTGTTTCAAATAACGTATGGATTGACTGGCAGCTAAAATGCTAATAAACTGTGATAAGAAGTGAAGTTTCCATAGCTATATCCAGGTTATGGAACATGATTATACTTGTAAAAAAATCAGAATAAAAATGATTTGTAATGGAGTAAATGAAAGTGTAGGACTTCAGCAATAAATAGTTCAGATGAAATTTTAGAATATTTTGGAACCTGCCCTGACTGGTGGCATAGTGGATAAGGCACCAGCCTGCAAACCCAAAGGTCACTGGTTTGATTCCCAGCCAGGGCAACATAACCAGGTTGCAGGTCAGGTCTCTAGCTAGATCCATAGCTGGAGGCAGATGAAATACAATCACACACTGATGTTTCTCTCCCTCTCTGCCTCTTTCCCTTATCCTCTCTCTGAAAAAATCATAAATAAACTAATTTAAAATAAAAGAATATTTTGGAGCCTTTTGAAGAAAGTCTAAGAGATGTAAAGTAATATATAATTTTTAACTGACCAACTTTCCCCCTTGTTAATTGATTTTAGCTTAGATTTTTCAACATGATTCAAGTATACCAGTTTCCTTTAATACAGTGAATATGCAGGTGAGGATGGTAAGCCTGATGAAGCAAGAGAGGTAAAATACTTACCTTGTATGTAATTAATTAAACTTTAGTTCTATTTTTGATCAACTAAAGCAGTATTTCCCTATTCCTTGATATTATTGGTGTGATTCACTGTACCCTTTACATCAAGGTGTAATAATTTTCATAGCATGCTGGTCATTCATGTACTCATTTATCTATACCCATATATACATTTGAAATTGTTACTGCTGCCAATATTCCTCCTACACTTTTGTTAGAATAATATTGGCTAGCATAGTTATGTGTTTGCTATTGTTGAACTCTGCTAAATTCTTTACAGTCACCACCTCTCTTAGTCTTCACATTGGCAAGTGGTAGGAGGAATTACATCTATTATTTTATATGTGAGTGTAGTATGTTTTGGTTCAAAGTCCTATGCTGTTGTTTAGATTTGATTTTGGTTTTCAGTAATCCTTTCTGTGGCTGAGGTTTTGAAACCTTCATGTAGCAATGAGAATCAGTTGTCATTGCTTGAATTACGAGACTGGTCAGAATTAACATAGTTCTGGTGATCTATAATATTTGAGTTGAAATGTCAGGACATTGTAGGGAACCATTTTGAAAAATAATGGAGGGTCCAAAGGGATTACTGCCAAGACAAATTATATTAGAAATGTGCATTTCCTTTATGAGCCCTGTGTTTTGCATGGATAGTTCAGATTCATAAACTTAATTTCAAATTTAAGGAAAATACACATGATGAGGATATTTCTTCCAAATACTTATTGTATCATTTAAATTAAAATTTAACAGAAAAGTCCTTATGGTGATCAAGAAGAAATGAGGTTTGGATCATATATGTCTTGTCGGTATAAGAAAACATTTTTGAGAACAAAACCACAACTCTAATGAAATAAACCAAATGCTTATCTTCATGTACTACACTATATTTGCAATCTGATATTATCTTTGAGTGCAAAATTTTCATCCTTTTTTCTCATAATTGGTTACTTTGAGAAACCATGCACTACTCTGGCATTGGAGACATTGTCTCCCAATTGATTCTACTATAACCACTGGAGTTTGGTGCTAACAAGACATTAGGGGGAATAAACAGAACCATTTTATCTCCATTTGTTCTCATCCTGCAGGAAGTGTTCCTTTTTACATGAGATCCTCCAAGATGATGAATTCTAATCCTGAGGAAGACCCTTTGGATGCATTTCTCCAGTACATTGAGGATATGGGGATGAAAGCCTATGATGGTTTGGTTATTCAGAATGCCTCAGACATCGCTCGAGAGAATGATCGTTTGAGGAATGAAACAAACCTGGCCTACTTGAAGGAGAAGAATGAAAAACGCCGAAGACAAGAAGAAGCAATAAAACGGTAACTATACGTATAAGTGTTTAGAGTTTTGCAAAGGCTGTGATGCTGTCACCTGGTTGAGAAAGGGACTGGCAAAGGTAGATTTGATGAGATGAAAGAAAATGGCACCTCAATTATAACAGAAATACAACCCGTCCTACTGAACAAGTCCTTACCTTAGTTGCCAAAAATTTCTAACTTAGTGTTGTGCTGTGGAGGTGCCGATGGGATGGGGAAAGAACCCAGTATCCTGTAAATAAAAGTGCATACTGAACAGTCTCTTGATATAAAGCCCCGAAGAACCTGCAAACACTTTAATTGCCGATGCTTGGTGAAAATCCCCAGCTTCACTGGTCTTTGTGTGTAGCTTTTATCTAATGACAGAGTTCATCCTCTCCCTAGATTTAAAAAAGACTTATTGTTAATTAGAATTATTTGAGCCTTAGAAGACAAATGAAACCTTCAATATGTACATTCTGTACAGAATTTTATGACTATTACAGCTATTGTCTGGTATCCAGTATCCCAGGTTTGTTCAAATCGTATGACTTTTGTGCTACAAAATCTACCAACTACAAGTCAGTGAGCCCAATATTGTAGCTTCCAAACTGAGGCTAAGTTTCCTAGGGCACTGAGACTAACAGGAAGATATGCATTTTTTCATTTTTCAAAAGAATATTACAGTTTTCCCAGTGTATGTGTGTATGTGTGTGTGTGTGTGTGTGTGTGTGTATGTATGTATGTGTGTAGGGGTGTGGGCAGAGACATATGTTTGATAGAGTCATCTTTCTTCAATGGGGTTCATTTACTAAATGCAAAGATACATAATATAGAGAATTAATCCACATTAATTAGTTAGATACTTGAATAAGAATAGTTAAGCTGTTTTGAAAATTAAGTGGTGGATTTTTCACCCAAACTTGGTATGAATACTTTTGCTTATTCTATGTGACTATTATGATATTAAGGGAAAATACTATTTTAAGATGCACTATTCATGGTTGTAGAGAAGCTAGGAAAGGATGCAATACTTTGATTATTTAATTACAAATAACTTTGTATGAGAAGTATACTGCCAGAGATGTGAGCCATGTTGCAAGAGAATTTTAAGCAAAAACAACAGCAAGCTCAATGTGTTCCATTAAGAGACACCATGTTGTGACCAAGCCAAAGATTGGAAGGATGTAAGTTCAGACTGGTAGTGGGCCACCAGGGGAGGTAGAGCCTTATAAACACCTATGTTTTATGCAGAAGGAGAAAAACATTCATAGAAGATTTATGAACAAGGGTGTGACATGCCCTAGCTGAATATTTTACAAGAATTGCTGCTTTCTTTGTATGAAACAGATAGGTAGGGCATAGTTAGATGCAAAAAATACAAAGAGAAAGCTTTTTACATAAGCTGGGTGAGAAATGATGGTAATTTGAGCTAGGATGGTAGTAGTAAAGATGGCATAAAATAATCAAATTATGAGCATCAGGTATTTCTAACTAATGAGATGTAGAAGTTGAGGGAGAGAAAAAAATTAAAGAAGGCCCCCCTTTTTTTTTTATGTTGCTGCATTGTATTTTTTTCCCTGAACACCTAGGAGAATGATGCTTCCACTTAATAAAATGATCTAAAGTAGAAGAATAAGTTTAGGTTAAATGGTGAGGAAACAGGAACTGAGCTTTGGCAAGACAATTTTGTAAGCCTTTTCAGATACCCAAGTGGAGAATTCTGGATAAGCTGTTGGGTCCTGGACTCATGGTGGAGATGAAAGATGGTGTTATAAGCATCTTAGACTATAGATTTCTTAGTCATGGGCTTAGCTGATATTACCTAGACCAAAAATTAGTTAGAGATAAGAAGAACAATCAGAGCTATTTCTTGGGCCACCTGATTGCTTACTTGAAAAGAGCAGTAGAAGAATCCAATTAGAACAGCCAGTGAGAGAGGAAAATAAAAAACAAAACACCAAAAGGGTGACACCTCTGAATAAAGTGACAGGAGTGATTAAAGAAAAGAGTATGTGTGGTTTAACAGATAGACCTACTATGTTGGAGCCTGGGAATTGACCAATGCCTTTTACCACACTGACGGTGTTGACAAGACCACTTTCAGTGGATAGCTGAGAAAAAAGACCACTGGTATGGTGTTCATGAAAAAGTGAGAAGAAAAAAATTGAAACAAACAAAAATTGAAACAAACTTCAGAGAACTGCTTTGAAGACTGAAGTTAAAATATTTCAAAAATAGAAGGTTACTTGAGGGGGAAGAGGGGTTTGGGATGAAAGGGTTTTTTTTTTTTTTTTTCTATTGTTTTTCCTTCAAGAAGAGAAAAAAATAGTTTTTAAAAACACTAATATGGAAATAGAAAGGGAGATGCTAATGACTTAGAGGGAAGGAAAATTACTGTGATTATGCTGTTGAGTAGGTGGGAAAGAGTGGAATCTACAGTATCTTAGATGGGGGCACAGCTGTCCCACTTTTGTGGGAGAAGGGAAGCCACAATATAGGGATGACTGAATGATGAATAAATGAATGTGCAACCTTGCATAAAAAGGCCCCAGGCCTAGCTCATCACACACCAAACATCAGTTTATTATGATACTCACAGTTATCACATGTACCAGGAATGGAAAGATGTAGTATGTGTCTTGCTGTCAATACCTCTTGCCATGGTTGCCTACACCCTTCCCCCAAATATTTTTCTGGAGCCCTAATTTAAAATGCAAATATCTTTAGAAGGGAAAAGTACTAGTAAAGCCTCCTAAATTCTTGACCCTTCTCACATGTCTTTTAGTTTCACAAGCAGGATCCATGTGCAGCATGAGGGCAGAGCATTGCCTAGGGTTGCTGGAGTGTGTGGGGGGGGAGGGGGGGGGGGGGGGGGGGGGGGGGGGGGGGGGGGGGGGGGGGGGGGGGGGGGGGAGGGGCTGGAACAGAAAAGTCAAAGCGTCCAGAGAGCTGATAATTGGACAGGAGGCAGAGACTACAGTGCATGACTTTGTGATGGGACTGGCTGTGCATCACAAGTTATCCCACCTCAGTATTCATTGTTGTATCCAAATTCAATTTTATTTTGTTCATCTGGTGACTGGTATTCTGGTGTTCTGACAGTTAAAATACGTAAGAACCTTCTATATTATAGAAATCCTTATAGTATATATTTTAGAATTGCTTCAATATTTTTAATAGGAAGTGTATTTGTAATATTTTTGAAAACTTCATAGCAAGATTCTGGTCCCACAGGCATTTTGGGGGTTCAGAAATGGCAACAGAAGCAGAACACCTTAATCTAAATTCTATATATATTCTAATGCTTTTAACATATACTTTATGTCAAGTTGTAGAAAAAAATTCAATGTGATGTTAATGAACACAGTCTAATCAATTAAAATTCTTTATCGTGTCCACAGAATGCTTTCTTTGATGTATAGGGTATTTTAATATGTAGGATGCAAATGCTGAAAATCTAAGGATGGGCATGTTTGACCTTGAAAAGGCATTGATGATAATTCTCTGTGAAATGTGCCAGTTGCAATTTCAGAAATGTGCAGACTGTCAAGGATTGCTTAAAAAATGGAAATAGGATTTCATATGATTGACCTTCTGGATCACATATGTGCTGAAATGCCTTTTGTGCTGAAGCTGAGAAGCTTAAAACACTGAGCACTTAGGAAAAAAAAAAAAAAACCCTCATCACTTTCTCAGTGTGCTAAGTCACTGAGGCTTTGTGAACACAATTCTTTATTTTTAAACTAACTTGAGCTTACATGTCACTATGAACTTCCTTGCTCCTTTACTTCCATTCCTTTACATTCCATTCCCCAAAAGACTTTTGGGGAAAAAAATTCTAAAGAAATAAGAAAATCCTTTTCTTAACAGCTCTCAATGATATTTGGGTGAGAAAGAGAAAGACTTAAGACAGAAAAGTTAATGGAGAATAAAAACTTATTTCAGCAGCTCATCATTTCTGCTATTTTAAATCCTAATGGCTTTGTGCAGACACTGTTAAATGAGATTTACTTTTTATTAAGAAGCCTATAAGAAAACAAACACACAAAACCCACAGCTTCAAATAAGTGAGATCCTTTGAAATGGGTTACAAAGGACCCTCATGTGTGTAGGTGAAAAGGGATGGTTAAGGGCGAGGGATGATGTATTGAAATGTTGACTCAGTACAGGCACCAGCCATTAAAAAGGAAATGACTGGACAGTGACAGCAGAGTCAGGCCACAAACAACCTGTAAGGCATTAGCTGTGTGTCCCTGTGAACATCAGGCCTGATGTGGAGGTGCACAATCTGGTATTCTAAACAATGCAGCACCTTGTTTAGAATACCAAGTAAGGATCTTCATTGAGGAGGATGGGCAATCAAAAGACCATCTGGCTACCGAAAGCATGCTTAATCCTGAGGTTTCCTTTCAAGTGAAGTTGTTCTTTCTGGATCCTAGAACCTGACCCTGCACTATCTCATTTTATCATTTACCACAGAATTAAAAACTACAGGGTGGTTGCCAGAGGGAAAGAAGGATGGATGGAGGTAGAAAAGGTAAAGGAGGTCACATATATGGTGACAAAAATGACTTGACTTTGGATGGTAAACACACCATGCCGCCATCAACAGATGATGTACTATAGAGTTGTACAGTTGATATGTATATAATTTTATTAACCATTATCACTCTAATAAATTAAATAAAACTTTAAATATAAAGGAAATATTAGTTAAATAAGTAGCAAGAAGAAAATTTGGTCCTAGTATATGTGTTTCTGAATACATTTTTATGATAAGAAAGGGCTGTTTTTTTCCTAATGAAACAAATGCTACATTAGTGAAATTCCCAAACATTGCAAGCCTGGAAGACAGCTCTCAACTTTAGCAAAGTGGCTCTGACACAAAGGACTACTTAGGATGATTGGGAATGTCTATTCCCTTTGGATGCCCTCAAGGGATCTATATGAGGTTATATTTCCTCTTTAAAAGTGACAGTCAGAAATGAAATTAGATTACTTACAGCTCTTTTAAATATACATGCAATTATATATTAGTACGGATACTTTGAAGCTATTTCTTTGTGAAGTTTCAGTATTTCGTTTATTCAAAGAGAAACAAAAAAATGACTAAAGTCCATTCATCAGACCATAGAGATAAAGAAATAAAAATAAATTTTCTTTTTCTTTATGAAAACATTGCTACCGAAGAGTAATGGTTATGATGCCAAAGTTTTGAATTGGTTAATATTTTAAATGGTTACCCAAAGCCATAATGGCACAGAGAGCTCTTATCAGTAACACATGAACAGTAACATAAACCCTCTTTAGATAGTGAATGCTTCTGGGGTCATCCTCATGATGTGTGGCAGAAACTTCATGGAAAGGAAACATTTCTTCAAGTGCCTTTCAGTGAATGATGTATTTATTCAGTGCAACATAACTAGCTGCTTTGGTCACAAATAGGTAATACTACTGGGGTTGTTTGAATCAGAAGCACATAGAAAAATGAATTCTCCTATTTGTAGATCAAAAGAAATGGTGAAGCACCCTCGCTCAGGTGGAGTGGACCAGCATTCAGAACACAACTGTGTCAACTTTTAGAAGCACCCTACAGCTAAACCTTCGAATGTTTAGAAATACTCTACAGCTAGCATAGAACTACCAGTTAGTTCTAGCTCCTATGCTTAGAGCATAGGAAACAAGCCCCCAAAGCTCTCAGCCACACATCCATCTAGAATTAAATTCAATGAATCAGCTGATCTGATCTGATGTGAGTTTCTGACCTAATTTTGCTGTTGGACTCAGAGCGCAGGCAGAGAAAACAAGGCTAATGTGCTGATAAGGGGGGCGAGATTAAACAGCAGACAGTATCTTAATAACCCTCTCTAATTTCAGCTTCCCCTTGTGCTTGTGATTAATTCCAATCACTTTCCTATTAGTCATTTCAGACGACCGCAAGCTGCTTTGCTTGTTTTTATGTGAAAATGGTTCATCTGAATTTTCTCTTTTCAAAACTAAACATGATATCCAGATAGTGGAGGAACAGTGGTTGCAATACCAAATGCATGGGGAGATTTTGACTCACGGAACCATATGATTAGGGGAGCAAAGTCAATAACTCATCTTGCCCATCCCTCACTGACTGCTCTTTATTAAGCCGCAAGCCAAATCTACCAGACTGATCCTACATGAATCAATTTATTAAAAGTATTCTAATATTTTTTTCAGTGCTGGTGGGGAAAGTTAATATTAATGAACATGTATCTAAGGACATCATTTATGCTCATCAATATTCACTTTCTCGGCTTCCCTTCAGGACACGACACTTGTCCATTTTGGTTGTTGAGCCACCGCACATTGTAAGTCAAAATGAAGTGTGTCCTCTGGCCTATTGTGTTCAGTATGGGTCACCCTAGTCCTAAGATAATTAATACAAACTTTAGCATCTATCTAGTTGCAATTTGAATTACATCTGTATTTATAGTGGGGACAATTTGAGGTTTTTTCATTCTGTCACTTGCCAGGACAAATTAGGGGCCACCTGTAGAGGGGTGTTTAATGGCTCATATTAAGTCAAGGATCCTTCCTCTTTTCATGTAGCTTTTAGAGAGCTGTTGGTGCTTTTGGTCGTTTCAGCTTTAATTACATCTCAGACCTAGCATTGACTTTTCCTTTTGAGAAGCTTCAGGTCTGCTCTATAGCTGAAATAGACAGATATTGGCAAGAGGAGGGGCTTTTGGGAACATAACCCCATATGGGCTGTCAGTCAGCAAGAGAATTAAGTTCTTTTTATGCTGAAGAAAGTGCAGTGAAGAATGGACCTTCCAAACATCCAAACCTATGCAAAAATGAATCATCGACAGGGAACCCACTGGAAAATTAAAGATAATGCTTTTCTTAGAAATAGTGTTAAATATTTAGAGATGGTTATAAAGTCATTGAGCAAAAGTTTTCCATCTAGGGCTATTTCTTATACTCTTCGAGCTATGGGAGGATATTCTCAATCTTTAGCTAAAGATAACCTTTGTAAAATGTTCAAAAACCCAGATAAGAGAAAGGAACTATTACAGAGCAAGTCCATAAGTCAGAGGATGTTTTTTTAAGTATATGTGCCGCAGAAGTTAGCATGGGGGGATTTTTTTTAACTATTACAAATGCAGTATCACTTAGAGATCATGTCTAATGTAACGAATGAAACTGCTGGAGTACAGACTGAGCATGTCAATGAACCAGCTCCAAGGTTCCAGTCCAACTTTGAGACAGCCTGAAGAAAACATCCTTATTATAAATTGATGGGTCACCTTGAAATTAATTTTAATCATGAATCAATAAAAGGAAAACCAAGCCCCCTCCCCAAATGAATCTCTGCTCAAAACACATGCTTGTTAAGAATTATTCTCAATAACATTCATATTTGGAAATGCATGATGGAATATTCATGTCTAGGCTAGAATATGAATATAAACAGCCTGCCAGGAAGCCAAGAGAGAAAAAAATACCTATTTTCTGAAAAGCACTTTTAATAATATATACAAGGAAGATGCTTTAAAAAAAGAAAAAGACCAGCATTTAAAATCCATTACTCTAATTAGTAAATTGCATTTTAGTCTTTGATTTGGGGCTAAGTGTACCACTCAGCATATCCTGATGTTTGAATAAGAAATTAAGTGGTTCAGCAATGAAGATGAACATTACCAAGGAGACTTCTTAATTTTCTACTAGGCTGAGGTTTATATGTATTGCATAGCTATTTTGTTTCTGTGTAAGGTTCTTCATTAAGCATTCATTGGCCATCTATTATATATCAGGTATTGTGGTAGATACTTGGGGAAAAGCAGTGGCCAAAAGAATAAATAGTGTTTGCTTGCTTTTACAGGATTTACAGCATGGTTGGAATGGGGTGAGGGAGATAGACAATAAACAAACAAGTAAAATATACAGAAATGAAAAATGTGATAAGTACTATGAAGAAAACTAGACCAAGGAATGGGAGTCTGAGGTGTAAGGAGAATGTCATTTCATATAGGTTGGTAAAGAATAAGCTCAGGGAGGATGTGACATTTGAGTACAGACCTGAAGTGAGGGAAGAGCCTGGCATATATCCAGGTGACAGGTTTCCTGGGAAAAGGAAGCCCCAGCAAAAAGCTCCTAGGTGGGAGTATTCCGGCATGTTGGGAAAACTGCAAGAAGGCCAGGTGGCTAGGATGGATGGACAGGAAGAAAAGAGTGGTTGGAAAAGCAGGTCCGAAGTAATGGGCTTAGATCTTGTCAGGTGATGGAGGTCATTGGCTTTCAGTCAACCGGATGAGATGAGAAGTTGCTGTACTGTTTGGAGAGGGAGGATGCCACAGTGTGACCGCTGTCAGTAAAGCGAGGTCGTTCTGGTCACTACATGCAGCAGCAAGGACAGAAGCAGGAACGGCAGTTGGGAAGTGACAGACACCATCATGTGGAGGGAAGATGCTGGTATGGCTCAAAGGTGCTGCCCTGGATGGGGAGACACTTTCGGAAGGGAGAGTGGACCAAATCTGGTGACAGATTGCATGTGAGGTGAGAGAAAAAGGTAAAAGCATGGCCTTTGCCCCCAGTAGCTGAGGGGAAAGACAGCAAGGGAGGGCTTTGCTGAGAAAGGTTTTGCACTCCACACATCTGAGAGGAGGGCCTTGTTATTTGCAAGAACTTAATGCTTTGTATTTGATAGTTCATAGGCATGAGACAGGTGAAACATTTTTATAAGATCCTAAAAGTCACACACACACACACACACACATACACACACACACACACATAAGCTTATAGAAAGAGTTTTACTTTTATATTTATATTGATCCAGAGGAGGGCAAGTATATAGATTAACCCAAGCAAATGAACAATTGCCTAGAGGTCTCTCCTTCCTGCTGAGCTGGTGGAGTCAGTCATTTTGATTCCAGGAGCTACACGATCCACACTCACAGACACTTTCCAGTAGAGGGCTGAGGTAGCCATGCTAGTCCTGATAACCTAAGGAGCAAGACAAATGGCAGATGTAGAACACGACATTGTGGAAGATGCTCTGACAATGGGTGAATTCAATTATTAGCATTGGTGATGTTCACTTACAGCCTTTTTGCAGTTGATGAAGACATCATTTTCTAATCGATGTACATTGGACACCTTTTTCATTCTTGGGTATTCCAATATACCTGTGGATTATTACCCAATTATAAAATGGAAATTGGAAATAATACTGTATGTGTGTGTGTGTATGTGTACAGAAGTGTGTAACTGAGAAGTGGAAGAATCCTAGTGCCTAAACAAAAGGTCAGATCAGTTCCTTTCACTTTCTAGCTTTAGTGAGACACAGAAAATGTCTCTTAATTCTTAACATTAAGTTGACTAATTTGTCAATTAGACAACAGGTGGGATTGACTTTGGGGGAAATGGGTGGGTGGGTGGGGGGACAGAGGGGAGCAAAAAGGGGATGGATGTAATACAACAACAATAAAATAAAAAAAAAATAATATTAATTTTGTTGCATTAAGAAAAAAGTTATGACAGTGGATAAGGCACAGGCCTGTGAACCCAAAGGTCACTGGTTCGATTCCCAGCCAGGGCACATAACTAGGTTGCAAGCCAGGTCTCTAGCTAGGTCCATAGCTGGAGGCAGGTGAAAGGCAACCATGCATTGATGTTTCTTTTTCTCTCTCTGCCTCTCTCCCTTCCTCTCACTCTTTCTGGAAATAATAAATAAAATCTTAAAAAAAAAAAAAGAAAGAAAAAAGTCATGAAGTCATGTAATACAGGTGGAGCAACTAATGAAATAGCTAACACATTGTTACTGTTTAGAATTGATAGCTGCTATTATTATTATTATTATTATTATTGCTTTTACTGCCATCATGATTATTGCATCTTCATCACATAGTGTGGTGACATTAATAACAACATAGAGCACCATGTCCAAAAAGATTTCACCTTCATTCAGTGGAGTAAACACCAGGGAAAGAAACAAGATTATTTGCTTTGAACATTTGCAAATGACATATGTAGCCAGCCCTTTAATGTGCATTTCCTACTTTATTGTCCTGTTACATTTTTCTCCGTGTACACATATTTTTAGTCTTTCTGCCAGAAGAGTTAAAATGATGAGAGCTGAGAGGATTTGGGCAAATGAATAGACTAAAAAAGATGCAATAATTGGTTGTTTTAGTCTCAATTATTAAACTGGCTTCCAAGAGTATCTCTTGTGCATAGTAGGATTTGAAACATTTGTCAGGTCAGATTGCATCAATCCACTCAGCACTGATGCTGGGTTTCCCAAGGGAGAAGGAAATCAGCTGACATAGCATGTGATGTTTCAAATGCAACTCACAAATGAACTTCCAGATAGTTTCTGAGAACTACCCTGAAAGTTTTCTCTCATTGCATAGGAGCTGCTCAATTTTTACTCTTTTCACGGAAATGCATACCTTCTGTGAATGTGCTATAGCATTTAAGCTAAAACTAAACAGAGAAAAAAAGTAATGAATCATGAAGATGAAAAGACTACCACATATCTGTGAGAGCCAACAACCTAAAATGACTTGGAAAAGAAAGATGCTGTGTGGTTTGATTTCTCTTCTGGAGACCACTATGTTTTCAATGCCACAGGGTGAATGCCACTTATATTTGCTCTTTGTTGTGGTGTGAGGATCCTCTTACTGCCCTCTGCATGGGAAGAACAGTTCTTTCTCAATATCGTAATTGTAACTCTGACCTATCCAGCTCTTTTTCAAAGGAAGCAAGAATTACACAGAGAAACTTGAGCCTTTAAGAATTTCCCTAGAGTGACCCTTAATCCCCTAGGATGCTTGATGTTAGATTGTCACATAAAGATTAAAAATTGCTTGAATACCTTTTATTATATATACCATTAAAGTAGTGTGTGTTTGGGAGATAAATGACCAAACAGGACTGGGAATCTCTTGTCAGTCAAGTTACCATATAGATAGTTTTTAAAGAAAACAGCCTTTCAGAAGCTAATGTTTTATTTTATTTGAGAGAGAGGTGATATTTTACATTTACAATGAAATGAAGAGCAATGGAGAAGTTAAAAAATTAAACAAGATAATGAGGAAATATCTTTACATGGTTAGGAGAAGCAGGTAGCTTCCTTTTACTTCCCTCCCTTGCCAGGTAGGAAATTAAAGAGTAGTGGATGTTTGATCAGGGTGAGACTTAACTCTGAAATAATTTACCCTTATGTTACTTTTAAACTGTTTTAGGAAAAAATTCATTGTAGTTAGTGTAAATTATTCTCTTCTGCCTGCTGGCCTCTGAATTATGAAACAAAGGGTTTAAAAATGTGTAGCTTGTAGCTTTTTTTTCTGGATTTTTATTGATTCCTCTTGGAAACCCCCAAACCTCAGCAACTTCCAACTTTCAGCAGGTCAACATAAGTAAGATCCCTCATTTAGGAAAAAAACTAAAACCCATGTGCTTTAGAATCTCTGTTAAGATGCAGTCATTCATTTCTAGAAATTAGTTCTTTCAAATAGCAAATTTGTTCCTAGATTCTTCTTTTTCATATAATTTGACTTCTTCTTAATCACTTCAGATTTTAATTTCTTCTCTTAGCTCCTGTCTTCTATGATCCTCTTCAATTCCAATCTGGGGTGTGTATGTGTGTGTGTATGTATATGTATGTGCATTCAGCCTGTGCTCAATTATTTAAAGAGCCTAGGTATTTCAAATAAAAATAGAGGAGAGAGACAAGTTTTCCAAACATGGTACGTGTTTAAACAGATTACATGGGATACAGAGAGATGGGGGAGGGGGACAGAAAGGGGCTGCCCAGGAAAAACCTCTTTAGCAAATCATACTGAATCTCATTAATAAGGAAAACACCCACTAAAGCTGCGCCACGCATCTGCCATGTGCATTAGTGATGTCTAGTCTAATTCCGGTAGATAAATTGTTCCCTAAGTGTTGGTTGGCTGACTGTCAAATCACAATACTAATAACACATGCCATGCTGAATTTCCCTTGGTTTGTGACTAATTTTTGTTCCCAGGGTTAGACTGGACCAAACAGGTGACTGGGAGGAATGATGTCTGAATGAAAACCACCCCCACAACCAAAAAAAAAAAAAGAGAAAGGTAGATCATTGGAGAGATAAACAATAGACAAGGACACTGTGAATCACTCAACCAAAAATAAAGTGGCAGGGAGTGATCTAACTAAGCTCACTGCCTAAAGCATCAGCTAAAAATACAACCAGAAAAGGTAGTCAACAGACACGGAGCTGGTCAAGTCACATCACAGCACCGATGTATGGTGGGGCTATCCATCAGGGGAACACAGGCGCAGGACAAGGAACATAAAGGGGAACAGGAAACAGAATAACGAAAGACTTCCACAAATGTTTTAATTACAATGTTTTAGTTTGCTTTCTTCCCAGGAACAATTCTGTTTAGTGATGGCTCTCACAACTAATACTCTTCCCCATAGTTAGCTGTCAGAAACATTCGTTATTATACACAGATCCTTTTTAAAGTCATAGGCATAGATAGACTATGCCCTTGTGAAACTCTTGGGTTTGAGTGAAGATCATGTGATTTTTTTTTTTTATTAAAGAATCCCACCCCTTTCACATATGACCTTAAAAGAAATGCACCCGCTTTTGAACTCGTAGTAAAAGGGAAAGTGCTCAATCACTTATTTCAAGATTAAGTCTCCAAGGAGATATTGTGTATGTGAGAGAGCATTTTGAAATGAGGTGGAGACACTAAGCCTGTGTTGTTCAATGGCTGCATCACAGTGGAAGAATGGAAGATTAGGAGGGTATTGGGTTTTAGGAAGGCATGCCGCTTGTGGATTTATCATTAATGCAGTGACCCTGTCTGCCCAAGTCTTTCTGTTTCAGTGTGACTTAGAATTCTGAAAGGAAGTCAGCTTAAAGGTATCAACACTGTCCCCAATGTAATTTGCCTTCAGCTCTAGCCTCTATCTTTAATTTAGCACCATTGGCAATCTTGGTGTGAGACAGACTGTGATTTAGTTAACGTGGAAACAGAATGACCTCTGTCACCCCAGAGTGAATGAGAGCTCAGTTCAGGCTGGGTGACATGCATGAACTATTGTAGAAACAATAACCTGGGGACAAAATGAAATGGCTGCAGTGAACTGGTGGACAAAGGGACAGATCCTTTTTATCATGGCTTGATCCAAGCAAGTGTTTGCATGTTCATCTGTCAGAGGTGTGCTTTCCTAATGCAGGCATGTTATCTTACCTCGGTCATAGAGATGAAACCCTGCTCTAATGGACAAGCTCAGGACAATCAACTTGATGCAATAAAACTAACTTTATGTACCAACTAGAACCTCCATGTGCCAACTAGGACCTCTGTTAGTTCCCAATGAGTATGGGACTATTCTTGCAAGCAAGTGTGTATGGGCATAAGTATTTTCTTGGGCATAAGTATTTTATTTTAATCAAACATCCCCTTTGCATACTTTCTGTAAATGTTCTCCAGCCTCAGTTTGTATTATTCAAACCCTGATAATTATCTATGAATAAAGCATATAGCCACTTAAATAATATATCCCAATTAACTATATTGTAGGAAAAGTCTTCCAGCATACATGGCTTATAAATTAATGCAGAATTTAAAAAAAATTTAATAATGATTTTTTGAGATCTAGAGTTTCAGAGTTATGCTTTGCTATTATTTAATTGGGGTCATAGAATAAATATAAAATAAGGCCAAAAAAAGAGGAAATTATAATTTGAGGGAATTCTGAAGCTCTTAGCTTGACTTCTGTAACTTAAACCAGTGAATATAATTAATTACATTGATTACCAATGCTCTTATGATATTTCCATGGCAGATATTTAAATGTGGTCAGGACATAGTCCTCCTAAAATTCAAGAATTAAATGGAAATAAATGAAATATAAAATAAGAAGAAAGGTGGAAAAGGAGAGTAGAGATTAAAAAAAAAAAAAAAAATTTAACCAGGTCACTAAAATACCAGACTGTTCCCCCCTGTTTTCTAGTCTCTAAATTTATAAGTTAGTTGGCAAATCCTTGTTAGGAGCAATCATGACAGAACCCTTGCCATTTTACAAAGTGAGCCAAAGCAAGCAGGTGCCTGGCAAATTCGTGTTTTCACCCTCTATGGAGCTAACAAGGGCTAGCTCTAACACAGCTACAGGATAAGGGAGCATGTGTGTGCATACAAAAGGTACAGCTAGTGGCCCTTTTCTGTGTGAATAAGTGTGTGTCTGTGTGTGTGGTTGACCCAGGGATAGTTTACACACGGAGCATTTCTCACCAGGAATTTATCCAACAAAGTAAGGGCACTTGGGTTATTAAGTTGAGGTCTTCTGTTAGAGGCCATTAAGCAAATTATTTCGTGCATTCTGCATTGGAAGGCAAGGGCACAAGTACAGTGTTTTATAACTGGTTAATTTCATGCTGCAATTAAATTCTTGACATACACTTGGAATGGGAAACATAATGGGAAGGGGAAAATAAAAAAGTGCTTTCCGTTGTTGTGTTTCTGTTTCAGAATGGGCTTTTGAACGGAGGTCTATCTAATTTAAAGATTTACATCTTCTGTCCCGTAGCAGGATGGAAACTACCAGTAGTGTAAAGAATAATCCAAGCAGAAACAAATGTTTGGTTTTTCATATTTGTTTTATTTTTAGATTTTATAGAACAAGTAAGAGTTGAACTATAACAAGTTTTAGCAGACATTTCAATAAAGATGATTTTATATTTATATTTTATTTTTTTTTAAGATTTTATTTATTATTGTAGAGAGAGGGGAAGGGAGGGAGGCAGAGAGTGGGAGAAACATCCATGTATGGTTGCCTTTCACCTGCCTCCAGCTACAGACCTGGCTGGAGACCTGGCTTGCAACCTGGTTATGTGCCCTGGCTGGGAATCAAACCAGCGACCTTTCGGTTCACAGGCTAGTACCTTATCCACTGAGCCACCAGCCAGGGCTGCAAATTGTTGTTGTTGGTTTTTTTTTTAATAATTAAAATAGGCTAGGCTTTATAAATGTTAAATATATAGGTTATATAAATGTTTAATTTTCAGTTTGATGAATGGTTTAGGAGAAAGCGGAATAATAGTGTGTGCATTTGGTGTGAATGTGTGTGAAAGAGAGGGAGGAATTTTGAAGTCTAAACTCAAGTTTGAATTTATTACAGTGGTTAAATTAATAATCTGAATGCTAAGCATGCCTTCCATATAGTGATACTGTAGGGAGCCCATCGGACATTCTGAGCACCCAAAAAATGACAAAAAGGCTACAAACCCACTATCTAGTTCCCAGGGCAGCTCTTAATAGTAAATCCATAATGATCTACTCACAATTTCACTAAGTTTCGACACACCTGGAATTTCTTGTAATACCTGCGATACTTTCAAGCACAACAAAAATAATCATTTTTTAAAACATTAATTTTTAACTAAAAAAATTCAGGTGACTAAAATTGCCTCTACAATATAAGCTTCAAGGTGGTGAATGACAAAACAGTGAAATTCTGGCTAATGTAGTTTTCAATTGCAGCTGATTACATACTGCCTCTTTTAAGATACATTCTATATTTGAGAAAAAATAATAAATTGATGTAGCACATTTGCTTATAGAACCTACTAATGGAAGTGCTGCCTGTGTAAGCGAAGTCCAGAAAGCATCTTCCTCCAGTGATTTTTCTTATAGTATTAATTTGAATTCTGGTGCATCTATGCTAGAGCAGCATATATGAAAAAGAAAGAAAGAAAACTCAGTTGCACACTAGGTACTTACCATGGCAACCCCAGCATCACGTGGTGCACATGCTAGTCCTGAGGCAAAGAGCGTCACGGGTCTTAGGCAGACACATGCCAGCCAGTCGCCCAGCCACGTGACTTGACCTCAGCCAGAAGTCTTTGCCAGGAAATGTCTCAGTGTAAATGGATGCACTCGTGTTGCTCTGACTCCTGCAATTCTCTGCTTTCTTTAGATCAACTAACTCACCTTCTCTCTCTTTCTTTCTTTTCCTCCCACCTTCCCATTCTCTAAATAAAGGTGTATTTATCATCTAAAATAGTCTCAAAATAATCCTTCCTATTAAAGTCTCCATGACCTTCAAGAAATGTTTTGCAATATTCAGTATCTTATTAACTTCCCTTTAAGTAAAGAAGTCTTAGAATTTAAGTAACATGCAGCCTTGCCAAAGACTGACCAAAAAATCACCAATGACTATAGCATAAATGATTGAAATTTGCACAAATTACTTAGTTTCTCTTCTTCAATTTAATTAGTTACTTAGCTGTAAATAGTTTTAGTAGGATCAAAGTTATCTAGTAGGTAAAGAAATAGCTTATCTATTTGACTAAACCAAAGACAAAGACAAATAAATACAGGTGCAAATAGGAAAACAAAGCAAACAAAACAAAATACAAAATTTTAGACCATGGTATGCATATCAGTTCTATCTCTTAATGAAGATATACATTCATATCTCTTGATGAAGAAATACAATGGTTCCATCTTTTCCAAAAGTTATTTAAAATCCTATGATAGAGTTCAACCCACTTGGATTAAACACATTATAGTTAAACGTTTCCCATATGCTACTAGCCATAAAAGAATCAAACCACATCAACAAACCATAGACCCTTGACTCTGCCACTCTAATTTCGCCTCAAGATTTTACAAACAGGCAACTCCCAAGATCCTAAGTACAGTAATTAATGAATCTTGTGATTTGTGGTAAAGCTTCTGAATTTGAAGGGATTCTATTTTCAATTTCCAAGGCCAGTCAATCAGACTCCAATGCTATTTCTCAAGTAATCACGTTTATGTGCAAATGTTTTTAATTAACAGCCATTGGATAATTGCCTACCTCTAAACTCTCTCTCTCTCTCTCTCTCTCTCTCTCTCTCTCTTTCTCTCCCATCCCCTCCCCCTTTAAATGAGCTTGTTTACTTGCAACTGCTTTGGAAATGATCCAGAACAAAATATCATTAGCATGTTCCGGGAACTCATTTGCAAATGCATTTATGCATTAAGAAGCTCCCATATAAGACAAACAGGACCATGTGGTATGAATACCTACTGTTAAAGTAAGAAGGTTGAGGAGCTGAACCTAGGAAAGGTTGACTGAAAGTTCCCATAATGACCAGAGTTGGATATGTATAAAAAATACAATCAAGTGTGAGATAACAATAAACGTTTCTAAGATATATATTATAATTGTATATGTGAGGCAGTAGAATTTATAATAATGATCATTTTAAAGGTCTTCACTGCAGAGGTGGACTATTGACCTTGCATACACATTTGCATATGTTATAACATATATGCCTATGTTTGGATTTGGTCATTAGAAAACAATGTTAGCACAGCCATCTTGTCACCTATGTTACAACATTTCTACATCTATGTCTATGTTTCCATCTGTGTATCTTCTCTGGTAGATCATTTCTTTTGGGAACTGAAGCCAGCTCTGATTCAGCCCTGCATCTTGCAAAATCCTACTTCAGGATACCAATTCAACTTTTGTTACAAGGACAAAATAACCTTGATTTAAGTAAGAAAACAGATTCTCTTGCTGACTCCCTCTATGACAGGCCAAGCAGAAATGGTCTGGGGTTGATATGAAATCTCCCCCATAATTTGAGTCCAAGTATCATAGTGGTTTCCTGTTTTTTCTCATTTATCTTCTCCATGAATATTCCCACTTGTGACCTAAGACCCATAGCTGCTCTGGCCTCTCTTACCCTATCTGTATTTTGGCCACCAAAAAAGGAGAAGGAGAGCCAGATTCTTTTATTTCAAGGCATGATCCAAAGTCACACACTTTTTTTTACTCATAACTCATGAGCCATGACCTAGTCGCGTGACTCCACTTAGCTGCAAGGGACACTGGAAAATATAATTTTGAGCTGGGTAAGAAAATAGATTTTGATTAAGCACCTTGATGTCTCTGCCACTGTTATTTTCTAGAGGAAACATTGCTTAGGCTCCAAAATACTAAAATATAAAATATAATTTACTGAATATCTAATAACAGACCTATGATTTATAATTTGACCAAATTCATGAATTGATTTAAAAAAAAAACAATACTTTTGAAAACAATACTTACATTGGATTACCTCTCATTGCCAAAATTCTTAGAATATGCAAATTTGCTGAAAGCTTACAGTCCATCAAATTAAATAAGAAATATATAGCTAAATATTTTAAAGGGCAAATTTTAAAATATTTTAAGAACTGACAGCAAATATATTAAATGATAGTATGTGCAAATATTAGTTTATTTCACAAAGTTGAATGAGGAGTCCCATAACAAAGTGATTTGATAGTCTTCAAATGTTATTTTTCATCAAATGGTCCTGATAAGTGATTTTAAAGATTGTTATAATCAAACAGTTTAAGTGATAAAATGTCAGCTGTTTCATTAAGATGCATTTTGCTAAGATCAGTATTTATGGGAAGTAGAACAGACTACCAATAGAATGAATGGGCATTGCATGTATCTCTATAACTATCAAACATGGACCAATGTATTTTAATACAATGATGACTATCATCGAACTGCTTATGAGTTTCTCCTGCTCATTGACACAGGCAGGTTTGGGTGAACCTTTAGAAGTTACCTTTAGAAGAATCAGGAAGAACAGGCAAGGGCTTCCTTCTGTGATGTAAAGGATGCTGCCTAAGGACAACTGTGCACTTAGTGAGTATGCAGCTGCCACCTGGCCTCTGCCCCAGCAGCTCCCTAGAGGGCCTGAAACCTGCTTAGGGATTTCTATCAGCCAACAGCATGGCAGCATCTGTCTTCCCAAGCAAAATGATCAAAATAAGCCTATTTCTGTCTTGGAATTCTTAGTAGAGCTTGGAGCATTTGGGGCTGTTCTTTGAGTTAGAAAGTGTGATACTTAAGCAATTAAAGGAGAAATTTGGAAAAAAAAATGCCTTAGGTTGCCATCATGGGAGAAGCAAATTCCTTTATTTTGCAAATGTTCATGCATTCAGCTGATAGTGATTGATTGTCTTTTCCGTGCCTGCATTAGTAATAGGTATCATGGTGTATACTATGAACTTGGAGGTGCTGTATTAAACCAGCTGACATTACCTGGTAATACATTTTCTCTGTAAACTTTCTGCTCTGAGTCCACCATGTTGTTTTATAAGAGAGACCTATATGGACAGTGCCATTGTTATGGATAATACAAAGTAATATACTATAATTTAATATACTTGATGTGCTTCTTCTAATAAATCAGAACACTTTTATGTGTATGTGTGGGTGACATACACGTTTAGAAAACTGATACTGGTATGCTTAAAAAGCAACTTTAGACCCTCCAGATATGATCAGACATCATATCTGTGCCAGATGTCAACTCCGAATGGATTCCTGCACTGGGCCAAAGGCTACTGTTCTCCCGAGCTATTTGTATAGCTGTTTGCAGTGTGTCCTGAGACAAGCCTGGAAAGTGTCCAGGGATATGGAAAGGTTAGCTCATGATACTCTTTCTGCATCTTGTGCCCATAGTCTGTGACTTCCTTACTAGGCATATATATATATATATGTGTGTGTGTGTGTATATATATATGTTAAATTATAGCCCAGAGAGTTGTTACTCACCATCAGAGATTTTCCATAATAAAACGAGCATTGAAAATAAACTAAGCAGAGACATAATGGAAAGAATATACCTTTTTATTGTATTCAATCTATACAGCAGTAAAGAATGAGGTCCAAAAGGGAAAGTGACCTACGTAAAGAGGTAAAAAGCATAAGTCCACTGAAACTTAACTGTACATGTATTATAAATACACATGAGGGTGAATTCAAGTGGAAACTCCTGAAAGTCAAATGATGTGTTACATTTTAGTTCAAGTCTTCCAAAATAGTAGTCAATATGGAGGTTAAATGGGCTTAATATTTTTAACTTAAATTGACTGTTCAAATACTCAAATCTCAGATCTCCTTATGCCCATAGCTACAATCTGCTTCCTGATTTAGTTTTCTTTTAACAGAGTGAGTTGCATATCATTACTACCCATAAAAATGCTTATGAATTTTCTCAATGTTGATATTCCTTCTACTAATTAATTTCCTCATAAAACATCCACTTTAGTAACTTAAAGGATTGAATTGATATTATAACAGTTACCCTTTTTGGTTTTATTTTTAGTGATACTTAGTCACATGCATACAAATACAAGCATATACAAATAGTTAGTTATTAAACATACATTTATTATAGGACCAAAAGCCATAGTGTTAAAGAGCTTAGCTCCTAGTAATAGATCTGGATTTAATTTTTGGTCCCACCACTCACTCTGTCTGACCATCAGTTTGCTCACTGTAGAAGAAAGATAACAATATTACCTCCCTCAGGGAATGGTTATAAGAACTCAGTGAGGTGTTGCATGTAATGTGCCAGCTATTAAGTACTAATAAATGTAAGATACAATTATTTATTTGTCACCAATAAGGTACCAGCTACTGTGCCTAGAATTTGTTTTGTGGGCTCCTTACTCATCTCCTTGTCTCCAACTCCTGCACCCCACATTCAGTCAATGGAATATGCTATGGCCAAGTTAACTGGGTAGATCAGGTCTCTCCATTGACATTTTCTGTGCTTTTCTAAGACTAGAGATAAAATACAGTCAAATCTTAGTCCAACAGTCAAAACATATTAGTTTGTTAGAGCTGCCATAACAGGGTACAGCAAACTGAGGATGCCTCTTCTAGTAGAAATTTATTTTTTCACCGTTCTGGTGTGTAGAAGCCTGAGACCAGGGCATTGGTAGAATTGGTTCTCTCTGAGACCATGAGGAAGAACCTATGGCTTGTTGGCAATCTTTGTCATTTCTTAACCTGTAGAGGCATCAACCCAATCTTCATGTTCACATGGTATTGTCCTTATACGCATCACTGCCCAAATTTCCCCTTTGTATAAAGACTGTAGTCATGTCAGATTAGGGGCTTCTTATGCCAGTAGGACCTCATCTTGACTAATTATATCTGCAATGACTCTATTTCCAAATAAGGTCATATTTTGAGGCACTGGGAGTTAAAATCACAATGTATGAATTTTATTTTTTTGTGGGGAGGAGTAGACACAATGTGTTCATAGCATGCGACATGTCATAACATGGCTCAAACCCAGCTTTCTAATAAATTTTGATTGTTTCCTTCAAAGGAAAGTGCCTAAAAATGCTTGCTGTCCCCTACACACACCATTCTTGCCTGCCCCCCTGACGTTTAGAAGCATTCATGATGTCCGAGTTTTCTTTTCCAATTTTCAGCTATCAGATCAAATTCTGCCTGCTTCATACATATTCTTTGTCCTTTCTCCACTTCTATTGTTTTCCCCCATCTTATCTCTACTTAAAAGTCTCCTTCTCTGACCTTCTGCCATATCAGAGCCTTATCTCCTCTCCTGGGGTCTGCTGGTGGGGTTGAGAGAGCAGAGACTCATGGGGCAATGCATGGCTTACATAACCACAGAAACTATCCCCCCAAAATTGGAATGGGCTCTGCAAAGGAAAAAGAAAATCTGAACTATGAAAGGGAAAATATAATTCAATAAGCTACATGGCACCCAAGGGATAAAAAAGTTAGAATACTCTTGTTATTTGGGGTCCGGCTTCTAAAGCCAAGCATCTGTGACTTCTGAAAAGGTGTATGCTGAGCTGGATCCTGGACATTTCCCACATCTTCCTCCAAAGCCACGTAGAATGGCTTAATGCCAATGAGAAAAACACTTGTTTGTGGAGGACTCAGTATGTGACAGATAAAAAGAATTTCCTTTTCCTTCATGTGCTAATCATCTGAAAATAGACGCAGTATGAAACATCAGTATGACTGTATTTTGAGATAGGTTTATGAGCTAAGTAGTGGCCAGGCCATTTTTGACTACTAGTGAAAACCATTGTGTCTGGCTCTAACACCTGATGACGTCTGGTTCTCCACTATGAGAGAACACTGCATGTACATCACACTTGTTTTTCTGTCATCTCACTAGCCAGATAAAAGTGATGCTGCACAGTAGTTCTTTGGACGTCTCTCAGAGGAGAAGGGAACATTTCCACCATGTTAAGTAAACTCAAATCAATGTATTTGTAAGTCTAAATATGGTCATTAAGTCTTTTTCATTGGACTTTGTGCTTCATACACACCAACAGATTTAATCACCTTTCAGATGGGGCTTAGAGAGATAAAGTAAGGAATATCAAAGAGCTAATGTTTCAGAAAGCACATTAAACCTAGATCTGTTTTACTCCCAAGTCTGTTTTTAACCATTGCATGATCTCAGCACTCTTTTTGTCATAATTTATGGGTGAGGATATTAATTCAAATAGTCACAGATGAAATGGTGGTATTTCTCTCTCTTTCTCTCTCCCCCCCATCTCAACTTGCATAGAACACACACATGGTTGAAATACAGCTACTTAGAACACAATTGGTCTTGCTATTTCATGTGCACCTATTTAGATCATAAGTATGTTCTTGATAGCAAGTCTATTTTATATCTTAGTTTATATCTCTTGGACCCTTTGTTCTGTCCAGCTCAGTACTGAATACCTAGTAAGTGTGTCAAAACTCTGTTAGTTTTGAATATTTAACTTTTCTGGATGTTGGTGAGTTTTATTTGGTACAGATGAGTTAATGTGAAGTTAAGTAATACATGAAGTAACACCATGGATAAATTTGGGTATATTTGCTGTGCTATTGCAGTGATTTTAAGAGCCTGTCACAGCATAAAATATTCTGGCAAGTGTCTGAGCTTTGTGGAAGATAGACACATGCTCTCATTCTTCACAGTGCACTGCTGCCACTATGGCATTACTGTGACAGGCTCAGTCACCAGGCTCTGGAGTGGAAATTCAAAGACCTTATTTGGCAAGTAGTGAAAAATCATTGACAAATGCCCAATGCTCTTATATCAGCCTGGACATTGACTTAATTTCTAGAGATAAATATGTCAAAATGTTTCAGTAGATAATAACTCATGTCTCCCATTAGCATTTTTCCCTATTTCTAAATAAAGGAATTAAAGATGATAGGTATCTTTAAAATAATGTCATGATAAATCTGAGGATAAAGCAGGAAGACAATCTAAATATTTGTTCATCTATATACTCATTCAATTAATATATATTTAACATTGACCTTTTCTTTTTTTTGGCACTAAGAGTTACAATACATGATGTATGTGCTTTGAAAAGACATAGGTAGTGTACCTAAACCACAATCAGAATGTCAAGTAAGGCTTCCTGGGGACGTAATATGTAAGTTAAGGCCAATGTAGTGAGTAGAAGTTACCCAGGAAAAGACTATTTTAGGACAAATGGACAAACATGCTCAGAGGCCCCAAACATAAAGGATTTATGAAGCTCAAAGTTCAGTGTGACTGAACAAAAACATGGCTAAATGAGATATGTGGGGGAAAGCAGGGGCCAGATATGAGGTCTGTTTCAAAAGTATTGGTCGCACAAACCAATACTTTATGATTATGTTTTAATCATATTGATGCTGGTTCAATACTTTTGGAACAGACCTCTACATGTGCTTGTGTGTGAGTCTGAGTGAGTTGATTAGAAGTGTTTAAGGGGTGGGAGGTGACAGTTGAAAGCTTGAGGATTGTGGAGAAAGTTCATCATGGCTGATGTGCTGATAGGGAGAGAGTGCTAAATGTGGAAACCAAGGGAGGGCCAGCATCACCAGGGCTGAGCTGAAGTTGGAGACCATGAATGTACAAAGACCCCCCTAGTAATGGGTTTTCTAATAATGCCCAGAATCTTGGACTAGGCTATAAAAAGAAGGCAAATGTATCCTTATAGGAATTTATGCTTTACATGCTTCAAATCTATATGTGTTACGTTTTTGGAGGTTATATTTAAAGGATGTACTTGGGGAAATGTTGAAGCTATAAGAGAAAGTATATTTAAAGAGATAGATCGTGGAATCCGAGCCAAATAAAGAATAGCATTAAGCCAGAAATGGCCTCATAAGTAAAGAGAAAGTAGAACATCTTAAGTTTGGGGTTTTATTGAGGTTAAGGGAGAAGCTAGTAGAAAATGAGTTAAAGAAAGAGTAGTGAGTGATAGCTGGAAGAATAGAAAGTTATCTCAGAATAATTTCACAATTTATCATTCTCTATCTAATATATCTGCCAGCTCCCAAGAACTTTGGTACATTCTTTTGCAGAGTCAGTCTCTTGTCAAGCCAAGAAGGAGGGAGTAAGGTTATCTCAATGGGTAGTTCCATATTGAATGAATTAAAACACTTAGCAGTAATCATCAGTTTATGTCATTTTTTTGGATAATCTCAGACTTATTTTAAAAGGCTACAACTAGATATATTAAAATGATAGCCAACTTCTCAGATATTGTGCAAGCCAATGATTCTAAGAGAATGATTCCTTTCTTCGTTATGGCATTGATACTTCCTACAGAAACTCATAGTGTGTGGTCCAATGTGTTCCATACCAACAGAGCCAGAATTAATATGAGTTAATTAAGTGTACTGGCAACTACACACATCTGGAGTTCATTGTTTCTTTTTCTGAGCACAACTGCCCTCTGGGTCTCGTACCCTCTAGAGTATTTTAAGTGATGTGAGTATATGTGAATATGAAGTTGTGATGTAGACAGAAGTGCTTTTAAAAGGTAAAGCCTTTCCACAAATATTGGCTTAGAAATCTATACACACCTGGGTTATGTGATTTACTTGTTTAATACACACATACAGATGATGTGGTAGTATAGAATATAGGAATCAAAATGAAGAGAATAATATATGTTCAATTAATTTACTTAAAGCAGACTTCATAAGGATGTGATTCTTGACTAGGATAATAAAGGATTGCTATAATTTGTGTTGTGGTAAGGAAAGTGGATTTCTGAGTTTGATCCAGTTAACCTTGGTCTGGTGTTGCTGAAAATATATCACCTTTCCACCATTTGTTTGCTAACTTATAAGGTCATAGTAAAAGAACGTGGAGCTGTAGAAATGCAGATATTTCTCCAATCTAGATAGGAATGCTAATGATATATGTAATGATGTGTTAGAAACTAATACCTCTTATTTATGTTCTTCATCAGCTTCTTCTGTAATGTTGCAGAAAAAAATACTAAAAGTATGGGACATTTTTCTCTGTTGTTAATAATATAAAACATGTGGAATGAAAAATGTCATTTCTTGTTCTATATTTTTGATCTATCTATGAACTATATGACATTGAACTTTAATTATGTTTATATAGCTTAATCCATAGAAAGTATATTGTGCTAAAATTATTATAGAGCAGGGGTACCCAATCCCTATGGCCACATACCTCCATGGGTCTGTGGCCTTTTAGGAACATGGCTACTACCAGGAGGAATTGTCTCCCATGAAACCAGTCCCTGGTACCAAAAATGCTGGGGACTGCTGTTATAGTGGTACATTACTGACATTTTCTATAGCAAAACATTCAAAACATGTTTGAGTTACTGATAATACCTGAGGATGTTTCTAAACTTTAACTATAAATCTTGACTTATCTTCCATACCAGTTTTGCCAAAATACTACCTTCACCAAATTGTGAAAATGTATACAAATCTGGCATTTTAAAGAATATCAAAAATTATGTTAATTGAATTTAAAAGTTGGTCTCCTTCATTAATATTTCTGATGCTTAATTTGATCTTGAATTTTCTTTGAGGATGGTAAACAGATTTTGGAATATACGTAGAGTAACAAAGTTTTAGGGTGCCATCTGGAAAAGACAATGCTTCTCTTACTCCAATTTTTACACTGAGTATGTATATGTTTATACAGTTTATTGAGTCATGATGGGATTTTCATTAAATGAATTCTACTGTGAACAACCAACATGTGATTTGTATGACTTGTGATACCTTTTAAAATGGAACTTAAAAGACACATATATTGGTTCAATTCTCAGCCAGGGCACATAACTAGATTGCAAGCCCAGTCTCCAGCCAGGTCCATAGCCGGAGGCTGGTGAAAGGCAACCATACGTTGATATCTCTCTTCCTCTCTGCCTCTCTCCCTTCCCCTCTTTCTAAAAATAATGAATAAAATATTTTAAAAAAGACATATATATACCTTAAAATCTGGACAGCCTAAATTGGTACTGGACTAAAGTAAAAATCAATTGGAGTCTAAGAGTATTCTATAAAATATAGCCACGATGATATTAGGGATAAAGAGTTTTACTCAAAGACGTATATAAATGCAAGTCAAATACTTTTTCCTTAGTATTTTTTCATAAAATAATATTCAGTCTTACCTTGGGGTATGTAACCTTTCTTTGTCTAAATATCTAAATCTATAGAATTAGCACCAAACTAATGGCATTATTGTGATTATTAACTAATTAAATAACTTAGAAAGTTTGTGGGACTTAGGAAACATTTAGAGTATTAGCTCCTATTTTTATTCATTCATTCCTTTGTTCATTCTTTGAAATAATTATCTGCTGAATCTGGGACTAAGAAACAAAAAATTCTCCCCAGTGCTAGTAACTCATTTCACTGGGTAAAGGAAGACATAAAGAAACAATATTTCTGATTAAAGTTAAAATGAGAAAATATGAGGCAGACAGGAAGGATGTAGTAGCAGAAGAAGGTCCAGAATGAGGAGGCCTAATACCATGGCACCTACAAATGGTAACTATATGTAGTGGTTAGAAATTCACTGGATGATCCAATTGTGTAATATCAATTTATTAAAAACAGCATCTACTTCCAGGCAATTGAAATTTCCCTGTGAAATGGTAGAGCAGTCCGTGCCCAGCAGCAGGGTGATTACCAGGGCTAGGGGGATTCCCACTGCAGCTGTCACATGTGGCTGGTGAGGAGATAATGAGCCCACAAGGAGTCAGAAAGTTTATTGCTTACACTGACAGCGCGGACAGGATCAGCATGGTGTCTACCGCCCTGGTCCCTAGTCTCACAGGACTACTAGGGTTCCCAGCAGTCCAGTGCAACAGTCTCCTCCACTGTGAAGCCAACACTAAGTGACAACCATGTGTTTTGGTAGCTGACAGGAAATCCTGCAGCTATAGCCTGAAGTGTGTTGAGAAATGTGCACCACTGATGATGGCAGCTCCTCCCAGACTGCTTATCCTCTGGTTGCAGCAGGAATGGCAGAGGGTTGTGCCAAGACTCAGGTGACACTGTAGTCCCGCCTGGCCCCCATGCTCTGCCTGGGAACAGGCGGGGTCATCAGGGCACCTGTTGACCCCGGTCCCTTTCATCCCTATTCCACCCCATTGTTCTCTGACTTCCATAATAAATCAGGTAACCTCCCTCTAGTTTTGTTAAAAACATGTTTTTCTTTTTACTACTTATAAAATTGTGTACCTATTAAACTTGTTCATCTTAAAGTATGTTAGTTTATTTGTTGTTCTATCAACTAAATGCCAACTCCATTCCATAGATCTAGAGAAGTTTGATATTAAGAAGTTTTGATATTAAGATCTAGAGAAGTTTGCAATGTAATTTGCATTGCAAACCCTAAACCTGCTGGAGAATGCTAGCCCTGAAAATCAACTGCAAATAAAGAAATGTAAATTAGAACAATGCTGCGTACATTCCAAACTTGAAGGTTAGAACCTCAAGTCTACTGTCAGTTCTTTAAATTAATGTAGACTGGATGAAAGATTTGGGTAAAATGAGTAGATGAAAGAGGCTGAAAGATCAAATACAATAAATCTATAAAGCACTAATCTAAGAGGCACTTGGAGATGGCCAGAGAATGGTAAAATCAATGTCTTCCACATTCCACTGCATCAGTTTTGCTTAACTCAATATAAGGGACTTGAACTTGCATCTCCCCTATGAAAGATTCTGAATATAGTGGGAGCAGTTCCAAATAGTTGTTCAAACCAGTGTGACTTTTGTGACAGTTCTTGATGTTCCTGGGGCTGACCTATAGTTTGAAAGGAACTCAGGTGGGGAATTCCATTTGAAGTAGAATTTGGGAAAATTGAACACGTGGTGGACAAGCAACTGAACCTGGGAAACTGTCCCAGTTTGTGGTCACCTGAGATTGTCCTTTTCAGCTTTGTGGGCAAAATATAAGTGCATAGCCATGGCTGGTTGAAGAGAGATCCAGCTCTAGGAAAGCAAAGAAAGCATTTTGGTAGGAAATTAAAAAAAAACAAAAAACATATAAGTGGAGGAATTGGAATCTTTTCAGCCAATGAACACACCACCTCTTGGTTTTGAGGACACAAGCTATAATCCAGCAACAGTCATCAATATGTGCTAAAGACCAGGAGCAAGTAAGTGCGTGGCTGTGATTGTGGAGGTTCACATTGTAAAAATCCAGAGGAATTACAGGAAACAGAGAGATTTATTTAAATCAAGATATTCAGGGCAAAGGGGGTGGTGAAGGCTACTGGATTTTTAAGTCGATATCTCTCTTTGAATGAAATACCTGCATTAATGGGCTCATTATTTACTTATTAATTTAAAAAGAAGTTAGTGAATACATTAGCTCTTAAAGCAACTTGTTGTCCTAATGTTAAGGGATGCTTCTGAATTGTTGATTTCTGGAACTCAAATGGCATACATGTTAGCATCTGTGTGGATTCAGATAGATGCAGCTGTCCTAGACATTCCTGGTGGTGCTGGTTTGCCTCTCCTCCCAGAAAGCTCACAGTGTAAGATCCACTTTCCAAATGTTCAAATTATTATCACTATTTAGAAGCACCGAATAGTGACAAGCCATTGTCTTTGTCATGCTCCAGAACCAAATTGAGCCAGCAGGGATTCAATGAGCAAATTCTAAGTTGAACTGGTTGTTAATTTTCAAATTGGTTTGCACACTGTGAGCTTTGTTTCTGATCATTGCCCTCCTGGTTGGTATGCATTCAAGTCTGAATCAGTTCTGGTGAGTAGAAAGGACACATATGTGCTTATGATACAGCATTTCTGTACAACCTGCAGGGTGAATTCTTGGTAACATACGAATGTCTGTTCACTGTAACACCTCATTGCATCTTATAGTATTCAGTGTAATACACTGAAAAGCTCTATGTGTATATGTATATATACACATATTCATATATATATATATATATACATACATACACATACATTACATTTAAAATGGTTTCAGTGTAAACTGATGTTTAACTTAATATAAACTCATTTACATTAGTAAACTTATTTGCACAAAACCATCCACATTTCCTAGAGAGGTCAGGCAACTGTAGTGAAAATGTGCCAGTGTGATCTTACTTTGCTAGCTAACCCCTTGTTACTGCAGATGGTATCTGCCATCCAACAAATATGTTGCTGTTAAAAAGGGTCTTGAATGCCATCTTTTCAATTCCTCTACTCTTATTGTACAGTTTAACCAGTCAAGAATATCTTCTATTCTAAGAGCATCAAAGAAACAATTTTTTGTCCAACAAAGATCAATCCAGACACATTCTTTTTGTCCACTGACAATGGATATGAATCAGTATTGCCTTATTTTAGTTGATACAATAGAATTTTTAAATGATTTTGCCATTTTGTTTCCTTTTTTTTATTTCTTATTATTGTATTTTCCCCATAACCATTTAGTGCCTTTATTCCTCTCTGCCCATAAGATCACCACACTGCTGTCCATGTCCATGAGTCCTTTTTCCCTTTTTGCTCAATCCCTCCACCCTCTAACCTCCACCCCACCTTAGCTGATATCCTGCTATCTGTGAATCTATTTTGTTTGTTAGTTCAGTTTATTTATTAGATTTTACATGTGAGTGAAATCATATGGCATTTGTCTTTCTTTGATCATTTCACTTAGCATAATGTTCTCCAGGTCCATCCGTACTGTTACAAGGGGTAAAATGTTCTTTTTTCATGGCTGAGTAGTATTCCATTGTGCAAATGTCCCATAGCTGTTTTATCCACTCATCTACTGATAGACACTTGGGCAGCTTTTATATATTGGTTATTATAATGAGCACTGCCATGAAGATATGGGTGTTTCTGTTTCTTTGATTTGTATTTGGGGCTCCTTCAGGTATATTCCCAGAAAAAAATATTTTTCAATCACTGTTGACAGACTGTTGTTGGTGAAAATTAGGGCATTCCATGAGATTGCAAGGAAAGCGTTCCAAACATCCACACGGGAGGTTGAGGTGTGGCAAAATTTACTCCAGTGGAAATAGGAGCTGCCACCTGGGTTTCCAATCCCATCTCTGTTCTTCCTGCCATGGAAGAAGTCCAACCATGCCTTCAGCAAGGCTGTAATGAAAGTCAATACTCAGAGTTTCTGCCTCACATTAAAACAGTCCTTTTGCAGCCCCACACTGCCTGCTGTGGGCCTCATTAGCTGCCAGACCCACATGGTCATGTGCTCCTGGGTGAAAGAGAATGTTTGAGTGCACAGTGTGAGTTTGTTATAGGTTGGGGAGTGGGGAGCACTGTTTTATTCCCCTGGGATTGTGTTAGGGTGGGTCTGGGATAGACCAATCAACTTCCTTAGTTTTTATGGGCTTTTTGATGGATCCGCTACCTAGTTAGGTTGACAGGCCTCTATGGTCCCGCATCTCTTCTTATGCCCACCAACAATCTGCTACTGGACGGGGAAGAGGCTGTAGTGCCCTGGGTTGTGGAGCTGTAGCTGGCAAAGTAAATAGGCTTACACTCCCCAGTTTATTAAGCTCAATGTGTAATTTCCTTTGCCGACCTTGCTCAGTTTATAACTAAATACTTACAGTAATAATATAATATTATATTAGTTTCAGGTGTATAACATAGTGATTTGACACTTACATACCTTACAAGGTGGTCACCCTATTAAGTCCAATACCCATTTGACACCATACATAGTTCTTAGGATCTTATTAACTAAACTCCCAATGCTGTACTTTATATTCTTGTGATTATTTTTATAACTAGCAATTGGTACTTAATCCCTTTTATCTTTTTCATCCATCCTCCCAAATGTTCTCTGATCTGGAAACCATCAGTTTGCTTTATATCTATGAGTTTGTTTTAGTTTTGTTTGTTTATTTATTTTGTTTCTTAGATTTCACATATAAGTGAAATGCTATAGTGTTCATCTTTCTCTGTCTGAATTACTTCCACTAGCATTATACCCTCTATGTTGAACCATGTTGTTGCAAATGGCAATATTCCTGATAAACATAGGTGAATATATTTTTTAATAATAAAGATAAGAATCAATAAAATAAATACATATTTTTGAGCATCTCCTATGTGACAGATATTCTACTGGCCATAAAATAATAAAGTAGAAGAATGAAATGGGTTTAGGTGTAGGTGTTAAAGGTTTTCCTTGTTCACTCACTAGTGATCATTTATCCTTAAATCTAATTGTCCCTGACAATGTAAGAGAAGGAATAGTACTGACCTCACAAGTTTGTTGTGAGAGCCAAATGAAACAATACATATTCCATAGAGTATAAACTCTAAAATGCTATGCAAATATGGAAAAAATCTTACAATGCTGCTGAGATGAGGTGTGGTACAACAGAAAGAAAGCTTTTCTATGTAGTTGAGAACATGAGAGTTGTTTCTTGATATTGTGAAATCTATGCAATCATGAAAAATATTACAAGACAATTAAATGTAAATAGAACAAATGCAATATAAATCTAGACTCTTCTGTATAAAATGAATTTTTATTCTGAAATACCTTTTTCTACCTTGCGCCCAAGGAAAGAAGACAGGCCTCAAAGCATAGCACCTCAATCACATCCCAAATTTTTCTATGTACCATTACTAGTCCTTATAACCTGATACCTAATAAATATGTATTAGGTAATAACTTTACAGGATGTAAATTGAGGATTCAGAGAAAAATAATACTTGGTCTTGCTTGGCCTTTACCTTTTTAAGAACATATGTTTAATTTGGAAAAAAAGATAATAGACATAAGATAGAACAAAGAAATCAACCTTCCAGTTGAGGACCAGTAAAAACTGTATAGTTTCCTTCATGCCATGCATCTTACAGGTCAGCCTAAAACCAATCATTATATCTGAAAAACTCCCATGTTCTGACCAAATCTAAGTGGAATATCCTTGGAATAGGTGAATAGATGAGAAAATACCACATTGATGAGGGGAGAAGAGGTGTTCAAAAAAGCACTATGGCTACATAAAGGACAAGTGAATACCTCCTTGTTTTAATAGTTATATACATAGAAATACAAAAATGTACTTGTTTTTATACAGAGAATTATTTCATTGCAGGTACATGCAGCCACTGACGTTTTTTATTATACTAAGATGAGTTAAACCTGGCAAAATGCCCTCATTACCTATAAATGTAATTCAGAGGCTGGAAATTATTACTCATTCAGACCTAAGAGATGATGTTACACTTCACGGAAACCATTATGAAGACTGTAATTTAAAGTAACAGGTGGACCACTTTAGAACTGATAAAAACTGCTGGCTAATTCTAGCTCAAATCAATCACAAAGCCTCACTCAGCTACATTTCTCATCTTACTCAGATACAAATTTTTGGGCCATTTAATAAATGTAAGAGGAAAACAATGGGCCATATACTATTTTTGTAAGCTTCAAAACTCTGTTATATGTTATATAGTGTGTTAAAAGGAAGGAAAGTTTACTCATTTGTATATTCATTCAACATTCTTGAATTTTTCGTGAACCACATGTTCTTGAGTTGCTTTACAATAACTTAGTTCTCTCAATAACTGCAGTAGGTAGGCAACCCATCACTTGCTTTTTTCTGTCTCTATCTGTAGATCTCTATTTTCGTATACAAATGTACATACATTAATTGTACTGAGAAATATTAAATGATTTACCCATGTCAAGTGAGTCGAAAGCGGTAAAACATAAAATGCTATTCGTGAAAGTTAGAGTAATCCTATGCCTCTTGGTACTAATTACCAAGAATCATTCAGTTAAGATGATGATGAGGGTCCAAATCTATTCTGCTTTATTCAAAGTGTCTTATAACTCTATAATCTGATTGATTTGGATTCCAATTATGCCACTGTCACTCACTGCTTACATAACTTAGAGTATGTTCTTTAATGCCTTCAAGCCTCCATTTAAAATGTAGAAACCAGTAGTATTGTCTTATAGGAAGTGTCATAAGTAAATGGGTTAAGGTTCTAAGTGTATCAACCTGCACCACTGCAGCAGACACTTAGGAATGTTACCTATTATACTTAATCTTGCAAATGAAACTTGAATCACCTCTGTAGTGCTCATTTCAAGTGGTAATTCTACCTAGAGCTAACCACCTAAGTCAGAAAATAATTAATTGCACCCAAGGAAACCCACTTAATCTTTGGACAGCTGTCTTAGATGGCTGGAAAATTATTTCTTATGAGGAATAAAATCCTCCTTCCTGTAACTTCTTCATTTTGGTCTCAGTTGTGCCCTTTAGGACTTCATTGTAATATTTCTCATTTCTCTTTCATTTGACAGCCTCTGAAATATGTAAAGACAACTTTAAAGTTTCCTGGTGAATTTGTTTTGTTCTTAGACATCCAGCTGAAGAGTTCATGGGGTACTCATGTTGATTAGTCTTTGGTTATAGTTTATTTTATTTTTTAATTTAAATATTTTATTATTTATGCTATTACAATTGTCCCAATTTTTGCCTCTTTTCCCCTTCTATACCTAACCTGCACCCCACTCCCACAGTCAACCCCCTCCTTTGTCCATGTCCATTGGTCATGCATACATGTTCTTCAACTAATCCCTTCACCTTCTTTCAACCAGTCCTTACTCCTCCTCCCCTCTTATAGATGTCAGCCTGTTCCATGTTTCTATGCCTCAGGTTATAGTTTATTTTTATTTGTTTTCTTTCCAAGACAGTGCAAAAGGACAATAAAATCTACTAATATGCATGCAAAGTTCAAGATTACTAAAAAGATGTTATCTATTTATTTTATAGAGAAAGGAGGGAGGGAGAAGTAGAAGGAGAGAGACATCAATGTGTTAGAGAAACATTGATCAGTTGCCTATCCCACATGCCCCAAGTGGGTGACCGGGCCGGAAACCCAGATATGTATCCTGATTGGGAAGCAACCAGGAACATTTGTCTTTGTAGGATGATGCTCAACCAATGGAGCCCTGCTGGCCAGGTCTCACACAGAGTTCAGTTTCAGCCTCAATGTTATAAAACAATCTATTGCCTTTAGCTTTGGCTTTATCCTTGGTCTTTGGAAGGCAAATACCCAAAATGTCTATTTCAATGTCATTATCAGAATTCCTAAATTTGTGTATTTTGAGGTCATTAAGGATATTTTCAAATCCAGCCAGCATGCATAATTTAGTAATAAAACAAAGCATGTCACTCAGTGGTCCAGTGAAACCACCTTTGAATATTCACTTTCAAACATAATGAATATTCACTTTCAAATATAGGTGAGCATTCTAGGTCTAACTCAGAGTCTTTTTTCTTTATAGATTAAAAATTCTATCAGTAATATGAAGTATAACTGTGTATTTATTATGATACAAATAAAACCACGATATTGAGAGCTTTTAGTTTTATGTACAAAACATTAATGAAGGCCTTTTAAACAGTCACATAAACAAGGAAACATATTGACAATTAATATAAATGTTTATATTAGGCAAGAGACTGTGCTATATCAGTGTTTCTCATACCTCAGTGTGATCACAAATCAGCCAGGGATCTTGTAAAAATTCAGATTCTGATTCAAAGTTGGCCTTGAGATTTTGTTTTCTCCTAGCAGGCTTCCAGGCAATTCCTATCTTAAAGAATATTAAACCTTGTGCCAATTAATGCTTATAAATATATGCATAACAGAAAACCAGAATGAGTTATCATAATTGTAAGATAATTTTTTTAACATTACACCCAATAAAATAGCTTTTAATTTAGGTTTTAAAATTCCAGCCCTGGCTGGTGGCACAGTGGATAAGGCACTGGCCTGAGAACCTAAAGTTGCTGGTTCAATTCCCAGCCAGGGCAACATAACCAGGTTGCAAGCCAGGTCTCCAGCAGGCCCTTGGCTGGAGACAGGTGAAAGACAACCATACATTGATGTTCCTCTCCCTCTATGCCTCTCTCCCTCCTCCTCTCTCTGAAAAATAAAAAATAATATCTTTAAAATAAATAAATAAAATTTCAGGGATATAATTTTTTTAGACCACATAAGACGCTTTTCCAGACAATATGCCAATTTACTAGTATCTTAAACAAAGACAATAGTGTGTTTATTTTACAGTGGAAGACTTTTAAATTTTTTTTCTTGAAAACAAAAGATATTTTGTTTATTTGAGGGTTACACAAATTACATTAAAGGTTCAATTGTGCTGTTAAATCCCACTCCCTTTAAAAACACCCAAAATGTATACAGTAATTCCCAATTAGGCTTGCTTTAAAACAGACAAACAAAAGATACCGTCTTTCAGAAACACAACAAACAGTTCACAGCTCCTCCTTTCAGTGATAAATTCAAAGTTCCCAGCAGCTGCTATACTCAATTAGGCGGGTATTTTGCACACACTCCCCAACTCTTTCACCGCAGGTGATTCCCTATCTCTGTGCAAGTTCCACACCTCCCTTCCCCACTTCACTCCCTGCTTCTCAAAACAGGTGAGTTCTCAGGCCAAGTGACTGTCTATGGGTCCATCCAAGGGAGCAAAAGAGTCCCTGTCTTCACATCCATCCAGGGGAGCAGAGAGACACACAGCCTCTGTCCTCCTGGAAGGGAGAGGGAGGGAAGGAGAGGGGGGAAGGAGAGGGGAGAGAGAGGGAGAGAGATAGAGAGAGGGTCAGATTTTTACATATTTACATAGGTTTATCCTCTTACATCTCTGGTCACTTGTTACAGCAGCAATGGGACACTTACAAACTTGTGTTTGGCTGAATAACTACTTTAATACTTGACCCTGCAGGACACATCCCCAGACATGGACTGATCTCCATGCCCATATTTATATTCTCAGCTATACATTGTCTGTGCAGGACACCACTTCATGCCTGAGAAATAATGAGTTGCATATCCCCTTCAATATATAGTTCAGTGAAACTTTGCTCACAGGTAACCCTGTAATTTTATCTGCAATGGACCAGATAGAAAACAATCAATGGCTAGTGTTTTGAAAGTGAACGTGAACACGGTATATCTTATTATTTTTATGTTTTAAGTGGATATGTCATAAAGAAGATAAAATATTACCATAGGTTTTAAGGAGAAGTAAAGAGAAATATGGGCAGGTTATAGGAACTTCTTACATGCCTCTTCCTTTCCCTAGGACTACATCTGCACACTATTTCAGTTTTACGATGACTTGGTGGAAACATTTGAGAAGCTGGTTGCTTTTGAAGGAGGATGGAGCATGTCATCCCAAAATATGCCTCTTTAATATATTGGGGCTTTTAACTACAGGGCATGTAAGCAACATCAGGTAAAAAGGGGACTCTGACCTGTCTTTTTCTTTCCCACTAGATACAAATTCCATGTCAATGTGCCTTTCTGTACAAGGAGGAAAAATGACATTCTTCACCAAGGATAAGACCTTCAGACAGAAAAAAATTTATACAAAGAGGTCTTGTATAAGATCTTGTAAAATCATTTAAATCTTCTTTTTGCCTTCTCACTTAATTGAGTCACTTTCCCACACTTCTTTTTTCAACCTAATATAAAAGCAAGTAGTTTTCTTATTTCTTTAGGTCTTCACTTCCTTATAAGGTGTCACATGAAACTTCTATTAAATAAATTTGTATACATTTTCCCTATGAACCTGTCCCGGTTAATTACATTCTCAGAAGCAGTAAGGAACCCTAAGAAGATCAAGAAAGACATTTTTTCTCCTCTACACTTTGGTTATTTAAATTTATTTAAGATTATCAACAAGTTCTTGACATTTCAGTGTTGATTAAGTGGTAGATACATAGACCTGTTATTAGAAAATAATTTTTAAAGAGTCTTGTGATAGGCCCACTTTCTTAACCAGGAACCGTGCTCTGGGATCTGAAATTTCCAGAGCATTGCTCTATGTGAGAATTAATGTACTCTTTAACAAGCAGGTTGGCCTTCTAGAATCCAAGCATACAGAAAACAGCCACATTAATTACTTCGCCATAGATTTGCATAAAAATCTACTGTTTAGTTAGTAAAGGACTTGGCCTTCTCCTTTAAAAATAAACAAACTCTAAGTCAATCAGATATGACCCAATGCATTTGTGTCACTCTTGCCCAGACTTTCTTCAGGAGAGCATATCTTCCGATGAACCATTTGTCACTGATAGTTTTTCATATTGGCTCAAATTCATAGCCCAAGATCTGGTATTTATCTGATTTTCATCCTGACACCTACTTTTAGACTGAGAACATGATACTGGCTTGGAATTCTGCTATTGTCTTTCATTCTTCCTCCCTCCCTTTATTGATACAGTATAATGTGGTGGGTACTGGCCCAACACTGTTTCAGAATGAATGCAGAACATCCTTTGTTTTTCCTATTCTTCTCATCACTGCTATGTTGTTGATCCTGTGTTGGTCTCTACTCATCTCCAAAATTAATGCAGGATAATATTTCATTGCATAGACTTAGTGCAAATTTTTAACATCCTTTTAAGCAGGCTCCCTGATTTATTGCTAGAAGGCACACTGGTATTTATTAGTATAAAAGGGTGCATCAATTCTTAAGTAACACACTCTTATATTGATAAAATAAAGAAGTTCACTTTGAACTAATTCCATTTTCATTCCTATTGTGGTTATCTTTGAGGATCAAATAAAGGAACAAAAACTTTAACCCAATACTGCAGAACCTACTGATGTATATGCTATAAGAATAGGAAAAACTAAATATAATTAAACTTAAAACAAGAACCAGAGCAACATCTTAGCCCTTTGACCTGAAGAACAAGATAGACTCTTGTCAACTTCCACTAGGCTGAATGTATTTAGGCATTAATAATTATGATTGAACAGATGACTCAATTACACCCAATGTCATTTTATTGTCCCCAAGAGCGTCTTGTGAACACAGAGATAAATCTAATTCATTGTTATGCTAGTCAAGACCAAAGGTCATGGAGTAGGCAGGTAAGAAAAAGACAGTGCCTAATGAAACATTCGCTTTTCTGTAGTAATCATCATGAAAGAAGTGCTATGCCTAAATGAGTCTACAGGGGCCATAACAGTGCTCATATATGATGTTCGCTGGAATGAAAGGGTTTGATGGGGCAGAAATAACATGGAATCCCTTGTAAAATGTTTTTCTGGCAACTACTTTATTAGTTTCTTTCATTCTCTCCCCTTTTTCTTTAGTTATTTGATGAAGTGTTAAACTGGCTAATTTTTACTGCTACTTAAAGAAAAAATAAACAGTATGCAGAATACAAAGGGGGGTCATCTGAGGAATTATTTCTGAAAAGTTACCAAGATGAAGGCTTTCTTTTTAGCTGTGTTTATGATTTCAACATACAAGTTAAAGCCTCTCGGTAAACTTTGATTGTAATTTTTTTTATCAAATCCAATGTTAGTATAATTTTAACTCTTTCATTTAGAAAAGAAGGTCATTTTAATTATTTTCCTTTAATAGACAATAACAAAGGTTTATAGTTCTCGTAGATTTTAACAAAGTAATGCTGCTTTGCACTAGGAAAACAGACATCTGACCTCTGAGTCATACTAAAGAAGAAAATTCTAGATTTTATGTTCCCCTAGAGCAGAAGCTCCTGGGGAGCTCATACATCTCTCCCAAAGCTCTGGTAAGTTGCTGCTCAGTTAAATGCTTTGACTGAACATATCTTGCCTTTAGTAACTAGAGTTTAAAGTTTCAAGTATTAGGATTTTTTGAAATATAAATGTTTAATTGCTTCTTACCAATTAGTCAAGAAGTTACAAGCCAGCTCTAAACTCTCTTGGTTAATTTCTCTGCAGACCCATATAGGAATGGTAAATAGCTGTTTCTTTCTTAGATATAAATAACACAATTTATTTGAATTCCACTTTAAAATCTTTCATTGGTCATCTCTATTTCCAGTCTCATAAACTCACATTTAGTCTCTTTGCAGTTTCTCTTTATCCCTTTATAGGCAGAAAGATCCATATTCACTTGAATTTTTAGAAATTGAGCAAGTGAAGAGGGGCAGACACTTGTAGTTACTTTCTGTTGGATTGTATCATAACAACTACAAAAGAAAGATTCATCTATAGAGCCAAACAATTTAACTTGATGATAGAAATGATTTTAAATTATGTGTATTTTCATGTTTCTTTGAATTTTCTATTGTGCTGTCATTATTTGTTATCTTCCTTGCTAAAATTTGTACACAAAATTGTGTTGAGATCGGGGTCTGGGTGAAGGTAAAGATGGCGTATCCTGTTCAGCTTTGTATTCCCCAGTGACCCATGTCCCATACCTCACAAATGCTCCTGTAGTACTTTTTAAAAAAGATATATCAAATATATCTTATGTCCAATGAAGTGTCTCTTTCTACCAATGATGAACTATGTCTGCTGGTTAACATAAACTTTTATTTAATTATTTTACTATATTGAAACTTAAACTGAATAACTAAATACAGGTGGATTTGAAAGTGAAACATGCATGCTCTAGTTAACTAATGGATTAGGGGTAAGTCCTTCCAAGTTTGAGCACTTAGGTGCTCTGGAAACTCACTGTGAGGTAGGTAATTATAATTATAGAGAATTAATAATTAAGGTGGGTGAAAAGATCCATGCCAATCAGTTGACAATATTTTTGTATAAACATCATTTATTGCCCATAATAATAGCTTTTAATAAATTCTAAAAGGATACCAATCTCCTTTATAGATAAGACAGTAATGTCTTATTAATTGATTTGATATATTTTAGATGTTAGCATCTACTAGTTTCTAATAGCATTGCTAATGGTGAATTATTTTTATTGGTGATTTAATTTGACAAAAATTATCCAAAACTTCGTCTCAGATATAGTAAGGATGCACTAGGAGAGAAAAATTTCTTCCTTGAATAAACTTTGGTGAGTGGAAGGCTGAGTGAATTTGAAAAATGTTAGTCTCTTTCTGTGCTTATAGACATGGAAATCTTTTCAACTTCCACCTATCACCTTTCACCATTGATCCTCTGATATATTTGTCCATTTTGCATTTAGCTTCTTCCATATTTTTATTTAGGAGGAGAACTTCATAAGATAGGAAGGTAATCCTAGGATCCTTCTATCTACTAATGATACTTCTAAAATTCCTTTATTCTACATGGATTAAAGATAGAAGAAGGTTCATTGACAAAAGCAAATAAGGCATCATGTTATCTGTTGATAACTAATAATAAATAGATCTCTTAGGGATAATTGATGATAATAATACTTATTATATACTTTATACAAATTTTAAGCTTAAGCATGTATTATAATTTAGGAAAGATAATTATTGATGTACCTTTGTTCTATTATTTGAGGCAGAATGTGTAGTGTAACTTCTGTCACAGATTGCATTATAATTAAATGTGGGTGTCTCAACATCAATAGTGATTAAGTTAGAATGTAAATATCCAAAATGTTTGATTCTAATTAGAAAGTGATTCTCCCCCTGATGTGTGCATGTATGCCATGTAAAAATAAACTTGAACATATAAATGTGTATTGTGTGCATATGTATATATATACTATATATTTGCATAAGTTTATTTTCTCTGTAGGTTTAGTTAATTTTATTTGTTATTCTGCATATATGGATTATTTCTCTAGTGATTTCTAAATAAAATGTACATGGCAGTGATTATGACCAATCTTGGAAATAATTTGAAATTTTAAGTCATAAACATTACTAAAATTTGGATTTAAAGGATGAAATGAAAAATTTATTTCTCTATGTTCATGATATTCATTCTCTTGTCACATGGTCTCTTCCTGTCCTTTTTCTCCATTGCTCCCCTGGTCATTCCATCAAGACCTGACTTGACCTTTTTTTTGTAGCTTGATAAGTTTTGCCTGTTTTCCTGACCAAATGTATCCACCCAGGCTAGAAAACTCCTGTTTCCAATTCTTCCATCCCAATGAATGGCTTTATAACTTTGATGATGTTATGTGTGGGTCAGAGGAGAAACATGTCTGCTATTCATCATCTTGATCTTATTATTAGATCATATATTTCCAGGCCAGCACTGAGGAAATCTGATTCCCCTAAACCATACTGAAATCCCTGGCTTTGTAAACATGACTGACCTGAATCCAAATGTGAGACAATAGGAGTATTTTGAGAGATGCTGAATTGTAGTCAGATCAGAATATTGTTTAGAACCTCCCACCCCAAGTAGCTCCAGTGGGTGCATTAAAAAAATTACCCATTTCATATTCCAGTGGCATGTGGCTGCATACACCAAGAATATTTTAAAATTTTGATTTAAATGTTTAATCCAAGCAACTTTAGTGATTCATATATTTTTAAATGATTGTGATTAACTGGTTCTTATTTACTAGTGATCTACAGCAGGAAGTTCAAACATTAGTAACCTGCTAGGATCAGGTATGGAACCCACATCATGAAGCAGACCAGTAGGAAATGAGTGGGAAAAGACTGGTCATGAAGGAAAGATGACCTATTTATGTCTGTCATCTGTCTCTCAACCTTAGCTGTACATAATACGTTTTAGTACTGTAGATTCCAATAAAGCATTGCTAAGGGCAGTCTTGAACCTGGACCTCACCAATCCTGAACTTGGATTTAGCTGCTATAACAAGGCCAGACCCTTGAACAGCCCTGCTGTCAATGCTGGGGTAAGGGATGAAGACAGGCCTGGTTCCATCCCAGGCTCTGGAATCATTTTTTAATAAATTACAGAGTGATGAACAAAACTTGCAGAAATATTTCTGTCAAATTGAATACATCATCAGTCAATCGATCATGTTTGTAACTTTGATGCACCTTTGTTCAGCATGTTACTTGTGAATAATTTGATCTATTATTCATAATCCTTCTTACTTTGAAAATGTGTTATTTAGCTTTATTTGTAATAGTAAACACTTCAGGGCAGTAGAGCTTTTCTCCAGTGTATTCTAAAGTTACCAGCAGGTAATTAGACCAATGTTTAATCACGCTGTTTGGACAAACTGTGCTATTTGGACAGATTGTTTTAAATCACATACTCTGGAGTCATTTCTTCCACTTTGTCCTTTCCTTTACACCTGCATAGAAAACCCCTTTGCTGGTTTTTTGCTGGAGACTTGGAAAGCACTCAGGTGATGGAGTGGCAGGCGGTAGTGGGGTCTGCATGGCATTTTATTTGACTCCAGATGATAAGCAATGTACCCTATAGAGATCCCAGAGGACTCTTCTTACACAGAGAGGCAGCTAGGACTTTCCAATCTAAAGAAGCTTGAGCCCTCTGAAGAACTTTCTTAACACAGCCAGTGTGCAGCAAAGAAGAGTCAGTGACTCTAAATGCCAGTTCAGGTGGGAGGGCTGTGGCAGATGAGGAGGGAGCAAAGTGGCTTCTCAGGCATGATGGACACAGACTTGATTTGCACCTCAGAGCGTTTTCAAGGAAAACTTGTCTTCCCAGCTGCTGGGTGTGCAGTCAGCAGGGGACAGCCCAATTCTAGCAACTGGTAGAGGCAGGGGTGTAAAACCCAAACTCTGGGCAACCCTGACAGCCATTTGACCTCCAGAGCTTCCCTGAGGTCAAGGCTGTCTTTAGGACTGCATCACAGTTGGTCCTATCCCTCTGCCCAGGTCTACAGCTCTCTCCCCTTCCACCTGTCTTCCATAGGTGTTGATCTGGAGGAAGAAGGTGCAGGGAACTAGGATGACATTCCTTGCATTCAAAACAACACAAAACAAAACAGAAAACACCTCAAGGAGCCAGGAAAGTTGCATGAACGATGGACACATTTCAATTCTAATCCAATAGGGAAAAGGGAAGGAGGCTGTCTGCAGCTGAGGGTGGAGCCCAAGCCCCCAGAGGGTCTGCCCAAACTCAGATCCAGCCTGTTTCTGTGACAGGACCATGAAATCCATTGTTGCCAGATCTACCATGTTAAAGAGAAGCCAAATTTTCATTAATATGAAATGTTCTAATTCTTTTAAGTATACAGTCTATGAGAAAATGATTGGCTTGAGTGTTCTAGCATTCTTCTATCCTATAGATGGTTTTGGGGGAGGATGATGAGAGTCGGGGCCATGAGGCACCCATGTGCCCTGATTCTGCAAAGCAGAAGAGGTGAGCATGTACAAAAAGCCATTGAGTTGGATTTGCATCTGCAATGCATTCTTCTTTCCCTCTTTGCTGCTTGCTGTCAGAAATGCTCCAGCTCATTTCAGGATGCTATTTGTACAGTAAACTCAGCATGAGACAAGCTATTTAAAGACTTTTAATCTAGTTTCTGGCAAAATTTATGAGTTCTTATTTCTATCTCACCATTGGATAGGGTACAAATTTAGGAATCCAATATGTAGAAGCAACAACATATACCATTTTAAGTACATAAAGAGCTCTTCTAAGGGGAATAACAAATTTCCTTAAATTCCCCATAAAATCAAGAGCAAAGGGATGAGGAGTTGAAGAGTGGACTGACCTTTCTGGCCTTATTTTTTTCAGCAGTGGGAGAGAGGAGGCCTCCTATGCCTGAACTCCACAATCACTCCTGAAGAGTAGGTTTCTACATGTGTGTTAACCTGGTCCTCGTGCAGATAGGCCCATTTGTACAATGGCAGCCTCTGGGCTCCTACATGTGTGGTCCAGCCTTGCTGTAACAGATCACCTGGAGACTGATGGGGGAGCAGGTTTATTGGAGATTGAGCTGCTCCCAGGCTGTTGGAGGGCCCATGGAGCAGGGGAGTGGTGACTCCCAACCCCCACGGGCCTGTAGGAGTCCTGCCAAGGACTTCTGTCTGTGCATTTTTAAGTTTGCAAGCTGAGGCAGGTGTAGGTGTGGCATCAGATGTCTGATTAGGACATGGTCCCTTGGTCACTGTCAACACATATCAGCAAGTGTTTTCATCAAGCAGAATCCTGTGCATCCTGTCATGCGACCAGGTTTATTAACACATTCCACCCTGGCTGCCTCTATACTCTGACAGTGTGTGCTGAAATGATACCTTTGGATCAGACTCATGAGGGACTCTATAGATTATTGGGTGTTTCCTAGACCAGTACACATTCCAAAGCTACTTACTCTCTGAGTCTTTGAGGGCTATGTTTAAAACATATCTGATGTTCCATGCATGCATGAGCTCTTTCCTCAACAACAACCACTATACTTACTCTCCTGATGCTCAACCACTTCTGCCCATGGCGGGGATTTTTGGTGAAATAAATGCTCAGTTCCCCAACTAGTATGTTATTTCTTAAACACAAAATAACTGGGCTCTTCCCCAGCAATCAGCAAGCTTATTAAGGCTCACCTACAATTGAGAGCGCTGTAGTGTTTGTTCATTTGCATTGCAAGTGGAAGTTGGTGGCCTCTCCCCGCCACTTGAATAGCATGAGAGCCTGTGATGTGAGAATGCATGGAGTAGCCTGCCCTATCTGTGTGCTACCCCACAGCGCTGAATGAAACAAAATAACACATACACCACATTTTCAGAATGTACCACTTCCCGAAAACATCTCTCCTTTGAGCATTTGCAGAAGATTTTTGGCCTCTCGACAGACCCTGTTTTCCCTCTCCCCATCTGTGATTTATGGGAATGTGTTCAGTTTCCTTTATTTTGCTTATTATCTGCGGGTGGCATGGATGCCTGTTAAATTTGAGGATAGTTTATCTTCAGCTTGATAAGAGAGCATTCGGGCTTAGGTTGAGGATAAATGGACTACATAAGTAAAGACATTAATAAAAAGATGAACATTACTTTAATTCTCTTATTGCAAGTATCCATCGTCAAATTTAAACCCCAGGTATGAGCCTTGCTCTGCTCCCTGTTGGGAAACTGATTAGGAGTTATGCAAAATTAACAGTTGGGGTTGCAAGAGTTGCTCTTATCATTTTACAACTTAAAATGTTATTTTGCAGTAAGCTGGATTTATAAACAGATATATGTAATTTTTTTAATAAAATGTCCATATGGAGAAAGACACACATGACCAAAATATTAAAACTTGAAGTCTGCAAGATATGTCTAGATGATGTCTTAACTATCTCTGATCAGCTAGCTATCTGGAATCTTTTATAATATTTAGAAAATTTGTGTTTGGTATAAACAAAACATTATTCACCAATCGATTTGGCTTTGCTTTAATCTCAGTAGCCTTTTTCCTGCCTGAAATAGCTTTCACTTTTTAAAAATGCCTCTGAGCAGACTATTGATGTCTCACTGCCTTTCAATCAGATTATTTTAGACCAATTAATTAACAAAGGATTTATCATATTATCATTCATGTGGGAATTTCATGTTGGACTCTGTTACTCTGGGATACAATTCAGGGATGAAATAGCATTCTTCACACTCTTTTAGAGGAACAATTAATTTCAAGACAGGAAATAACACAGTGCCATTGCACACAAAAATAACTGAATTATACGGTATAAATTAATTCACTTGTTGGATACAGTAATTCACTCAACAAATATTTCCTGAATTCTTACTATGCACCAGCCCCTACACCAGGCTCTTGAAATACAGGAATGAACAAAGCAGTCATAGTGTCTCAATGAATCATTCACTTTATGAAAGTTTGGATAAGTATGTGCTGAAAAAATGAGAAAAGCCTTCTTAATAAAGTTGGGGACTATGTTGAGAGATGAGGATGTTGTTAGGGGTTGAATTGTGTTTCCCCCCAAAAGATATAGATATATATACATAAAAGATTTTATTTATTTACTTTTAGAGAGAGGGGAAGAGGGGGAGGAAGAAAAGGAGTGAAACATCCATATACGGTTACCTTTCACCTGCTGCCAGCTACAGATGGATCTGGCTGGAGACCTGGCTTGCAACCTGGATATGTGCCCTGGCTGGGGAATCGAACAAGCGACCTATGGGTTTGTAGGCCAGTGCCTATCCACTCAGCTACCAGCCAGGCCACAAAAGATATATTGAAGCCCTAATTCCTTGGCACCTGTGAATGTGACCTTACTGGAATGGGGTCTTTCCAGAAGTAATCAAGTTAAAGTAAGGTCATCCTGAATTAGGTGGGATCTAATCCAATATGACTAATGTTCATATAAGAAAAGGAGACACAGAGAGTCACAGAAGAAAGATAGCCATATGATGATACAGGCCAAGATCAGAGTAAGGTGTCTACAAGCTAAGGACTACCGAGGATGGTTCCACCCACCAGAAGCTAAAAGAAAAGCATGGAACATAGCCGTCTTTAGACTCAAAGACAGCATGGCCAATACCTCGATTTCAGACATCTAGCCTCCAGGACTGAGAGAGGACACATTCCTATTAATTAAGCTACCTATTTTACGATGCTTTGTTCTGGCAGCCCTAGGACACTAATATGGGAAACACAGATAGGACAGTGGGAGCGGAAGGATAAACAGGAAAACAGAAACAGCAGGTAGGAAAGGAAATTAGTTCATTCAAACCCATAGTTCAATTCAAGTGGGCAGTATATTCTCAAAATTATTGGCATTCAGATTAAGTAAGTGATTGAATAAGACATGGAAAAACTTAGACCTACACAACAGAAAATCATTGAGGAAAAAAGAAGTGTGATAAAGAAACGATCTGGTAGCAATATACTAGCTCATTGACTTCAGTAATCCAATCACTCTAGCAAACTCCTGGACAACATGCAGGCGCCTAATGAGAGGGAGAAGAAGCCACCAAGGACATGAAGAAGATTAAAAAACAGAAAAGACAAGATGAGGAAATTCCATCTAATTGTGATACTGATTCCATGCAACCTGTAAATTTAATGATTTTTACTGCACATTTGAAGTTCAGCTTTGCTGTTGAAGGGGTCTTTGTCTCCTGGACAGGTGGTACTGCAAAACTGATGTCAGTTAGCCAAAAAGAAAGGAAAAAACCCACTAATTAACAGCTAACAGGCTCTTATTTCACAACGAAATGTAGTGCAGCTCTCTTCTCCATTATGGATGGGCACCATATATGTAATATGTGATTACCTTATACATTTCCCTGTTAGAACTCACACTGTTTTAAAAATTAGTATGCTTTCCTCATGTTACTGTGACCCAAATTTTTTTGTGGCTAAAATAATAGATCTGGTAACATTCTTGTCCTGAAATAGTACCATTGAAAATGCCCACAGTTCCCTATTTTCTTTCCACCTGCTTGTTCCTACATAACATGCAAACATACGAGGTCCGTACCCAAAGTTTTGGCTGCGCAAATTGTTTTAATTATGTTGATGCTGGCTTGATACTTTCAGGACAGACCTCGTATGTACCTCCATTCCCCCAACTACTGGATATAACAGTAAATCGCATTAGGTTTCATTTTGACCTCTTCCTTAATACAATTTGAAACCTCAACTTTCAGGATAGAAGTGCAATCTGGCATATGAGGTACATACAGGCTCTTCTTATTTTCTGTTGAGTCTTGCTAAAACTGGTGCCATGGTTGAGGAAAGGTTTATTCAACATTTATGGTGGGTACAATGTAATCTGAATAAAAACCTCTTATAGGTGGCAAGGTGCCAGCTGAGGAATTCTCTTTTCCGACAGAATATAGGGTGCTGTGTGTCTGTCCCAATTATACTCTCAAATATTAAAAGCCCACTCTTCCTGACTAAAACTTAAATAGAAAAGAAAGTAAAACCTTAGCACATGTAAAACTTCACACGTATATTTATATATACATATGCACATGTGTGCACTCACACACAAACACACACAACATTCATCTTACACGAAGCACGATTCTTTTTAGATGACGAGAAAGATGCTGAATCTTATTACCATGTCTCCATATACTTGAAAATGTGCCCACAATATATGGTAAAGCCATGCTAAGAATCAACCATTAATTTACTCTAAAGGGATTTAAACAAACCTCTGTTGTTATGGAAATTCAGCAGATTCCAGCCAGTCTGTAGAAAATGTCTGCCAGAAAGCACATCCGTTTTTCTGAATGTGCTGTGAACATGGATGTCCCCAAACAATGCAGCTGTCAGTTTAAAACTGGGGCCTGAACAGCTCCTCGTACCCTTGTGCGTGTGAACAAATAGGAAACAGAGCAGTTGGGATGAATTGTAGCTTTTTGGTCGCTTAGAAAACCTGCTTCTGTGACCTTGATTCTTGAACATTGCTGAGGTGATAGATGAAGAAAAAGAAATCTGAGAGGTTTTCTATTGCATTTTTCCATTAGCATTTGTCCTTGTTATATTCCTCTGCCCCTGCAATCACAACACTGTCGTCCATGTCCATGTGACCTTTTTCCTTTTTCCTCAATCCCTCCACCCTTTGACCCCCGCCCCCACCCCACCCCATAGCTTCTTTCAAATAATTTTTTCACCCTCTCTGGGCAATAAATGATTAGGCATAGTTGTGTTAAATATATATATATATATGTATATATATATATATACATATATATATATATATTTTATGTTTTAGCTAACTCTAATTTGGAGTGGGTCTCCAAACTAGTACAGGAACACATTAATAGAAGTATTTCTGGCAATGGCTCCATCAAAATACCTGTATGGCTACGGTTAATTTTGGTGAACACACGTAGCTAGTTTTCATGAGGTTCCTGCATTTGGATGGAGGGGTTACACAGGCATTAAATATCTTATTTACTCATCAAGTAGGCCCTGTAAAACATGATGTCTCATTTGACAGGAGAAAAGAACTGAGAGAAAGTAGGAGGCTCATGGTCAGGCCCAGCAAACCGCAAAGCTAGGAATGCATCTGCTCTGGTTGCCTGAAAAGCCAGATTCAACTCTCTCTGTGGCCAAGAAAACACTTCATAAAACCCACTAAAATGCAGCAAATACCTAGATGTCACTCTGTTGCTAATTTTATTTTATTTTATTTTATTTAAGATTTTACTTATTATCTCCAGAAAGAGAGGAAGGGAGAAAGGAAGGGAAACAGAAACATCAATGTATGGTTGCCCTTCACCTGCCTCCAGCCATGGATCCAGCTGGAGACCTGGCTTGCAGCCTGGTTATGTGCCCTGGCTGGGAATCGAACCAGCGACCTCTGGGTTCGCAGGCTGGCACCTTATCCACTGTGCTACCAGCCAGGGTTTAATTTTAACATACTCTCAAAATTAGAGAGTCCTTTCTGAAATATAAACCCATTTTATAGCAAAAGGAAAAGAAGCATGGGGAAGTTAGGTGATTTTTCAATAAGCATGTGGGGTCAGGACCTGTGGAGTGGAATAATTTTTGATTCAGTGGTGCTGGAGAGCTCAACACAGAATCAGAGAAAATTTTGAGTAGAGTCTAAATAGGAATTGAAGAAAACCCATAGGGTAGGTTACCTTAGTTTCACTAGATGTCAGAAAACATTTTTTACTTGAAATATATGTCTTTGCTGTGCTGATGAATGTTTGACAGGCTAAGTAGAAAAAGAAAATGTATAAGACTGTATATTTCACACACTTTTAAGTTTAATTGGTATGATTATTACTTTCCCCATTGCTTTTCTAAATCTAGTGAATCTAGTGAATCACTAAACCAATCCCTGATTTGTAGCATTTGTGGATTTCCATGCTGTATGTACTACTCCCATCATGAGTGGTTTCTAGCTACCAATCATGCATGGGTCACTCAATGCAAAGTTAAAAAGAGACATATAAACATCATGATAAAGCATAATATAAGAGGCCTAAGTAACTTCAAAATGTAAATGATAATAAAATAATTTGGAGGTAATGAGTTTTAGTATCTTACTTTTATTTCTAGTATGATTTGTGCATTTACATAATTTAATGTTTCAAATGGTTATATTTAACAACTATCTCAGAATGTTTCTATAGTTTAAAAAATTGGGTTTTGCTATTACTTACAAACCAGCTTTAGCCATCACTGCCTATGTTTTTGGATGAAGGAGACCATGAAAAAAATAGTACACAATACATTATGTATCATAGGTTGTATACATCATAGCCTGTGTGAGGAATCTACGTATATCATGTGTGTGCCTTTAGAAGTGTGCTTCTAAACCAGGGCTTCTTCAACTTTAGTGTGAATATAAATCACTTGCAGACCTTCTTAATCTGTATTTTGAAGATGTTATTGGTGCTTCTGTTATATTTCAAATAACAAAGCCCCAGAATAATTGCCTCAGAATATACATACAAGTTTGCTAGAACCAAACTCAACAATGATTACAACTTTAGCCTGGAGGTGGGAAATGCTTATTTCTAATCATTTCATTGTTTATATTGCTTTTATTCTTAGCAATCTAACCTTAAGTGTTTTTCAGGAGTACTCTGAGTGTAAAAATAGATGATTATAAAATTTCATGACAGTAGTCATTCTGAAAGCTAGGTTTAGAAAGATGAGACTAGAGTAATTCAGGAAAAGTCCACCAAGAATCTTTAGAGAAATAAAAGTAAATTTTAAACCCTAATACAGAAAGTATATTTTCAAATAATATAGAAAATTTCAAAATATCTATTTTTTCCATCTATTAGTACAGAAACAGTGTTGGCAAAGAGTAGATAGAGGGAAAATGACTTTTCATGGACAGTTCACAGAGAAAGTGTTTAGACAGTAAAAGGAAAGAGAAAAGAACTTTGACTTGTTGAATTTAAGATTCTATTGGAGAATTCAATCACTGTAAAGAAATTCAAGACCTGGCATTAGGATGTCAATGTGTTTTAACATTATGATAGCAGGTCTGATGGAATATTGAGGGAGAGAAATGTTTTCAATAGGTAATTCGAGGAACAGTCTATGAATGGGGCCCAAAGGAGAAAACAGGAAAAAAAGAAAGAATAATGAGAGATATGTTGAAGAAGGAGTAAGGCTTCTAGTAGGAGCTCTTCTCTTTACCCTCCATCCAGAAGAGGGATTCAGTTAAATAAACCCACGGTCATCAAATCCATCCCTTTGAATTCACAATAATTTGCATGGGAATTCCTAATTCTTGCAAAATCAGGTCATTTATTCTTAATTTAAAATATGAGTTGTCCTAAATTAATACTCTACTTCAGAGCATTAGTATATACCAACTTGATCTAATTATTAAGTGAATCTCCGAGAGAATATTTAATGAAAAAATTCAGTCAATTTGAGCCACCCTTAATGACCCACTGTGATAGTTGAAAGGCACTGTTCTTTATGCATAGCAAAAGTCCCTTAATAAAACAACATGGCATGCCAACATTTCAACTTTCTATAGATTTTGGTCATCTGGCCCAGAAATGAATCTCTAACAGCTTTTTTGGATCCATTACAGTGTGTTAGGAAAATGCTTAGAATTTCAAAGACCCATTATTTTCCTTTAAGTTGACTAGCAATGGCCAATGCTTATTTGCTTATGCAGTCTCCTTACGTGTCTTGAAGTATGATCAGTATTTCCTTAAAGGTAAATTTCAGAAGATTCAAAGGTCAAACTTAGCTAGGTTGTTAGGATATGAAAAGTATATTAAATTTTTGGAATATGTTTCATTAAATTTTCCCCAAAGTGATTTCCTTGCCTCAGTCCTATTTTCTAGAAATATCTTCTTAATGCAAAACCATGATTCCATCTCCATGTTTCTCTGTGCAATGTCCAGCCAACCCCAAAGATGAATCTACATTAAGAAATTCTGTTTTTTACCTGTCTACTGAGTTTCAACAGCCATGCAACCTTGGTAAAAGTTAAAGCAATCAAAATATGTATTACTTTCTCAGGATATCTATGTTGCTATATAAAGCTGTAAATTCCCAACTTAGATAATTATTTCTTAGAGTCAGAGGCATTTTTAAATTTTAGAAAAACATTTTTTTGAAAGATAAGTTCTTGTTAAAACTATTTTTTATTTTTTGTTTAAACTTTTTAAAAATTCAATAGACATTATTGAATGTCTACTATGTAATAACAATTATGGTAGTTTTTGTGAAGAGTGAGTGCAGAGAAATTCTAGAAATTAAGAATATATGGTACCCTCCCTCTAAGATGCACAAGTGTTTATATATATTCAACAAATCTGAATACAAAACAAAATGGGCTGTTAAAAATTGGAGGCATAGTGGGAAAATGGAGAAGATAGAATGTCAACAGATGAGTTTAAGAAATATTTCTCAAATTAAAGGGCATTTGAATTACCTCTTAAAGAAATATATATTTCCATCAAAGGAATATTAAGGTACAAATATGCAGGTTTTGGAGAAGGAAAAATAGTTTGTATGACTGATACATAGGATGTGATGTGAGGCTATGCTTGGCAAGGATGGCAGAGAAAATACCAAGTTTCTTTTTTAAAAAACACTTATTTACCTAGAGGAAGGGAAAGGAAAGGATAAAGAGAGGGAGCTGAAACATCAATGTGTGGTTGGCTCTCACACCCCCAACTGGGAACCTGGCCCACAACCCAGGTATATGGCCTGTCCTGGGATGAAATCAGGGAGCCTTAGGTTCATAGGCCAGCGCTAGATCCACTGAGCCACACCAGCCAGGGTTCAAGAAGCTTCTTCAGTGCAAAACTACAAAACAGGCTCACTGAAGATATTTAAACAAGTAAATTACATATACAGTAATGTGTTTGAGAGGACTTACAGCTTGTTTGGTGTGACTAGAAAAATGAAAGGACACTATGGTTTTCTTTCTTCCATAATTTGTTAATTTTTTTTAATTTAAATAAGTTTATAAAAGAGTTGCTATAATTTAGCTTAGTAACATGGTCTGGGTATTAAGTTTCAGCACTATTTTACATTTAGAACAAACAGCACTCTTGCTTATTTACAACTTTTTTGATGTAAGGACTTAGAATTCAACAAGAAACTCCCAAATAGTAACTTATCCTTTTCTTTCTGTTTCTTCCTTCAGCTGACATCTCTTTGAAATTTGTATTATGATAAGAATCATTCTAAAATCATGTAACATGACCCTTGGCTGGTGTGGCTCAGTGGATTAGCACTGGCCTGCGAACCCAGCAGTCACTGGTTCTATTCCCCAGCCAGGGCACATAACCAGGTTGCAAGCCAGGTCTCCAGCCAGGTCCTTAGCTGGAGGCAGGTGAAAGGCAACCATACATTGATGTTTCTCTCCCTTTCTTCCTCCCCCATTGCCCTTCTCTCGGAAAAGAATGAATAAAATCTTCTTAAAAATTAAAGGAAGAAATCAGGGGAAAACTGAATGATGGCTATTGATTTCTAGTTGTTTTTTTTTTTTTTTTTCTTTAAGAATATCTTTACTTAATGCGAGTCTGCAAATCCAAAAGTTACTGGTTCGATTCAGTCAGGGCACATAACCAGGTTGGCAATCCAGGTCTCCAGCCAGGCCCTTAGCTGGAGGCAGGTGAAAGACAACCACACACTGATGTTTCTCTCACTTTCTTCCTCCCTCTCTGCCCTTTCTCTGAAAATAATAAATAAAATCTTAAAATAATAGTAACAAATATACAAACACACAAACATGTAATGACAACTGTAGTAACTGACAAAAAGAAATGACTCATAGAAGTATGAAGCAGTGTAATGAGAATAAAATTAAATAAAGCAACAGCATACACAAATTTCTTACCTTGACATGAACCATAGTGATAATTCCTATTCCATTGGATCCTGTCCCTTTGAAAGGTAATTCTAGACATGACCTACCACATTGATCATAAAATCTTTTAAGTGCCACTGCCTATGATATGACAAAAAAAGATCCATTAAAGATTTTTTTGATATAAAAACCTGTTTCTATCTGCTTTTGCATGTATAAGTTTTGGGCAGTTGTGCTGGGATGGTCTTGGACAGTTTATGCGTGTGGCATGGCGAGTGGCCTGAGAAAAAAGAAGTGACATACAGAAGACTGTCAGCTTGCTTAGTATACAGCTGCCTATTCTTACCACTTGCTGGCTCTTCCATAGTGTTTTTCCCCATCCTGTCCTTCACTTCCGTCATGATGTATCATGTCAACTGGGAAACTATTTAATATCCTTTTTCCTGCTTCACTATGTCTACAATAGTTTATGTGAATATCAAAGGATGATGGATAAATAAGCCATTTCAAAAAGAAAGAAACTGTGGCCATATGTATGGCCCTTCCTCATTCCTTTTTTTGAAATAATAACTTAATTGAGATATAATTGACATACTAAAAGTATCATCTATTTTAAGTGTACAATGTGATGATTTTAGTAAATTTATGGAGTTACGCAACCATAAGCAAATTTAAATACAAAATTTTTAGAATACTGCCAATACTTGGAAAATATCTCTACTCCCTATTTGTGTCACCCACTAATTGCATTTTCGGTTTCAGGTAAACAGAAGGAATCTGATACTACATAGTCTTGCATCTGACATGTAGCAAAATGATTTTGAGGTTCACCCCTATTGGAAAATGCATTGGTGGTTCGTATCTGTTTTATTGCTGTCTTTTATCTCATTCACTCATTCCCTCTTTACTCTGTGGTAGCAGAAAACCAAACATTCTAAATCTGGACCGTTCTTTTATGTTCTTCTGGCTGCATTCACTGCCACCGCACCTGCTCTCCCCATTGCCACATCCCGCTCCCCCATCTGGGACCATCAGGTCTTCAAAACCAAAGTTCCCTCCCCCAGGTGTGTAAGCCAAATCCCTAAGGTGGTGCTTCTCCCCAGCCAGCCCTACCCACAGAGCAAAAGACTTAGGTAAACAAAAGTGCAGTCTTACTGCAAATGGGAAGAACAATAAGGCAAGAGGAATGGATGAAATGGTGTGGAGAGGCAGGAAGAAGCCTGGAGACTCGATATTTCGGAGGTTTGATGGACTGTCCAGGACTTCTTCTGACAGCTGGTAAATATCTTTTTGTTGAGAAGAGATGGGCTTATGTTTTCCTCACAAATGTGTTGCTGTGCTGCACCTGTGTGAATTTTCCACATTGCTAATTCATAAGTAGATGATGACTAATGGGAAAATCTGTCATTTATTTTTTGTTGTTTAAAAAGTAATGAACCCACCATTATCCAAAATTCCTGCCCTGGTTTGAACAGAGACTTTAAAAAGTGTTGGTTTTCTGCTTAGTTCCAGAGCTGTTTATGAAACTAGTAAGCACTGGGGGAAAACACTGGTCAAAATACCTCCTTTGGAATTATTTGTAATTTTGACAAGAGCCACTTGTAGAAAGAGTATGAAGTGTAAGTACACCACAATTATATACCTAAGAAGAAAATTGTCTGAATAAATGTCTAATTTAGTGCTCAAAATTTTGTTAATTTTAAGTTAACACGGAGAATTAAAATCATTTTATCTATATTTGAGTCCTTAAAAGGCTTATATGGAAATAATATAACATAATTGCTATATGATGAAAAATGTTATTGCCATTTTTTCTGTTCCTGGTGCAGGAAAATAACTATCTTGAACGGTTCACTTGAAATTGTTTCAAATGCTATCAAAACGTAAACTCTTTTGCTGAAGGCATCAGATGAACTACCCATACATGTGGGAAATTCAGTTTCAAATTTTTAGATAAATATATTTTTCATGAATGCAGTTTTTAACATGAAAGGACTCACACCTGCCAAGGTGTATTTTGGGGCTATAGTTTGGAAGGAACATTGGAGGGTCTGGGGAGGGTCCAGCGTAGGAAGTAGTAACTAATGTTTCCCTCATCACCACCGTGAATGTTATCTAAGCACTTGCAGAGATCAGCTTTCCTACGGTGCTTTACACATGTGTGAGTTTCACTTGGCTGGGGGAGGAGTGGGAGCCTATATTTTCAAAGATGCTCAATGATCATTTGTAAAAAACGAACAGCCACTCTCTGTCCATATCGTTCTGTTATCTTAGCTCTGAAAGAAAGACACACTGTGGAATTCTATAAAGTATGCTGTTCCAGCATGTTCTCCGTCATGCAAATACATTCTCCATAAGCAACAGTTCTGGGCCAGCAGCACAACCCCTCTCCAGGGTTTGACCACTTGCCCCCTTGGCTTCAGACAAGTTGCCAAACAATAAGCATCCTTGCATCCCTTTGCATCTAATGTTAACATCATTTATCACTGTATAAAACCTCCTTTTGTTTCTCTCCATGACACTGTGAAGTAGGTAAGGCCAGCATTTTGTATGACCAACGAGGGGCTAAGTATCAGAAATGAAAAGATTTCCTAAAGACTACTTAGCTCAATTTACCCAGGCTAAGGGACCTTCTGCTTAGAATCAGGTGTAAGGATACAACACCCTCCACTCTTGCTACTCAGCCATCAAGCTCCTCCTGAATGTGGACAAGCTTAATGCTGAATTTCCTCATTGTGGGAGGAGGGGGTGGAGTTATCGCTAAGGTTAACTCCTGCTCTAAATGCCATCTGTGAATCCTACTGCTTGCACGTGAACTTTGGGATCAGACTGGGTCAGTAGCTCTCAGTGTGCAGCCTCCAACCAGCAATGTCAGCATCGGCATCAGCTGGAAACTGGCCAGGCGGGGAGGTGCCTGGGCCTTGAGTGCCAACTAGACCAAGTCAGAAGCCCTACAGGTAGGTCCCCTTAGTTTGAGCTTTAACAAGCCCTTCACGTGATTCTGAAGCCCTAGGTCATTGACTCTCCAACTGTTTTAGTCAAGTCTCATAAGTTAGGTTTGTGTTCTCATGGAACCAGGTTTGTTTGTTTGTTTGTTTAGAAAAGGTTACTGGAGAGGGAAGCAGGGTGAAATGTCTCTAAGATCAACTTACTCTCTTTAGCTTCTGGGTTTATATATATATTTTGGGAAGACTGTTTAAAAAGAGACACGGAGCTGGAGAGAAGTGGTGTGTCAGTTTACCGGCTACTTGTTTGGCCAGGAAAAGTATGCAGAGTTCCATTCAAATTTTAGCTCCCCCGTAATTGAATTCCACAACGCCACCCCTCGGGGCAGCACTGGAAGGAAGGTGGATATTTTGCAAATTGCTGCAATGAGGAAATGATGAGACTAAGTGGAGGGTAACAAGTCATCACCCTGCAGTTTCAGAAGCCTCTAGATCAGGGTTTTCCAGGAGTGGCACCATTGCCATTTTGGATCAGGTACCTCTTTGCTGAGCCAGCCATCCTGTAGGTCTCTTCTCACAAGATGTCAGGAGCCATCCTCACTGAGTAGTGGCAGGCAACCATGTACAAAGACATTGCAACATTGTTAAATGTCCCTGGGGGGGCAAAACTGCCCCCACTTTCAGACCTAGAGCCCTAGGACAACGTTGAGCAAAGTGCATAGCACCTTAGTTTCAATAACCACTATCATCTTTGAGCCTGCTTTCTCCTGGCTCCTATTTCAGGACCAAGGTCAAAAGAGGACACTCAGAATCTTGAAAAACATTGTTGCTGTGCATGGAAAATAAATCAGGGGTGGGAGGTAGACAGTACAGCCAAGAAAGCATTCATGGCTCATCTCTTAGGTCCCAGCAATAGCGAGCAGGCTTTGACAGAATAGCCAAGGGTGGGAGCTATAGAAGCAGAGGAGCTGAAAAGAAAGCTGCCAGCTATTAGCGTTTCTGTGGGAGGTAAATGTTCCAAGCTTTGATGCTATAGAGAATTCTCTGAAGGCCTGTGCAAACAGCGCCAGGCATAAGCCCTAGGAGCCGAGCTGACAGAGACTCCGAGCCTTGCTTACTGCTGAGCTGGGTTTATGGTATTAGGTAGACATGATTTCTGCTTCCAAATGCCCCCATTTCCTCCCCAGAGATGTTAGTTTCTTGTAAATAACCTTTGAAAAAAAGTCTGGGTTTATTTTGGGGTGCTCTTCATATAAATTCGTTGTCCTCAGTATAAACACTCGTGGCTATTCTGAAATACGGAAGAAGAAAAAACCCCACCTGGGTGACCTTGGATGTGAGTTGGCTGGAGACCTTGCTGTTCTTGACCTCGTTCTCCACTCCCCTTCTCTTCTCAGTTCAATCCCTCTGGGCCCTTCCCTTTGGGGAAATTACCTGATCAGCCATTTGCTCCTCTTTCATGCACACCTGAGCTCCACTCTTGCCCAGAGAGCCATCCATTTAAAAATTTTAGAAAGGAGGAGCCTTACCAGGTGAGGAAAATGTTAGCCAACAGTGTGGGAGATGAATAACACTAGGGTCCAAAATACATGACCAGCACTTCTGAAATCACACATGGCCAAAAATCATCGATGATGGTCTGGTAACGAAATCCAGCCTCTCTCTTCTGTCTCCTCTGGTTTCTATCGTTTTGGACACTCTCTGTAGGCTGAGTGGTCTTTGTCTGGCTCAACTTCCTTCAGGAAGAAGTTTGGCATATTCTCTGCCACAAGAAGCTCTGTCCTGCACTTGGGCAAGAAGTGATGGGAGGGAGCAATGCATAAACCTGGGCTCCCACAGACAGGCTGGCTTCTGGACCCATGACACCCCTCATAGCTCACCTTGGTCTCTGCTTTATTCTTGAGCCTCCTTTCTGCCATTTTTTTCCCCCATAGATTCCTTTCAACTTGACAGGATATAAATCCTGAATTAGCTTTACTAGACCAGCTTAACCCCCACTGCAAAGTCACTACCGTGTTTCTGAGGGCACTGACAGACATGTTTGCAATCGGTTGCTGTTATTTTCTGTCAGCCTTTCTCCACACTTGCCTTTCTCCAGCCAACATCACCACCCACAGAAACAATGGTGCAGGCAGTATTTTCAGTAAATCTCCTGCCATTATTTTCTGTGAATTGCAACATGCTTGTTGGAAGCACTGGTATCCTGACATTCCTGGGGTAGTTGGGATAAAAAGCGAGGGAAAAATCTCCTTCCAAACAAGAAGGAAATTTGGGCTCAGCATTTGCAAAGCTCTCTTTGTTCTCTTAAGGAGTTCCTTCCGACCCATATTGATGGACCATTGTGGGATTTCAATCAAAATGGACGTACTTCCATTCCATAATCCTGCTTCTGCTTACATGAAGGAATGACAGAGGAAAACCTTAATTGTTCTTCCACAGAGCTTGAAGGAGAACAGATATTCCTGGCAGGGCCAGCCTAGTGAAGTCATGAGTGCCAGGAAAAGAATGATAATCCTTCATCCTTAAAAATATAATAAACAGATTTTGTTTATTTAGTGTAAAAGAAATATTGGGTGACTCATTTTGTAAGCCCATCCTGTGAATTTAAAGAAATTTTTATTTCATCTCTTCGATATGACTTTTCTTTTCCAAACTGACTGACTAGGCCCTTGTGCCTTTGATCATCTCATAAAGGACACTCAGAGCAGATTTTAGCCAATTTCCATGAAGGTCTATAGGGCCCAGGGAAGATATTTGTCATGAAATGAATTTTGCTCTGATGGAGGTTGAGCATGAGTTTATCAGTAGCATTGAAACAGGGACTTCCCTTAACAAGCCCACTGAAAACCACCTAGTAAATGGGGAAGTGGACCATCCAGGTAAGAAAAGGAATCCTTTCTGGCATAACTTGGCTTAAGAATCCAGGGGGAACAGCATTCCTACTTCATCTACAAAACTATTCAATGACTGGTGATATCAACTCTCAATTGAAATAGAAAGTTTCACTCATTCAGTTGCACACTTACTCCAAAGTCAACCTCGTAGCTAGGTTTCTGTAGTTGTTTTCCTCCATGAAGTTCCCCTTTTTCTTTCAAACATGAGTTGTCCTATTCATTGGAAGCTGGTGATTAATCATAAAACAAGACATTTCTGTTTCCCTTCCTTGTTAGGAGTATAATAAATAGTCTACTGCCTTCTGTAGGGAAAACCAAGTGCCAGGATTTGCTGTGTCTGAAATCCTGACTTTCTCCAGATCTCCAAAGCAATATGGGGTCATGCAGCCATATCTGGGCATGTAACTAAGCCGGGTTTCCTCATGTCCAAGGCATGGGGGTTGAACTCACACACGGTATCAGGCTTCTCAACCCTGACTGCCTGTTATGAGATACTGGGTGACTTTTTAAACACCAGTGCCTGGGACCTTGACTCAGACCAAAGAATATAGAGCTCTCTAGGGATTGATCCAACACCAGCATTTTTAAAAGCTCCCCAGGTAGATCTAATGTGCAGCAGCGTTGAAAATCACTAACTACAAGTCCGTTCCCAAAAGGATGCTCATAGCTTTGTGTGATTCCCAGCATAACAGATGGGGACCATTGCAAACTGTGAAAGCTTCTTGGATAGTCACAGGGTGCATTTGCATCATGTTCATCCTTATGACCTGAAGTTAAGAAACCCGCTGAACTATCTCTAATGTGGCTGGTTTTAATAACCCATCTATGAAACTTTTTAAATTCACATTCGACCCATTAGAGTAGCTCCCATTTGTTGGAGCGCTTTAGGAAACAATGAACTCAATTACTCCAGGGACTTAGAGCAGCTTCTAGCTCTGAGATTCAATTCCCATTTTATTCTGTTCCGTTCTATACCATTCAACATTCAATGTTGTCCCAAAGGGATTCTTTTGATTACTTACAACATAAAGACTCCCAGCAACACATGAGACCCATTATCCTTATCCTTTGAAGAGAAATTTTCAAGCTATTTCCATGAGCAGTGCTTTGGAGTAGTGATCTAGGGTGCTTGCTGCTAAATGAAGGGGGAGACTAGTTTGAGGAAGAAAGGAAGGCTTGCTGACTCTCTTTGTAAATTAAAATTTCCAAGTAGTACCTACTGTTCTCCAGCAAAGTCTCTAGGGTGACAGAGCTGTCAAGGGACTGAAGAAGGCATATTGCTTGAGAGGATTCAGTAATCCCAAACCAGGATTAACAATCCAGAAGCTGGAAGGGGAGTTTATTCAGGGCTGACTCTAAGAGGGCTGTGTGGGTCCTGATAAAACTAAGTATATAAATTAAAATTTCAATATACTTTTGTCTTTTCTCAAATGCAGACTTGCCAACTGTGTTCTGAAGTTTGTTGTTAGCCAAGACAGTCTTGATTTATGTGTGGTCACCTGTGCAATGAATTGCATGACAAGTTACTTTGGAGTTATATTGATTTTCAGATCTGTCCACCTGAAGCACTACACTCTTGCCTCCTTTTATGAAATGACTTGTTTGGTTGGTTATAACTAGTGCTTCCTGAAGGTGTTCATATTTTATGTAATGCATGAATTTTAAGGATAGAATAAGGATCAAGATGGATAAGCCTTAGAGTCTTCTGAATGTGACCTAGCCCATCCAGTATCCCTTTTCAGGTGCTAGAAGAGTTCTTAACACGGTACTTTAAAAAGGCAAGAAAAGTTTAAATAAAATTGGCACATTATAGAAGGTGTATCACATATAGTCCATTACTTGTAGCCTGATTAAATAAGCAAAAGCATAGTCTATGAAATACAATGTAAAGGCCAAATTCAAATGAACTTGTTCTTTAAAGAGTTAGTGAATTCCTTGGTCAGGTTGTGGTTAGAGACATGCCTTAATAATCATTAAAACCATACCTGTTTCTTTAGGCATCTCAGTCCTACCACCCTTTATTACACATACATCATATTTTGTGTTGAATACCATCATCCCACCCATCTGCTGAAATGTTTTCTTTCTTTCATTATGGACTTTAAATCACGGAATTTAACTGTCTGTGAATTTTCAATCTTTTAACAACTTCTTGAAACTCAGCCTTGACTATAGAATTTTCATCACATGTATTTCTATAGTTTTTATTACAATTATTTGTCTTTGGAAAGAACTTAGTAAGTTTCCTCTTCTTCAACATGTGCACTGCAGCAAGGCTGTCTACTACAAATGATTTCCCTCTGATGGGTTGGTCTATGGGGGTCTTTATTCTGTCTGAGTTAGTGACATTTCAAATGATAAGACATGCTTACAGCCATGGATTTTGGTAGGAGACATTTTCAGATTGGGTATGACCTTAGAAAGGCTCATCTTCTCTACAAAGGTCATTGATTCTATGACACTTCCCTTAAAGCAATAAAACCTTTTCCAGCCTGTGAGAGTTTATGATTTAACCACTTACTTTCTTTGTGCTGACTATTCATTGGTTACACATTCTCATGTAGTAAGATTGGAAACCTATATTCTGTCTGGTTGTGAAACAGGAGAGGATGAACAGAAATAGTGTAGTGGTTGGTGGTATGGACTAATGATTATGGGCAGAGGCCTGGGTCTATGTGGAACAGGTCAAGGGCAAAGATGTGTCCCTGAATAACAAAAGCCATGTGCCTCCTCACAGTTGGCAACTCCATGACCCATGGGACTGGTGTATGTTAGGAAAGTAAAGTACTTATATGTCCATAAGCCATAGGAACTGTCCTCTTTCATGTTGATTGATAGAAGCATCCTGATAGAGATGCTTCTATCAGGGACATCAGGAGCAACACTGTTTTAACCAAGCTATTTTGTCAAGCATTATATTTATATTCTAGGACTCTATACTAAGAATTTTTCACTTAAAAAAAAAATCCTTTATTCCATGAGTCATAATATTGTACAGGCCCTGAGGGAAAAGGCAGGCCTGGGTGAAAACCAACTTAGTGTCCATGTGTGAGACAAGGCCATGGACAAGTTATTTAGGGTTCTTACATCCATTTTCCCTCCTGCAAAACAGGGACAATAAAAGTCCCTAATTCATAGGACTGTTGGAAAATGATTCATGTGTAAGACAGGGCCTTAAACATCGATGATTAAAAGCATACCTTCATTGTATTGCTCTTTGCTTTATTACTCTTCACAGGCATTGCATTTTCTTTTATGAGTTGCAGGTTTGTGACATTGTCTATCAGTGCCATTTTTCCAATAGCATTTGATTCCTTTGTGTCTCTCTGTTAATTTTGGTAATGTTATAATATTTCAAAACTTTGTTAATATGTTTTTATTGCAATATGTAATCAGTTAGCATACATCAATATTGAAGCAAGACCTTTCAGCAGCAAAAAAATGGAACCCACTGAAAGCTCAGATAGTGCTTAATATATTTTAGCAAGGAAGTATTGTTTAATTAAGATATATGCATTCTTTGACATGATTGCACACTTAATAGACTACAGTACAGTATAAACATAACTTTTATATGTAGTGGGCAATCTAAATTAGTTTGACTCACTTTATTTTGATATTTGCTTTAGTGCGGTGATCTTGGACTGAACCTGCAATATTTCTAAGATACGCATAGTTTTATTATCACTATCATTACTATTATGAGTAATTTAATCCTGCACTGCATTGACTTATTAAAGGTAGTATTTGGGGTCATCAACCCTCAGTTGTAATGTAAGCTGGGTAGCACAGTGAAAACTGGCAGACTTGTAGAAGTGAAACTTGGAATCAACTCCACCGGACAATTTACCAGAATGTGTGTCTTCATTCATAAAATGGGCATAGTCAGACTCTATTGCATACTCACAGGACATTGTGACAAGCATATTACTTGAGGAATAAATGTATTTTGCATGAGTGTAAAAGACTGATAATTTAGATGCTATTTCCATGATGTGCCCTGACAGTTTGTTTGGTGCATAGTAAAGTAGAGTCTGTTGAAATAAGAATATTTTTACAGCCACTTTTATACATTTTTAAAAACATGCTTCAAATGAATGCTCCAAACATATACTGGTAAAGAGTGGCCACACCATGTCTCAGGATGAAGCTCAGGCTGGGGCAGGCCACACACTGGGAACTGCAGCATGAGGTCTGCTTACAGCTGTGTTAATCTAATGCGTACTAGGTGGCCAGCATAAAAGTAATGGGAGGTTTTACACAAATACATGGATCTTCCTACTTTCCCAAAGCAACTGGTAGAGTTGCTTTGCTTTCCCTGACAACAGATTGACAAGGAAATTGTTCTCACCATCTCCATGGTTACCACCCAAGTCCTAGTCCCTGGGCTCTCTCATTTGTAGTAGGGTAGTAGCCTTCTAATTGATCCCTCTCCCTATGTTTTCACCTCCCAACTCCCATTGTTAACTGCAAACTTAGCTCATACTGAGTCACTCTTTTGTTCAAAACAGCAGGCTAAAAATCTGACAATCATCTTTATAGGAAAAAAGGAGAGGCCTTGATTTGCAGTATTTACTGATCCCCCTTCATAAACATTTCCACTGTGGCCTATCTCTAGCTACCCATGTAAAGCCAGGTTGAAGGTGGAAAAACAGGCATGTATACCTGAGGCTCTGTCTAGTCAGAGTGCCCTGGTACTGGCACATAACTGGAAAACACTCCAATGACTTCTCTGGACCCTCAAAGTGAAGTCCTTGCAAAGACCAGGGACCAAGCCCATATTTCAAATTACCTCTTTAATCTCATTTTAACTCTACTCTCTTCTTAGGAGATTCATTCTCTCATTATTCAGTTACTTATTTTTTTAAATATGGATGTGTTTGTAGCAACACATCATGTGAGATGTATGACAGCATTCAGCCTTTTTAAGAAGGAAAATATTTCATTAATCCAAGCGGTGGGAACACTGGCAGTTCCCCAATGTGAGGGAACGTGGCACATAGATCCCTGAATTTCACTGAGCTAGACAAATTACTCAATGACTGTGTTTCCCCACAAAACTGGATGTGAACCAAAGTTTCTGTCACCTGACTCACTGTGAGGAGTTGCTAGCTCTCCACAGGGAAATGGGAAGTGCTGGCTTGAATTTGAGGATGACTTTAAAAGGCAAGAATGAATCAGTTGCCGTGATGCATGTAGTCACATCAAACCCTGTCCCTTATGTAGGTTCAGTCACTAATGCTTTACTCCAAGGTGACCAGTTCTGCTGGATTCACCTTCTTGTCCCAATTAGCTGTTCATTTCTGTTCTATAGCTTGCCTGTGGCTTTTGAAAGAAGGTACCAGATATCCAGAAAACTGGATTGATCCCACAGAAGGTAAAAGAGGTCGGACAGAAATGATTTGCAAATAAGTGTTCTACATGTATTTGTCAAGGTATGAACTGTTCTTTTGTGTGTTTTTACTGAACTTGGTGGTATTGTCTAGGGCAATGTTATTTACTATTCCTGACAATAATGTTTAAAGATAGAGATGGAGTGGGAAGAAGAGATGGACCAAATTGATTTCTACTCATGGAGTTTATGGATATAATGCAATTGCATTTTTACCTCCATCCTTATGGAGGATGTTATCTGCCTGGATTTCACAAAAATGTTCAATATAAGACAAGAGGCAACCATGAAATTTGTTAATGTCTATGTTTCTTATACTCATACTTAGTAAAATCTAATAATACCAACCCAAAATAATTCATTAACTTTATCTAAACTCTTAAAATTTGGCCAAAAGTTTTAAAATAGTTTATTTGCTTATCACACAGAATGAAATCAATAGTGCTCATGTGACATTTTTATTGCATAAAATTTACACATGTGCTTGTTTTGATATTTTATAAAGAAATACTAATTGATAAGGCTTTTAAATTGTTAAAACAGTCTTCTAAATGTTTAGGATTATACTAGGGCCTATGGTAGATAAAAATAAACAAAAGAAACATTTCCTCCTTAGTTCAGAAACTTTTACTTTATTTTGGAACAAAAAATTAAAATCACAAATAAATTTTAAAAAGCTGTTCTATTTGCACTTTTGTGGATTGACAAAGTAAAAAAAAAAAAAATTAGAGAAATCAACTATCAGTGAGAGTTAATTGATTTTTCTTGAAGAGTGAATTAATCCCAGATTTTAAAGTGCAGGTACAATTTGAAGAAATGAAAAAAATAACTTCTACAGAAGAATGGATTATTTACTCATCCCACGATCTGAAGGAGGTTCTCCCTATTCTATTTCACATCATTCTATTTTATTCCTTGTAATAGTGTAACATGTGTCTTCATTCCTGGACTCTACATTTTGAAAAGATGAATACCTTGTTCTCTGTTGAATGACTGGACTTAACATCCTACTTGGCACAGATAGATCTTTAATAATTACAGATTTAATTAATGGATTGGATATGTATTAATTAACTGGTATCTTCATTTTTGATGGAGCTCATCAGCAGAAAATGGGTATGTGTGAATCTGGGGGCAGAAAACATGATTAAATATGTGTAATGTTGTCACATTCTAAAATATGTTGAAATTAAATGCTGTTGTAAGCATTTGAGCAAGGGCATACTCCATTAAGTGGATCTTCAGTAGACTCACTCAGTAATAGTATGGCAGAAAGACAAGAGGTGAAGACTGTGACCAAATGTGGTTTGTTGGTTGAGGTCATCTCTGCATGTGCTGATGACAGTCTCTCCTACTATTACTCTGAATTTCCTGATCATGACCTTGCATTTGACACAGTCATGCTCATCACATTAACACTGCATCCAAGGACAAGGGTAGTGATGGCATTTGAAGGGAGTGATGACAAAGATTGACCATAAATCTCAAGCTGCACACAGAAAAGCAAGATTAATACTAATTGAGGAACACAGAGAAGACTGAAAGACCAATGGACAAGATTGTTCTGGAAAAGTGTCAGAGGTGACTTAAGGTTAGGCACACTGAGATAGTAAGCTGAAAAGACAAATGTTCATAGTCAATGATACAATGCTTAAGATTTAGTTCACAGAGAGGGTAAAGTTGTTGGTAATCAAAAGGTCCAAGTTTTGACTGTAACAGTGGTGGCTGAGATAGGATGAATAAAGATCTGTGGGGAGATTTCAAGAAAGGGCATGGTCAGGAAATATGTGTATATTTAACACTGTGTCTTATGTAGTATTCTGAAATCAACCTAGACTTACAATTTTTCATGTCCCATTTTTTAAACTATATGAGTTGTCATGAAAATCTCTTTTGGTGACTCCAATCTGGATTCAAATCTTATATTTTTCAAAGCATGCCAACTCTTGAAGAGAAAATTGAAACAGATCCTGCAAATGACAGTTATAAATGGGGAGAAACCTGGCTTTTGCCAAAGAATCATGAAGTTAATTGTCCTTCTTATGTGGAACCATTCTTCAGTAAATAAGAAACTCACTTTTTTGTGGGGCAGCCATGAAGGCATGTTTCCCTGGCCCCCTTACATGTGCATGTAATCAATGGTTTATTTTGATAGGATAGCTCTTGAATTGGAATGTGCTCTCCACTAAACTGCCGACACTAAGGGATGTATATCTTTCACTATTGTACTGCACAGGCTCACTGTGCTGTCATGGGCAACAAATAACAGATGATAAATATAACGAGACCAATGAAGATACAGCATTCATTATTATAGTGATTTTTAAAAAAATGTTAAGTTGCACTGCGGGCATCAAAACTGTTGCTAATATGTTATGATAATAGCTTCTAATTTGTTATGAATAAAGATGTGTAAGAGAGGGTGAGGCTTGATCAAAAGGAAATTTTAACACTGGACTCTGACATCCCTGAAGGCTGTGCCATGAAGCCATAAAGCAAATAACTGAAGTGCTTACATTGACACAGAGCATTAGATTCAATTATTTTGTCTGAAGGAAACCAATCAGGGAAAGTGAGTAGTTCCAGGAAAGTCATTCTAGAAAAACAGGGAGCCAGGCTTCTGGCCTCTGAGTAGGCAGTCAATGGCATCTATAATTCAATCTATCATGTTATTACATTTGGGTGCATTAAGCTGATGAGCAACCTGTTGTGCATAAAGACAGCACATTGGCCACTCCATTTAGAGTAACTAATGCATCTATGAATGAGTATTTGGTTCTTAAGTAGTATCTCTAGTGAGTCACATTTACATGTCACTCTGATTATATGGATGAGGAATGGATGCTTGGGTTTTAGAACTGGGGGCATGCTTTGTTTTTTAATAAATTTTGAAAATGCCAAGGAGTACAATTCTCAGTTCTCAGCTTTACCAGTTTGCCAAGGCAGTGTGTTTCATAGAAAAATTTATGAAAAATTCTTTTGTTGTTAAACAGAAAAAGCACTTCATGAATATAACCTTGTTTTATATTCTCAGTTTAACCCACAAATATCCTTAGGGACCATTGGGTTACATATTACCACTCCATTTGATACGTAAATGAATCTACTTGGAAATGAATTCTCTAGTGGTCAGACAATGATTTAGGAGCTGAGCTAGAAACAGAATCTCCTAAGTAGGGTGGATAAAAAGTGTGGGTGTAGGGTGTGTGTGTATGGGTAAGATTTATAGTGTCTTTTTTATGAAGATGCATAGCCTATAGATTTTTTTTCCACTTTGCAGGTGCTTCCTGGAAAAAAAAAAAAAAGAAGTGGTCTGGCTATTTAGTTGTGGATCATCAGCTTAGTTCTCTTTAGATGTTGGGGGATTTCTGGATGACATATATACTTATTCTCTCAATTTTACTCTATTTCTTTACTTCTCTCCAAACTGAACTTCTATTTCCAAAAAATGTTTCATCTATCAGATTGATTTTAGTGAAGCACAATTTTCTAGACAGTTGTAACCCTTTAATTTAATATATACCTGGGAATGATAAGGTAGAATAATTAACTATATGTTCCTTTTAATGAATATCTAAATAATTTAAATTCCTGAACACGTGTTACTTCTCATGCTCAAAGAAATATACCAGATGCATTGGAGATAAAGAAATGTACAAAATTTAATACCTATTTTAATACCTACCCTCAAAAATTCTAAATTTTATGTTTGTATAATATAGCTATAATATGAGGCACAAAGGAAAAATGATACAAAATAAATTGAAGATAGAGAAGAGAAGCTGTATTGATGAAAGGTTCAGGGAGGAAATGACATTCAATTTAGGCCCTGGTGAACTTGAATTTTGTGTGTGTGTGTGTGTACGTAGGCATAGTTTGAAGTAGAAGTTTGTTTCGGTGGAACAGAATTACATGTGTGGGTAATATGACGAGACTGGAAAGGAGGTAGGTCACATTATGCAAAGCCTCAATTGCCTTTGAGGAACTGAACTCTATTTTGGGATAATCATGAAGATTCTAAAAAAAAGAAGTAATCTTATCTCATTTTTAGGACTATTTTTTCAGGTAAATGATTAGTGCAAGGGAAAATTGAGATAGAGAATCTAAGTAAGGTATTGTTTAGTAGTCAAGACCAAAATGTTAATGGAAGCCTTGTATACAGTTTAGACAATAGAAGAAAGATATGAGATGCAGGGAGAATGGGGAGGAGGTTTTGCTAACCAGTTAAATATGTGTACATAGAAAGATTATAAGTGTCAAATTACTTGAAAGTTTTGGTCTCTCTGGCTGAGATAACGATGATTATACTGAAGACAAGCTTTCATTAGAGGGAATAGGCAGATGATGCTGAGTATGTTTTGAAACATGTTGACCTTGAGTGTCAAAGGAACATCCATTTGGAAATATCCAGCATTTTGTAGGGAGGACACATATGTCTCAGAATGCAGAAATAGTCCAATGTTAGCTTGAGAAATCATAAAATAAGATAAAGCCTTAAAGTCATAAAATTTGATATTTGTCTAGGACAAGAATAGAAGAAAGAGAATAATGGAAACAGAACCTTGGCCTCTACCGAAGCATGAAGGGCAGGAAGATAAATCAGTAAAGATACCAAGGAAGAACAATCAGAAAGATGAGGAATAAAATAGATAGAATAGGACAATATCAGGAAAGATGAGGACAATGGGACATCTCAGAAAGAAGATGCAGTCTTGATAAGCAGTTCTAAAGAAATCGAGAAGAACCTAGACAAACAAACAAACATCTTAGATGAATGGATTAGCAAAGAAAAATGACTTAAAATAGAAAACGTTTCAGTCGACTCTTTGGTGGCAGAAATCAGAACACAACAGATACAGAGAGGGTGTGATTTGTGGACTAGTCACAAGAAGACAAGACTTTTAAGAATCTGATGCCTTGTTTAAAGGTGAATCTCAAGCAGCTGACCTTTGGTCACAACAGATGTACTCAATAAATACTTGTGAATTAAAGATGAATGAATGATTTACTGCATGAGGGAGGAGGAAGAAAGGAAACAAGAAAGAATAAAAGGGAAGAAGGAAGGCAAGGAAAGTAGAAAGAAGGGAGAAAGAATGAAAGAGGTGGGGCAGGAGCTCATAAATGTTTGAGAGAAAGTGTTTCTAAAGAAAAAAAAAAAAAAAAGAGCCTGAAATGTTTTGCAATGTTTTTGACTGTTGAGAAGAATAAGCTAACAGACAATACAGAGGAACTATAAATATGTGTCAAAAATCCTGGTGGGAAAGACTGAGTTAGAAGATCTGAGAAAGGTTATGTAGGTAATGATGTGTAAAAATTTAAAACTGGAGAGGAGAAAAAAATACAAAGGCACTTCTTGGAGGGCAACAGTATTCACAGTGAAAAAGACATTTAGGTGCTCTGCTTGAAAAACTCAGATTTCTGACCGCCTCATAACTCTAAATGGCAACATATAGCTGGGACCTGACTAGTAGAGATCAGTTCACAGGTGACAATTGTAGAATGACCTAAAGGAGGTGTTCTAACACGGTGAAGCATAGAATCCTCCAACAGCCTGGAGGAGTGGCATTGGGTTCAGCCGTGTGAAAGCTTTGTTGATCATGGAAGTCTTCCTCAAAGAAACCACATCTGAATAAGTCCTAAAACATGATTTAGCTGAAGGAATGATTAAGTTCAGGCAGAGAGAATAGCATGAGTATTAGCAGCTGAGGTCATGACTTATCCTTCCTCTGTCCTCAGGACTCATGGCCACACCTGCCAGAGGCTCAGTTTTGAACTTTACTTTAGAATCAATCTCAAACGTGGTTAAGGTGGGAGCATGCTATATTAGAGGAATCTTAAGGTCAAGAAGAAAACATGCTGAGGTTGAGACCTGGTATAGAATTCGAACCTTCAGAAATCTTGAGTGTCACATAAAAGTTTGAATTTTTAGTCTGAAGAACTGGAAAAGCCATCAAAGGGTTTTAATTTAGAGAGTGGCAATTTAGAGAGCAAATCTGCATTTACAAGGGTAAATCTGGTAGCACTGCAGGAAGAGATCAGGGAAGAGGCAACTGCATTAATTTAGTTAAGACATGATGAGCACCGCAACTGAAGCAGGCCAGGGGAGATGGAGAGAAGAGGGTTAAACTGATCCCTGCATTCAAATTACTAACACCTATCACAAGGATGGGAATGAGGAGCCTATGAGTATTCACAGAATTTTCCTTTCTCCATCATAGATTAAGAAATTGGCAAGTGAAGGAAAGAGGAAATGGGGCACAGTGTTTTTAAATATCACAATCATTCATCTGGTACTTAAGAAACAGGGGAGTTATCTTTCTCCAATCCTATATTTCTTCATACATTGGATTAATATGTATTTATTAGGTGCCCTCTTTGAGCCAAGCACTGTTTCAGCCATTGTAAATCCAAGGCAAACAAGCTCCCATCAAGTTCTGCCCAAATGCCTCTGTAATTTCTCAGCTTCTCCAAATCTCACTGTCACCACACAGATTCTTTTCTCCCTTCTTCTCTCCTTTATCTGATTAAGCCTTATTCATGTTCCACATCATCTGGAAAAGCCACTTCCTCCTGTGGGACTTCCCAGACCTCCAGCCTGCTTAGGGCCCCATTGCACCTGTGGAACACTTCCTCTCAGTGAACGTCTGACCACATGGTGCTGAAGTCATTGGTTCAGTAGCCTGTGATCCCCAGGACACAAATCACATTGCTTTGGTCACTAATGGACAAAGGATGGGCATTCAGATATTTGTGAATAAATAGTAAATGAGTTAAATGACTCAACACAGAGAGTTGTTTCTTCCACCATAAAATATATACCTTGGGAAAGGCAAACCAATTATTATACTTGAAATTGGCATGGTTAGCCACTTCTGTTGAGGAAGTTCAAGGCCCTTATATGTCAATGTTGTGTATTTCTAGTTCTTACTTCTAGGTTGAAAAAAGGAGCCACATATGGTTAGCCAAATGCATTTCTAAAAACTTGGCATGTTCTCAAAACATATTCAAAGCTTATGTCAGATTTAAAGACACAAATAAAATATACTTTCCTCCCCTTCTTTGGTTGAATTTTTGGAAAAGATCTCTCATGATGTTAACTTCTGTAAACTATATTCTAAGTTGAACCTGAATATTATGATTAGATTTGAATTTTTCATATACCCTCTCTCCTTTAAGCTATGATACTTAAAGGAGTAGAGGAGTCTTATCTTATTTATGTATAGAACTAAGAATTTTTAATTTTAGATTTCCAAGTGCTGTACATAATAACATATGCTAATCTTAAAGACACTTGTCATGCTTCAAGTAAAAATAAACCTCTTAAAAATGTCCCATAAAATTTGTTCTGAGCTAATAAGCATTATATTTTAGTCCTGCCTCTTTAGAATCTCAGAAATGAATAAAAGGATTTTTGATAAAGGTTAAAGAAATATCTCTCAACTCCTCATTCCAACATCCTCACTTTATTGTTATGACTAAGCATCAAATGAATGGGCAGCAACATCCACCTCAAACTCTTAGTGATAAGCACTTTGCAACAAATGATGGCATATTTGTTTTTCAAGCATAAATCCCCAGCCATGACCCCTAATGTTCATAAAAATCTTGTATTATAAGATTTTGACAGAAATAGCCATAAAATATATCCAGTCAATTTGCTTCACTCCAGACAATACCCAACTGATAATTATGGGAGGCAACAGAAATTATTTGTTTTGTTCATTTCCCTTCGCTTTTTTTTTAAGTGAGATCTTTTTTCACTTCTCATTTGGATATGGAAGTATATTATCTGATAATTACAGTCAAAGCCACCTTACAGAAATAAACAGAATGCATTTATATTGTTAGAGCATTTTCCTTATAGTGCTATGGGGTGGAAACTTGTTAAAGTACCTCTTTTATAGCAAGGAAGAGAAAGATGGAAAACTGATACAGTTTCCTGATAAACCAGAAAGGTAACAAAGGCAAATTAATATGTGTATAGCTTTCACTTTTTCCAGTCACTTTGCCAGGTGCTTTTGAAGTTTTTAAATCTTATTTTAATTTCTTATAACTACCTTGAAAATATGTCCCCCATTATACAAATACTGCCTTTTGCTTAAAATTAGATAGTTAGTGAATGATTGATGACATATATCAGATTATTTCTGAAATACCCAATTTGGGGCAGAGTTGAAATATCCTAGCAGGGGAAATAACATAGTTAATGTTTAAGAGTACCTATTTTAAGTATAACATGTGGTGCTAATGGAATCTGATTCCCTATCTTTGGGACAGTTATTTTATTCTGTTGTTTTGGTTTCTTTACTTTTTCAATAATAGTTTATCACAGCAGTTAATAAAAAAGGTGTATAAAGATTCCATTTTTAACACTTGAATGTAAGATACCAGAACATCAGCAAACAGCCAGACACAGGAAATTCATGTCTGAAAAGAAAATCTAGGAGTGTTAAGATATTAGGAACACAAAAGGAGGAACTGGATATCACTAAAGATATGAAGTGGTGAAAATAAATGAGCAACTGGGGCTCAGGGACACTATTAAGGGTAATGGTGAGTGAACAATGTGGCAGAAAATATGAACATGGTTTAATTTCTCTGGCTCCAGGTTTCCACATCAAAGTGTACTGCATGATTAAAATTATATATATGGGGCAAGCGAACAAAGCAGTTAATTATTTTAATGTATAGTGTTAATTAGGAAACATATTTTCAAGCAATAATTAGCGTGATGCATTTGCTTGCTGCTCTGTATCATTTCTAATCCTTACCTGGTCCCAAATGCATTTTCTGACATAAATTAGCTGAAATATTTACTTAGAAACTGCTGCATTATATTGGTTTCTTCAAGACTTTTTTCCAAAGCAAGTGTCAGAAAACTCAACTACATTTGGCTTCAACAAAATGGGATTTAGGAGTTGACATAACTGAAGCATCCTAGACTTGCCCCAGTGGCAGGCATAACTACATCCAGATGTTCTACAATGCCACAGACCCAGTCCCACTAGTGTCCTTTCCTAGTGGCAAGAAGAATGAGGTGCATCCTGGGGTGTACTGTGGTTGGACCAGCTTTTGCCAGGCTCCACAATAGTCACAGTGGCAGGGGAATCCAGTAGCATTTGCCAGGCTCCACAATAGTCACAATGGCAGGGGAATCCAGTGGCTGGTGGGCTGGGTCTGGGGACTGGGCCAGACTGAGAAGAGCAAGTTTGGTGTCCACACAGAAATTCCCATTACCAGGAACAGGGAGAATGAATTTTTAGGAAGCACAAATGACCAATGTCCAGGAAACTTGGTAATTGGGCCCTCTATCTGGTTACTTCCAAAGTGGACTTTTCCTGTTTTTTTTTTTTTCTTCATGAAACAAATATGTTTGAACATGTATAATGTGCTAGTGACTGTTTCGGTGAGCAAGAAGACAGGATACCTGCCCTCAAGGAGTTCAAGGTGAGTGGATGATCAGCCACTTGTACTCATACAGGCCCCATGGGGCTAGGATGGGTGTAAATGTGATGAATTGTGTGCTGAGTTCCATCTGCCAAAAACTGTTGTAGATGTAATCACTATGGCTCACTTAAAAGTCTGACTTTGGGTTGAGGCATATCACCGGTCAAAATAGGAAAAGATGTAACACATTAGTCTCTTGGCTCTTACTATGCATAACCCTTCAAGAGCATAGATTGCTTTTGTTGGAAATGATACCCAGAAGAGGTCAAATTGTTGAGAAGTTGGCCTGGAGGAGACTCACTGGGCAGAGCAGAGCCATTGGCATTTGGCCTGGTGTGTCTGAAGAGAAGGCCAGAAGGAGGCAACATCAAATATTTTAAAGTCATAATTTTAATGAATAAATTCTAAATATTGATTTCTTTTCATTCATTTATAGTAAACTGCTAAATATGAAAGATTTGAATAGTTAGTGGATGAAAGCCATGAACTTGCCCATGGGCAATTTTTGTGATCTCCTTTCCAGCTATGGTCTCCATTTCCCTTTCAGATTTTCCCCAATTTACTTTACAGTTAAATGTGCCCATTCACTGATATCAGATAAATAATAGTCCTTGACAAATCAAGATAAAAATTCCAGGTGGTTCAGAAGTTTGCACAGGTAGAAACACACTGAATTACACATCCGCATCACAGATGGATTTTTGAACTCAGCTTACAGAATTATGGCAGAAAAAGAAAATACTCAAGCTACCAAACTCCTAAGTAACCTTTCAGTTTGTACCCCAACTTCCTAGCTATGCTCGAAGGAGGATTTATATGTGGACTGAGATTCTATTTTTCTCCAGCTCTTCTCAAGAAAGATTCTACCATGTTTGACTCAAAATTACACACAGAAGGCACAACCCTGTCACTTTTAGAGATGACATCTCCCCATGGTAGCTTGCCCTTCTTAGTGGTTGTGTTTTCATCTATAAAAAGGAAGAAACACACAACATTAATGCTGATAGATTTTCAAGATGACAGCAGGCAAATAACAATGTCTGCTGAATAGCAGTGTCAAAGCAGTTTTGAAATTCTTGCTTTGTAGCTATCTTTGTCAGTCCTGATCCAAAGAGGCTTTGAAAAACTGATGAAGGCATTGAAGAAAGTTAAGCGTATAAGAAGTATAGTTACCTAGATAATCTTGATACTTTGAGTTCAATGTAGGATTTTGTTTGGGTTCTGTGTGCTGCTTTTTGAGGTTTTGTGGTACATGTACCACATTTTGGAGACATGGCCTTATGATGCAAGTGATAATTCCATGAACAAGATTCAGAAGGAGAGGATTTAAAAGTAGGCATTTTCAAACTAAAATGACTGACTACATATTGTAGGTCAGACTTTGTGTTAAGTGTTTCATGTATAGTATCTCCGGTAAATCCAATAATTCCATGAGCCAGTTCTGCTATTTAACAAATAAAGAAATGGTCTTAGGGGTCAGTAGTTAATGATGTGTAGCTGCTTAATGAAGAAACTGGGGGTGGAGCCCACAACTTTGATTCCAAAACACACTTGTCCGAGTCTGTCCATTAGCCAATCAGTTCCCTTGGTGAGAAGTTCATAAATATTGTATCAATTACCTCTGGGAAAGCAACCTCCCTCAACTTAAGCAATTCATTATATTTTTGTGTTTTATAAGGGAAAACTAACCAACATAATTAGACCTTGCAAGTTGCCTACATGGTGTAAGAAAAAGTATACTTGTTTAAATTCAAGATTATGAAACTTATTTTTATTTTTATAACATGAGATGTGTCAGGTTTAATCTATCTTGAGTGTTAGAGTTTTATTGCAAAACACTGCTTTCTTCAGCCCCCATAAGTTTCATTTCAAGCCAAGTATGCTTGCAGGGAGGTCGGTTCCTCCCTCCTCAGCTCCATTTAAATGCTCAGTCAGAAGCTAGGGAAGGTCCTATTTTCATGCACATTTCTTATTTCTGGGGTCTTGGGTTTATTTTTAGGCTTTCACTTCCCTCTTCTTTGGTTTCTGACTGCCATAGGTTTTACAATTGTTCCCAAGTGTGTCAGTTCATGCCCTGTAGAAAGCAGACACCAAGCTAGATAGAGTCAAAACTGTGCGAGGCTTATTGAAGAGAATGTCTGAGGTGGGAAGCAGGAATAGGTAGGACAAGACGCAGGCTTGATAGCTGTGAAAGGAGGACATGGGAAAATTATTGGACAGGAAGAGCCATAGACCAGATCATGGAATAGCTGTAGGGGAATCTCAGCCAGCCCAGGAGGGGCACTCTGACACAGAGATTGCCCCGTAAAGGGCTCCTACACTGGCCCCACACCACCCCATGCTCAACTATGGGCTAGAAGCTTTCCATGAACAGAGTGCCTTGACTAAGGAAGACTGTAGCTGGAGGCTGTCGGCTAACTTCTGTCCTTAGACGAGTTTCTCTCCTGACACAGATCTGAACCACCTACTTGATGGGCCACCTCACTTAGTCTCTTAAGTTCAGCAGATGCTTCTGTCTTCTAGGATTGGGGAGCATCTTTTGCGTGGTTTCCAAGAGACTCCTCCTGAGGGGAACTTTATAAGGGGGCAGTGTGTGTGATAAACTTCAGCTCTCATCCCTGCAGTTTACATGGGGCTGTGGCTGATACTGTCTCCAGCCCACAGTTCTGTTGGCCTCAGCAGGTTACCTGGTGGTAAGACTGAATCCTCTTTCATGAGAGATTGGAACCCCTAGCAACCAAAACCCTTCTCAGGCCAAGGTTGTTGTATGTGATGTTTCAAAAACACAATTGGGCAAGAGAATATCTAGAGGGGTCTCACACATATTTATCTGTGCTCCTTCATGTGACAGCAGTCCTGCCTCTTCCTGCTGGTGGGGATCAATGGCCTTTTCCACAGTGGAGACTGATTTTGTGGCCTGCTGGCTGCTATGTGAAGAAAGTTCAAATTGCCCAGGAAGTAGCTAGAGCTTGCTGTTCAATGGGACCTTTGCTGTGTCTTCTAGGAAGAGTGCCCCATTTGGGGACAAGAACCTCTAACCCTGCAACACTCAGAATTACAGTGGCAAGAAGTACAAAGTGCCCCCAATGAGTTACTTGTTGTCAGCTAACTTCACTCCTCATGGCAAGTTCTGTCTGGAAGGGGCATCACAGTGGCATACGCCACAACTGCGTACCAGTACTGGCCCCCTACCTACAGGAAGATTACGCATCCCCACTTGTTGTCGTGGAACCCGTAGCACTTTCCTGTTGGAGGAGGATACATACCCACCGCATTCACATCAAGATTGGCCATAAGACTGGTTTTAGCCCATGAATTGTGAGTGAAAGGCAACATGCCACATCTGAGCAGAGGCTTTGGGAGACACTGTGTAGTCCAGCGAGTCCTTTACTCCTTCTTCCCTGGGAATGATCCTGTAGGAGACAGATTTCAGAATAAAGACATGGGAGCAAAGCTACAGCTGATACATGATGCAAACTCAATTGTTACAAGCAAGGTCTAAATCTTGGTTGTAAATGACTAAGAATTGGTGATTGTTATTGCAGCAGAACCTAAAAAAATCTAATACATTATCCCTTTTCTTATCTATGATATTTCTTTAGGTCTTTGACATGTCTTCTTTGTCCCACTTTTTGATAATTGTGTCTCTTAGATGTTTCTAACTAACAGATGTCTGCTGGTCTGTGGATCTTACTACCGTTCTTAATGTTTTGGGGGCTCTATGGATTGGCTACATCAGAACCATCTGCATGTAGTTTTTAAAAATACAAACCCATTGGTTACACCTACAGAGATTCTGACTCAACCCATGTGATTCTGACTCAACAGATAAATCCAGGAATCTGTATATTTTAGAACCTCCACATGTTTCAGGAATTAATTGCATGGTATGTTCCATAATCTTCAATTTGCTTTAAATTCATTGTCTTTAATGGCTTCTTGAACCTGGAGGTAATGTAACCTTTATTGCTTACTTTTAGCCTTGACATGGACAATGACCTTCGTGACCAACTTATCCACCTTTCTTCATTCTGCATCACAGCCTGGTCAAATTAAACTTGCACCTTAGAATTGATATTGTCTGAAGCTTGCACTGAATTACTCTTTGAAAGAAGTTAGTATGTGTGTGTGTGTGTGTGTGTGTGTGTGTGTGAATGCACATGTATGAACCAAAGCACAGAGAGTTAGATGAAAGTATTCTATGCTGGGAAAAAAAGTAATTTTGAAATGAAGCAGCAGAACTAATTATCTGTTTGAAAAAAAAGGTGCAGGCCCTATTTAGGTCAAAAGTAACAGAGAAATTGCTGATACGATTCTTCCTAGTACAGTTACTGTCTCATAAAAGCCTATGTGCATTAGCAACACATGCATTAATCCTCACATGTGGCTGTGCTACTGGGAATAAACTGACTCTCTCAATAAAGCCTTAAAGTACCTAGCACCTTTTGCTCAGTGATACAGCAACAAAAATTTAAAAAGCACATGAGGCGGTAAAATGATTAAAGTCAAAGTTATATGAAATCAAACATCTCACCTTCCAAGAGAAAGATCAAGGCCACAATCATCACAAATCAAAGAACAGACCCTCCCATTCTACCCTGCCCACCTCCCACCTCTACTGTCTCTAGTCTGTCCGTGATTCTCAATGATTGTTTGCAAATCATTTCATTTGAGTAAGCATCTAGTCAGTTTTTGATTGATGCTCTTGGAAGCACAGGAAATAATAGGCATGAAAACACCACAGCGCCTAGGATGCTTACCACTGTGATGTGACATCATCCACTTAGCTGTCTTTTGACTGCATTCATGCTCTGGGTATGCATTGCTCTGATTAGTGCACTGAGCTTCCTCCAGCCACCTCTGTGTTGTTTTGCAAAGACGGTAAACCTAGAATCTGAATATCAACCCAAAACATTTCCAAAAATGAAATAAAATTAAAAACTATTCTTGATTAAATGGCAGGTTTTCATCAGAACTTCATGCCAGATTCAGAGTCTCATGTTCTTGTTGAATCCTTTCTGGCTGACTGTACAATAGTCATCTAATTGTCATAAGTCTTGGTGCCTTTCATTCCTCTTTGTTTTCTGTGATCTTGTTTCCAGACTAATGAGGGGAAAACCTCATTTCTCATTATTGTTTTTTTTCTAAAAGGATAAATGTATGACAAACAATAATGATATGAAAGACACAAATAAAGAGAAATGCACAACCTTACTTTGAATTTTTTTAAGGTATAAAGGCAGAGTCAACTAAAATTAAGGATTAAAAAAGGTCTAGGCCCTGACTGGTGGCACGGTGGATAGGGCACTGGCCTGAGAACCCAGAGGTCACTGGTTCGATTCCCAGCCAGGGCAACATAACCAGGTTGCAAGCCAGGTCTCCAGCCAGGCCTGTAGCTGGAGGGAGGTGGGAGGCAGCGGTGCATTGATGTCTCTCTCCTTCTCTCCCTTGCCCTCTCTCTAAAAATAATAAATAAAATATTTTTTTAAACATGGTCTAAGTAAACTTTTAGGAAGGTGGGCTCAACAGGACTCCAATATTTATACACTCAAAGATACTTTTCACCATTCACATACATGTCAAGAAAAGTCAGTAAAATATTTCTAATAATGTTTCCTTTATAGACAAATGGATATAAGTGGGGAAAATCCAAGGAAATCTCTCTTAAACATTGACATTGACTTTCATGTCCTTTTTCTTTCTAAGCATCACTGTTAATTAGTGGCATAGACAAAGGTTCAAGGGTCATTGCCCATAGGATTCAAACTGAGAGAGATTTATGTTTTCATATTTTTGTTCCAACTTTTCTCTGTAAATTTAAAAACCTTACACTTGGAAACTTTGCATTCTCTGGTTATTTATTAGGTATTTAGAACTATCCCAGGATCAGATGCTATTTTAACTACACCTCTTTATTAGATGTTGTTGTCTTTAGTCTGTGATGCTCACTTATAGTAGAACTAAAGTTCTACTGTAACTGAAGATTTCTGGAGAACTAGAAGGTTGGCAGTCCCTTCAGTGATTTAAACCAGTGTTTTCCCTCCCTCCTTCCCTCCCTTCTTTCCTTCCTCCCTTTCTCTACTTTCTCCCTGCCCCACTTACCCTTCCCCTCCTCCTCCTCCATTTCTTCTTCTTCTTCTTCTTCTTCTTCTTCTTCTTCTTCTTCTTCTTCTTCTTCTTCTTCTTCCTCTTCCTCTTCTCCTCCTCCTCCTCCTCCTTCCTCTTCCTCTTCCCCTTCCTCTTCCTCTTCCTCTTCTTCTCTTTTTCCCCCCTTGTGTCCCAGATAACAGATTCCCACCTTTCCTGTTATTTGTTTCATCGCCCCCCTCCCCTCCCCTACATTAACCAGGCCAAACTCAGGGTGATTCTGGTGAAATGAAGAAGAGTCTCAAATGCTACCCACTTGACTTCAATCATCTTGTGTGGAAAGACAGTCAGTAACACCTTGTCATGAAACTCTTGTTTACTTATTAAGCCACCGACACAATTTACCTCAAAGTAAATAGCAACTCAAGAGGAAATGTGCTCTGCACTCTCTCTTTCCTTCGGAATCCAGTTGTGAGACTATCTGGATACCAGGATACCAGGAACTGTGTCAGGATTCCTGGCCGCAGTCCAGTTATACTTGCTGTACACTGCCGCATTTAGTGCGAAAGCATGGGCTCTCTTGATGCTAATGCACGTGTCTGCACGCGCAGGGCTGAAATCTGAACTAGCGCCTGTGATAAATGCCCCTGACCTTGCATACCCTGGCTCAGTTTCCCCCCACGGATTGCGATCTGCTCTCTTTTACAGCATAGATGGAGAAGCAGGGCGAGGCCACGAAGCGACTTACGCGGGCAAACATTTCCGCATGGGATTCATGACGATGCCTGCCCCCCAGGACCGGCTTCCCCACCCGTGCGCCAGCGGCTTTTCCGTGAGGTCGCAGTCGCTGCACTCGGTCGGGGGCGCGGACGAGGACCGCAGCTGCGGCATCCGGAAACAACCACCGCCCAAGCCCAAGCGGGACCCCAGCACCAAGCTGAGCACGTCGTCGGAGACCGTCAACAGCACGGCCCCCAGTAAGGGCGGGAAAGCCCCCGATCGCCCTGAAGGTAAAACCCTGCTGCCCGCTTCCCCTAGCAGAGAATTCCAGGCGACAGCGACCCATTGAGCATATCCTTCTTCCTCCCTGCGTCAGTCTTCCATCTTTCTGAGGTCCCAGGAACGCAGGGTTTAAGGGGAGGGGCAGCTCTTTTTTGAGGTGCTGTCAAAAGACACAGAGAAATGCAGAGATGTATCAGGAAGGGGAGGCCATAGGGTTTCTTACCACACCCCCCCACCACCACCCCTTTAAAGCTTCGAATTATTAGGAAATTATTTTGCTTAGAAATTTAGGTTGCCTTGCTTTTATAAGTATAATTTAGAGAACTAAAGAGCTACTATGTGATTATTAGGGGAAACATAATGCAGGAAAATTTGAAGAAGAAAAATTGTATTCATTTCTTAAAATAATCATTATTATTATTATTATGTTTACATTTTGGTGTACTTCATATATATTTCAATCTCTATGGTGGTTTTTTTTTTCTCAGCTATGAAATACGTATATCAAATATATCTCAGCCTCCTAGCCAGGCTATGAATAGGTGAGGTCAGGCTAATCCCAGATCTCAGCAGCTCTTTCGTCCTTGCTTGAATCCGTAAGTCTCAGCTCTCCTGAGTGTTCCTGGAGACTTTCTTCTGGGAGAGTTACCTGCAGTGTGCCTTGGTATAAGCCCATTGAGATTTTCGTGTATTCGTTGTGGAAAACACTTTAAGGTTTCTTGCACTGCCAGTGGCCAGCATGAGACTGACTGTACCAGGTCCCCTGGCCTTTCCCCACCCTGTTTGTCCCCAAGGCTCCGTAGCAGCCCCCAGGATAGCAAGCATCACAGCGGTTTGAGTTAGAGAGGGAGCCAGGTGGTCTTCCCTCAACTGGACGCCTGTCTTTGTCACCTGGGATCTCCAGCCCTCCATGGAACCTTGCTCTTTTTCTGGTCTGATCTTTCCACAGAAGCTCACACCTAGTCCATGAGATTGAGTGTCCCTGAGACATGTCCCATATTTTCCATTACCCTCATCTCTCATTTTGCCCCATATTGGTGCCCAAGTGCTTATTTAACGGAGAAACAAGAACTTGAGTGCATATTGAAATATATGAAGAAATGCCTAGAGATGAAGCCAATCTAGCCGTTCTATGTGGAAAAATATCCACTTATGCTCAGTTTTTTTAATTACCTACATTTTCCAAAAATACAACCTGAGTATGTATATGTGTGTGAGGAGAGTACAGAAGTGAATAATGTATGTATACAAATTCACAAAATTTAAATCATTTTCTAGAGTTGCATGTTTTGTATTTTCACCTAATCTCTTGTGACTATTTTCTATGGCATTTAATTTGTTAGGAAACATCATGGGGACAGACTCATAAATGGAAAGCAGGATGACAGCTAGTTAAAGAGGGAGTAAGAGGGTGGAGGGATGGACAAAAGTATGGGGGTTGTTGCGGGGGGTGGGGATATAAAGGGACTAAAAGATGATGGAAAAAAAACAATAAAGGTTAAACTTTAAAAAGACAAAAAAAAGAAAAGAGGAACACCATCTTTAAGGAGCGAGATCTATAGCATAGTACTTTATTTGATCATTACCTCTTTGATGAATACTCAGGCTGTTTCCAGTTTGGTTTGGTATGATGAATAGCACAGCTATGATTGTATGTGTACATCTGTGTCTATTTATGTAACTACTTCTTTTCTGCTCTCAGAATATTTGATTCTCTTTTTCCTCATGATTCAAGGTCATCAGGATGCCCTTCAACTTGTAACACATACATGCTTTTAGAAACAATTTAGGTGTTTGGTTTACTTGTTAATACACTATGGGGCCCTAGAGATCTTCCTTTTGACCATTTTAAATATTGTTCTCAGATTTCCTCTGATACTGACACATGGCGCCTATCATTTGCTTTCTGTGATCTTGTTTCTAGAGGTTACCTCTCTGTTGCTTTTGCTGCCAGAAAGCTATATATTCAGTTACATTAGGTTGTTTGCAAAAGAAGTTCACTGATTTAGAAGAGTAGTTTCTGAATGAGGAGGGCCTGAAGTAGTTTAGAACTGATTCAAGAATAAAAGAAAATTAAAAAGCCAGCCAAAGGGGAGGGGAGAGATGAAAGAGATAAGGAAAGCAGCCAGTAAAGAAAGGGTTATCAGCAATATAATGCTTCTAGAAACATTCCTGGAGGCAGTGTCAAATAGATACTTCAGAGTAGCCTCCCTCAGGGCAGGGTGACTCTGGGTATTCATAGTGAACACACCACTGAAAGTTTTGACAGTTTCCTCCTAAAGGAAACATTTGGGTGGTGATTCGATTGTCTTCAAAATACAACTGATTATCATGCATATGAGATGCTTTAGGTAGCTAATTTCTGAGATGGAAAAGTTCCCAATTCTTCCAGGTCCCTCAGCTTCTGAAGATCTAGGGTTCCAAATGGCTCGTAATCAAACAGTAGAGGCTCTATTATCTTTATTTCTTCTGGGCACACAAATACAACAGCAGCAAAGACTTAAGTTAGACTTGGCAGACCACTTGATGGGTGGTAAGGTTTATTAAAGACTAAGTACAGCTTCACCATCTAAAGGAGCTCTGCAGGTGGGTTAAGGAGTATCAGCTGTAGTGTGTCTTTAAGGATGGTCAGTGACCCAGGGGGATTGTTAGGACCTGGTGCAGTAATGGGCAGTTTCTATTGAAGAGTAATTCTCAATGCAAACTTCACCTTCTCCTCCAAGAACTTAATCAAAAGGCAATGGCAAAACTGGGCACATTTGAATCTTTTCTTTCAAGTTATGACTTCTGTAACAGCAGGAATTGGGGCTCATTTCAGAGATGGGGAAAAGTCTTGCATCCAAATGAATGCATTCATAGGTGTGTACTCAAAGCCAAAATTACATAAATATGCAGATTGTTCTTTTACAAATCCTCAGTTATTTATAATTGTGAGTGAACTGGAGTTCATTATTGAGCATATGTTTTCTTTACAGTTTTTTCTACCTATCAAAATTATAACAAAAACGAAGACTGACTTTTATAAATCTTGGTCTGTCTTTTCTTTTTACATTAAATGTCAGCAAAATAAAAATATTGATTCAGGGGCATTAGAATGATTTCCATGGTAACTGCTTCTATTTAAGTAAGGGATTATGACTTCCCTGTGGATAAAAGTTAAAAGGAAATGGACTTGTAGCAAAACAGTTTTCCAGAACAGGGAAGAAAATGATATAATGATGAACACAAACAGAATAAAAACCACAGATCAAGAAAGGCAATATTTCATTTTTAAAAGCTGTTATCTCACCACATTAAAATATATGTTTACTATGCTATTTTAGAAATTCCTGCAATAATATCTTTAAAACATATGTCATACAGTAGAGAAAATAAATGGGCAACAATTACCCTTATCTATTGCTTCCCGTGGTAACTGCTTAGTTTGAGGACATGTTAGATAAAATAAAGGAAGATAACTAGGAAGGATGACAGTCCCTTCAAACTCTGCCTCCTGTGTGACCTAGAAAAAGCAAAATCATGAAACCTCACATCCAGCATCCCCATTGCTCAGGAAAACATACTCCCCATTCCTCAAGAGCATCATTGGCAGACACTCTTTGTGGTACAGGCAAAGGACATTGTACTTAGAATTGACACGTAAACATTGGCTTTGGGCAAGCAACCCAGTGAGACAATTTCCTTACCTTTGTTATGATTATAAAGAATTGAAGATTGATTGTGCCTCGCCTTCCTCACAACCTATGACAACCCTATGGGCTAAGGTCTACAATGGTGCATGGTTGAAAGAAATTGCTATACAAATATAAGTGAATATTATATTACACGTGGAATTGTCAACTAGCTAATAGGTACATAGACCTGCATACCATGACATTTTGGTTTGATGAAGCACACATATAAAAATAAATAGGTGAGGAAAAGAAAGGCTATACATATACATAGTTCTCATGTTAGAGGCTTAAACATCTACAATCACCCAAATATGTAAGGAAATATCCTCCAGGTGAAACAATCTTTTCATAATATGATGGCATTAATTTAATATTTAGTATAATGAGGAAAGCAACATTTTACTAAATTTCAAGCATCCCTGTATGTTTTAAGGAAAAGTAAGTATTTTTAGTAAAGTGTTTCTTTTGCTTCTATTATAAGTCTATAGTATTAATGGATGAAACACTGAATATTTTAACTTTTATTTGTTATGAACCCCTTCCTTCAAGTCATTTCCAGCCCTTAATTTATGGTATTGTTTCATACTTATCTCTTGGCAAGGAATGAGGAAATATTTTTGAATTGGGATAGTGTACCTGGTTTCTGGTATTTAGCTTCTCTAAGTGCTTGTTTGAGTCATATGTGTGAATCACAAATTGGAACACCTGTGAGGATATCTAGAATCATGATTGTCCTCAGAAACATGAAGCGTGCCATTGAGCCAGATTCAAGAGAGGAAGGCTAAGTTCGTTACATGGTTGCAGCTTTAAAAACACAAATTCCTACTTCAAGATGACCAAAATGGTAAGTTACACCCTCTAGGGATCATGTTTTTCAGGTTTCCATTTATTCAGCCCATGCTTGGAGCACCTGCCTTGTAGGACTGGGGCTCAGTGGGAAAGGGAATAGAATCGGTCCTTTCTTTCATCTTACTATACACATCATGAAGCAAGCCCTGGTTCAAAGAAATTATTTCTAGAAACTAGAAAATCTGGCATAGCAACCATGAGAGCTTCTTGCCTGTAATTAGTTGTTTAGCTCTGGAAGAAATAGTTTAACACATCCTAATATGTGAGTTTTCCTATGAAGGATATGTGTTACTCTTTTGCTATTTGTTCTTGACAATTTAAAGGCATCTGAGTCTGATTTTCTACTAATGTAAAGCCTCAAAGGCAACCTGTGGATGTTTGAGGAGAGAGGAGATAAACCAGTTGAGTGTACTTATGACAGTAGGACCCTTGCAGATTTCCCAGGTAAGAATTCCAGTTTGGAAACCTTAATTACACCGGTCAGAGCCAGCCATATATTGACACTGCTTTCTCAGTTACTAACCCAGATCTGTGATACTTTACCAAGTGATCTTAATTGTTTTAAAAGATTATTCCTTTCATAACTCAGCATGGCAGATTAGAAAAACATGGCTTTAGAGACAGAGTTTGGTTTCATGTCAACACTACGAGCTTACCAGCATGTATAACTTTCTCTCAGCCTCAGTTTCCTCATCTGTAAGGTGGGAATGGGAATACTGACCTTATGTGGTAGGTGGAATTCAAGATGCTACCCAAGATTCCCCAGTCCCTGGGATAACCCACCCTGTATATCTGGAACTGATAAACCATCCATGGCTTGAAGACAAAGGGGACCACATGGCAAGGAATGTGGGTGGCCTTTAAGAAATGAGAAAAACCCAACTAATAGCCAGCAAGCAAATAGGGACCTCAGTTTTATAAGGTCCTTGCTTCAGCTAAGCAAGGAGCTGAAGCTGAAATCTGCCAACAACAGTAATAACCTTGGAAGTGGGTTTCCCCAGCAGAGCCTCCAGACAAGGACTCAGCCTGCTGCCACCATGATTTTAGCCTGTGACACCCTGAGCAGGGGACCCAGCCTTCTGTGTTCTGGTTGTGCCTAGTCTTCTGATCTATAGAACTGTGAGCCAGTGAGGGGCCCTACTGTTTAAGCTGCTGTGTTTGTGATAACATGTTACATAGCAGTGGGAAGTAATCCATTTTAGCAAGTTGTTAGGCAGAATAGTGGGCTAACTGCATGAGCAAAGCAAATATGTAGATTCTCAGAAACCTTGCTCCTTCTGCTCTCAGTACCAGGCTGTAGCCTCAGGTAGCAGAGGGTAGTTAGAACAATCCCGTGGCTTTCCAAACCTCCCCAACCATACCTTCAAAGTGAATGGGATGATGGACCCTCGGAAAATGCTGATAAATGAGGCCTTTTGAGAATCTATTTAGTTCTTTCTGAATTTGTTTGGATCTTTTCCTGAGAGGGTCCTTCCCTTTTCACCAACAGTTCTTGTCCTTTCAAAGGGCCCAGTACTGGCTTTTTGAGTGGCTTTTGAATGGCTCGTGTAGGTGACTGCAACATGTCTGCTTCGGGCCCTTTTCTACACACTAGATGGCACTTGTCCTTCCTGAGGTGTGTCCAAGAGGCGCTCAAAGCCCCATTTAGCAGTAGACTAATAAAACACATAGGAAGTAAGAAACAAGCTCTAAATCTTCACTGTTTTGGCATGGAGTGGTACGCTAGTGTGTATGCTTGCTTGTTGTATGGAAGAGATGTAGGAGATTATCATTGGAGGCCCAGATTCCTGGATTTCTCTTTCCAGGTTGACAGAATCAGAAGCTGTGAGGCTTCCTGGTGTCAAAGCCATCTGTCAGGCCAGGCGCTGCTCAGATGGAGACAGAGTTGTATATCTACAGTGTGTGATCTTTTTCTAAACGTAGCCTGAGGCCCGTGAATGAAACAGGTTGCAAGTCAAATCATCATGCACTGCATCTCACCGCATCTTGCCATGTTTGTTGATTCTAGGCCAAAAACTACCCTGCCTCGTTCATGTTCTCACCCATCATGCCTCTCTTGAGTGGCTGGGTTTGACCTCATTTGTCTCTGTGCCTTAGATTCATTAAGAAGATTTAATGTCTTGAGTGTTGTTGTGATCAGGGCATTGATTTGGAGGACAGTCAACTGCTATGCCAAGAAATTGACACATGTTTAGTCCCTTAAAATACTTCCCCTTTATTGTCTCATAGTTTCTGTGGGTCAGGAGTCTTCTCAGGTTGCCCAAGGCTGGAGTCCAGGTACCTTGGGTGCTGGATCAGGGTTCTGTTCATGATCATCGAGTTGTTGGCAGAATTCTTGTCCCAGAGGTGGTGGAACACTGGATAGCTTCCTCCTTTCAGGCATGGAAAGAGAGAGATTCTCTTGAATTTGCTCCATCCAAGAAAGCCCCTGGATCTTTCAAATAACTAAGCTAGTGTAACATGCCTTGTGATGAACTCAGCCAACAAATTAGGAAACTTAATTATAACAGGAAACTCCCTTCACCTTTTTCCCTATATACTGTAACTTAATCACAGGAGAAGAATATCATCACATTCACCATTCCATTTGCACTCAAAAAGAGAATTATAAAAGCCCCAGAAGACAGGACTCTAATGGACTGGCCTAGAAATCTGCCTACTCAGATACAAAAAAGAACATATATATATATATATATATATATATATATATATATATATATACACATATATCTTTCCTAGAGACTTCAACTCTGTGGTTTGATACTTCAGAAGTCAACCTGTGGAAAGTTAAGTAACAATGCAACAAGTAAACTATAATTCAATAGAACAATATAAATATCACAAGATAGTCTACATAATTGGTAAATAAACAGGGCAACCCATAACTCCCTTCTAATTCTTCTCTTTGTCTTTTCCTTTTCCCATTTAATGGGAATCGTCTTTGTTGCAAAATTCCTGAATTATTTTATTGAGTTGAAAGTGGGAAATTTTCGTTTGTTTGTTTTGGCTTCCGCCTATTTTGGGAGACACAAAAAAAATGTATTTCTTTGTCCAGCAGCCCCCCACGCCCAAGAACTTCTGGGAGATCCAAGTAAAATCTTGACAAAAATGGTGCAAATATTAAAAATGATAATGTATTCAAATAAATGTTAGTCTGTTTGATCCTCACTGCCAGTTTTGCTGGTTTTGTGCATCTCTCGTGGCCCTGGTAGGCTAGATTGACCCAGCACAGTCACTGTCCCCCGAAACAACAGACGAATGTGAGCTAGATATTGTCCAGCAGCCTTGATACCAATATGGAGCCCCCCAGTGCTTTGGCCTGTGGATTTCTCTAGAACTCCAGTATTATAAGGATTGGTTATGATAATTAATACTAAGTACCGCTACCTGTTTCTTGAGTAGCATTTTAACGACAAATAACAATGAGACTCCATGTTCTCAAGTTAGGCAACCTGCAAATTGGAACACTGCCTTGATTTCCAACTATGGGTAAATGAATTTCAAAAATCATCTGTCCTTGAATGAAGTGGGGGTTGCTAATGTCACTCTCATGACAACTCTCTGTTTTGTCTGGCCACAAGCTTAGACAGGGGTGCATCTGTGCAATTATACTAAAACACTCAGCAGTAATGGAGTCAGTTATTAAATTACTGAGATTTTGTAAGGAAAATGGAGGAAATTAGTTGATGGCCTGCCTTTCTTACACATCCTCTTCCTCATTTACTTCTCTTCAAAGCCCTTGCCTTCCCTCTATTTCCTTCTATTCAGCCTGGTCCCTAAATATGCTATTTTACAAATGAGTCTTCCAGGAGGCCTAATTGATACAAAGTGTTAAGGTAATTTCAAGCATCTTCATTGCAGAAAGAAGTTCAGACATTTGGAAAGTTTAGAGGAAAAACACAGTGATTCATGACCCTCAGAGAGCTGGATCATTGGACATCCATCCATTGCCTCACTCAGCTTTGTTTCCCACACAGCAACCACTCTGAATGCTTTAAAAGATGAGATTACTGTCTGCTTGCTCTTAGGTGTATAAAACCTTATACTATATTTCCTCCATTGTTTTACCTTTGTGAATCTTAGTATGCACACACATTACTGATGCATGGTGGCAAAAAATACTCTCGACATCATGTACGTTTTAGTTTATCCTCATTTTATAAATCAATGAATGTTCAGCTTAGGCCATTGAGATAAGGCTTGAAAAACCAAGTTTCTCAATTGAGACATAATAGAGAGCTGGGATTTCTTTCCTGTACGTGACTCTTGAAAGTTAGTTTTCATCTTTCTTCTTCTGTATGTCAGGATTTCCCTGAGCCATTCCCATCATAGTCCTACTGGCCAAACATATCCGCCCAGATTAATTCAGTTTTGCCAAGCTACAAGCATCCAGCTTCTTAGCAGCTTTTCACTCTGCCTCTGAGAAGACAGAGTAAAGCCATTTTTCAAGGCAGAGTGACTTGCATGTCTACATAAATCTTGCCTTTAATTGACCTCTATGAAACATACACTTATTGCAGGAAAAGTGCTTTTATTTTATGGCCCCATGTCTGTAAGGAGAGTTTTTATGATACACATTGCTTTCTGTGATTTTCTTGTTCAGCGGGGAGGCAGTGATTTAAGGCAAGCTCTTCTCAAATGTTTCTTGCTATTAATATGTATTAAACTAAGTTGACTATATGGAACATGGGAACACACCACCTTTGGAAATCTCGGCTTTCTAACAACTTCATCTAATGAGAGCAGCTGAAAACTAAGAAGAATCCAAATGAGCTTAGGGGAGCAGAAATCCTTCTTGTACGGAGGCTCGGTGGTTTTTACAGCATGTTAACTGCAGGATGGTTTTTTTTTTTTTTTTCAACTTGCTGGAAAACCACCCTCTAGGGTGCTTGGGAAAACTGTTGCCAGTAGTTTCTCATCAGAGACATGCTCTGCTACAAGGCCACTCTGGGCTGGGGAGTGGGGGTGGGTTGCAGGCAGCTGACGACTTTGGGGTGCTCTAGGAGCCAAGGGCCAGAGGAGCTCTGTCTCTGCCACAAATGGGCCCGAGAAGCCACCTGCTGTGCAGGAGCTTGGCTCTGAAGCCAGGGAGTAAAACCCTTTTCCACCACAATGCCTCTTCAGTGTCCTCTACTGACAAGGCATGGTGCCAGCTGGCCCAGGGCCTAGATCCCTTGTCATAGGCAGGAGAGGATACATTGAGAAGTGAGACATAGTCAGTTGCTAAGTTACAGATAGTAAGGAGGTGAGGGTGTGACTGAGGTGGATATGTTGAAATAGAGTGTTCCAAGTAGAGAGAGCTGTTGCTTCAAAGTCTCCAAGGCAGGAAGTGCTTGGCAAGAAGGTCAAGGTGGGGGATGCATTGTGGGTAAAAAAGATTAAGAACAAGAAGTGAGACCAAAGAGGCCAAAGAAGGTGAGGCCCTGTAGGGCCTTCCTTGGAGTCCATCCAAGGGGAGTGAGAAAGGAAGCGTGGCATCGTATGTTAGAAAAGGATCATGGTGGCGAGAACAAATTCAGAGGGGTCAGGTATAGAATCAGGGGGACCACTTGGGGGCCTGTTGCCCAGAGAAGAGGTGATGACTGTTACCTTTTCAGTTAGAGCAGTTACCCATAATCTCACTTTAATCCCTTTCTTAATCAAAATATAGCTATAGTGATATAGATAAATGAGATAGAGAGATATATAAAGATGTAACTATATTTAGAAAACACACATCCTATCTGTGAAAACTTATCTGAGAGGAGGGGATCGTAGCCCTCTTTATAGGTTAAAACTCATTGAATGTGTGCTGTTGAATACATTTACATTTCCTATCGCAATCTGGAAGGCTGTAAACCAAGATTGAGTTTCAGTATAGGATCTATAGAGCTTTACATCATAAGCCTCGTGGCCACAGCTATTTCATCAAGTAATAAATGCAAAAGGTTATATTTCACAGTCATATTTCTAGAACTCAAATCTAATAAAGAATATACATAAAAGCAAGCCCTTCCCCCATCCAGAGCACCCCAAAGCACCCAGCTTTTTGCCCTGTAGACCTGGACCTGTCCAGTCCTGATCTCCCACTCAGCCCAGGTTCTCCCCACAGCCTGGGGCTCAGTGTTCCCCTGCTACTCTCCAAATGCATCATCCCTCTTTGTCCTTTGTCATTGCTCATAGTAGTACCTGCTTGAAATGCTGCTCTTGGAAAATTTCCCACATTCTTCATATTCCTGTCCCAAGCCTCCTTGCATGAAGATTTATCTAACTGCTCTCAAGATTGTTTTCCCAGAATCAAGCATTTTTTCCCTGTGAGCTCTCTTGTATAGCAGATTGTCACACTTGGCATTTCTGTTTTCTTTTCTTTTCTTTCTTCCTTTTTAAAATTTTTTTTGGTAAGACTATCTTCTCCTTTAAGCTGTATATTCTTACAGGTCTTACTCTTTATATCCTTACTACTTGTTAAATTTCCTGAAGCATGCTATGTTTTATATATATATATATTTTTTTTGAAAATAAAGCTGCAGAGAATAATATTACATTTACTCATCAGAGATACATTATCTAATAATAGTTGAGACCATTCTTACAACCTGTTTCCACAATTATATACCAACTGAAGTCTGTTACCAGTAATTATTTATTCTAATAGAGTATTTATTGAATTGGGGAGACATTCTTTGCAATATTCAATACTATCTGTGACATTTCCAACCCTAACAGGTACACTAAAAGGCCCATTTTATTAATACTTCTTAATACATTTTCAAATGAAGCATAATTATTTTCCCTTAATTCTTGCACATCCATAGACTGTCACACTAGGTAGGTGAAACCGTGATTCCTAATCTTTTCCTGAAGTTTTCTCAGTGAAAGAGGATTTATGAAAGATGCAGATAGTCTTTCTGCCACCAAATGTAACTGCTTAAAATAAAAATGTCTGTGTATTAAGCAATGTACACGCTATTTGATTACTTATTGCTCACATGTCTCTAGAATGTAGGAAACTCACTGGGGATATCAAATCCCTGCAATTCTAAAATTATGCTAAAGAGGCACAAAATAAGAATGCGGGGAAAGAGAAATAAGTTGGGTTTTATAACCATGTTCTGTGGAGACACTGAGGGAAAAACAACTTGGAAACATCCGATAAGGAAGGGAAAAATCCAACTCCACAGCTCAACAAGATTTCTACATTAGGAAAAGCCTTTGGAAACATTTCTTTAAAACCTGAGAACTCTTCTTCCTCAGGGATAACTGTGATTTAATTTGTTTGGTAACCTTCAAGTAATGAGACAAATGAGATTCTGAAGGTTTCTTGTAATGAAAGCAAAGTTTCTCAAAACTTTGCTATTTGAAATAGTTTTGTTTTGTTTTCTCCATTTCTTCAGATGGTACTTGAACCTTATCTGTTTTTTATGCGCATGGTTTATCTGGTCTCTGTTATAACATTTTTCCAGTTGTAGTGTAATTAGCATTCATATGTCTATTTTTAATTATAAACAGTGAACTTATGTAAGACAAGAATAATGTTAATCTAATGTATGCTTAGTGCTAGTAAGTGATCAATTAAATATTTATTTAAAGAACACATAAGAGAATCAAGCATAACTCCTATGATTCTAGAATAAGCAAGTGAATATTTAATGGTATCGTATGGTGGGAAAGATTCAGAAAAAACTGAGTTTCAGATTGCTATGCTTGATATGTTTGACAGATATTTAAATGGAGATAATGGGTAAACAATGGCACATTGTCCTCTGGAGAAAGAGTTAGTGATATAGATTTGGTTGTCATTAGAATAAAGACAGTATTTAGCTACTAAATTAGATAATTAGAACTGCCTTTGGAGAGAAAGCTGAACATCAGAGGGTCTATAAACAAGCCTTTAATTGACCTGGGCAAAGCATACATTTATTGCCAAAAGAATAGCTCAGATTTAGTCAAGTGTGAGCGAAAGTGAAGATAGGAAACTAGAAGAAAGAAGTCAGTAAGTTAGGAGGAAAACATGAGACACTTCCAAATTCAAGAAGAACAGATGAATGATGAAAAGTCATTTAGAGTTTGAGTAGGCTGAGGGTAGAAATGTGTCCATTTGATCTAGCAATATAGCAGTCATTGGTTATTAGAAGAATAATTTGGGGACTGATGGAGGCAGAAGTCAAACTGAAGAGGGATTGAAGAGAAAATAACTATAAGGAAATAGAGAAATGGTAAATGTAATAGTTTACAAAATGGGGCTACAAAAGAAACAAACATTGGGTTGTAACTAGGAGTTGAGGCACCAGGGTAAGGTATATATATGTACATATATGTGTGAATTATGAGAGGAACAAGAACAACACAGTATTGTGGTAACGACGATCCAGAAGAGAGGAAAAGGCTGATGATAATGAGATAGGAGTTGACCGAAGGAAGAAAATCCCAGACAAACTGAAAAAGGAACAGATTTAAAGCTCATTTTGGCCTTTGGTGAGATTAGAGCTTTTTCCTCTGTGCTCCAGGAAGAGGAAATGAAGAAATGGGTGTAGATGCTTGTTTCAGTCTTAATTTGGTCACAAGACTAAGAAGAATCTTCTCTAGTGGTGTCCCAGTTATCTGTGGCTATGGAACAAACCACCTGATAACTATGGGCTTAACAATGATTTATTATTTCTCAGTATTGTGGGGTTTGACTGCACTCAGCTGGGTTGTTCCGCTCCATGTACAGCAGCTGAGGTCACTCATGCTACTGTGTTCAACTGGAAGCTTGGCTGGAAGATGGTCTTTCAACCTCCAATATCTATGTTCATGCTTGTTCTCATGATTCAGTAGTCTGTCTCTATACCATGGCAGCTGGCTTCCCAGAGTATGTATTTTCAAGAAGTCACGCCTGATATTCAAGTATTGGTTAATCATACACTGTGTCATCCTTGCTAATATCTCCATTAGCTGAGCAAGTCACATTGTAAGAACCAGAGTCAATGGGAGAGAGGCTATACAGGGTCATGCATGCCAGGAGTTCATTGGTGGAGGAGGTGGAGTACTAAAGTAACTATCATGAGTTGTTTTTATTTTCTTTAACAAAGCAATATTATCTCTTAAAAGTTGGATGGGCAAGAAATACACAAGACCGTCATTATGGGAATTGGAAAGACAATAATATTTTGTAGCAGTGTTGAGTACCTGTGTGAACTATAGTTGTGAACATAATAGAAAATAACAAAAATTTCCTATTATGATTTTGTGTGATATTCTTCAGTAGCTCTTCAATTCTTGCAGGAGGTAGACAGATTGGCAAGGTCATTTCCAAATGTCTAACTCTGTTCGGAAGAAAGTATGTAGACAGCAGAAAAGTGACACTGCAGTATCTGTCCTTTGACCTTATATAGATCCTCTTGTTCTTCTCCTCTAAGAATTAATCAGTCCATCACAATAAATTTAGATATGCAAGACAAAATATGTTAAATCCTTGGAGGTTAAAAAAACAAAGGTATTGATGCCACTGTCCTTGGCATCAATAAGTTTTTTTAATAATTGAGAAATTCATGAAGTAGATAGAACTCTGCCTTCTGTTACAGAGGCATTTGTCACTTCTCTACTTTTCATTCACTTCCCATACAACATCCCCCCATTTTCCCTTTTCAATGGTAAATTCTCCAGAATTCCTTCTATATTTCCAAACTTTCCTACTTGTTGTATTAGTCAGTATCTAGATACAAATTTAGAAATTATACTTGCTATTTAAACCCAGGTAATTTCATGTAAGGAACACAGTGAACAGACCCAGATGCACTGAAAAGGCAAACAGACATGGCCAAAGACATAACCCAGAAGTAACATTTGCCGGAAACCACTACCTTCCTTAGGGAGCAAAGGGAAGAGGCTATTAAACCTTAGAACCGGGAGAAAGAACTATAAAGTGGAAAATGACTTAATATGTCTGGATCCTTTGCACTGGAAATATGTTATTCCATTGGCTTCAAAGAAGGAATAGACAAGTCTGCTTCATTTTTCATTTTTAGGAACATAATCATTGTTTTAAAGATTCCAGAATCACAAAAGTGTGCATGTCTTTCATTTTGGGCATTATAATGAGGTGAAAAGTCGACCAAGTTTTATCAAGGATTTAAAATATTTTTTTAATTTCCAAAAAGTATAAAAAGTAGACATTTAATTACCCTGTAATAATCTTGCCCCTCAGCCTCCATTGCTAACCCTCTTTTTGTATCAAAGTTTTCATTTTCCAGTGGGAATAAAAATAATAAACTAAGCAAGACATATTCTAAAGTAACCCAAGTGTTTTCTTTCTTATGGCTTTAATATAAACTATTTGTAGTACAGAAAAAAAATTCAATACAAAAACACCTATAAAACTGTCAGCAAAAATATTTATCTTGACAACAGCTAATATACAGATCATGGGAATTTTGAGCAGCATTGGTGAAATAATCACAGCTTTCTAAATGTAATATTATAGCAGCTTTCAGAAACTGTGAGCATTTTACAGTTTTTCTTCATAATTTTTGTCTTTATTTTCTATGCAAAATATGTTAATGCTTTTGGAGTGATGTTTAGAGGATAATTTGTAGATGGAAATAACCATGTTCAGGCTTTATTCCAGAAGGATGTATGTTTTGACCAGCCATTTGGAAGGAGGTGTGAGTGGCCAAAATAGATATAGGCCAGGGTGGGAGGGGAAAACATGCATTTGTTACTTATGGTTTAGAAATACATTTTGTGTACCTGAGTTGGATTTTCATTTTATTGCCTTTTCCTTCCCTTTTTGGAATTATATGTAGAATAAAGTAGGGTCAAATTTGGGCTAATCAACAGATAAACCTCTCCGTTTTTCCTTTCCTATACCTGATTTGTTGTTTTTGTTTGTTTGTTTGTTTTTTTACTGCTGCCATCACAACCAAAAATTCTTTGTTGTTAAAATCTTTTAGTCAGGTCATAGGTTAATACTCATACTTACATATTTGATCTTTAAAGGTCATTAAAACTTCTGGACTTAAGGTCCATCCATTTCTTTATCAATGGTAAATGGAGTAGCTTAACAGGTCTGGTATGTATGACAATGGAGACCATACAGGCTTCCACAGCAGGAAAGTGTCCCCTTATCCTATGCACAGGGGACCCCTGTCATACAAAGAGTCTAAGCCTGATGTGTTTCTTCTTTCTTTGCCTGATAATCACATCAGTCAAAATCATTTAGAGCTGATCTGAGGACAGTTGGAGCCTTAGAGTTTCTAGAATCATCCTGGGAGCTGGAGAGGAATACAGATGGAAGAGATTATGTGGGGATGTTTGTCTCTTCCTCTGTTTCCATTCTTCTTAGCCAGGGGTCATCTAAGTATTAGTTAACAGGTCTCTCCCCTGCTACACAAACACATAAGCACAGGTATGCACACACACACATGCACATCCTGACAGCACACCCAAGCAGTACTTATCCTGCTCTTTCAGCAATATTGCCCCCCTAGCAGAACATATCATTTACTTATTTATTGTGACTATTTATTGTCTGGCTCCTGCCAGTATATGAGCTCTGAAAACAGGGATCTTTTCACCAATCTTTTCCTTAGCAGCTGGAACACTGGAAGATTTGCTAAGTATACTCATTGGAATAAATGTAAAATGTTATTATATTAGAAAGCTAACCTTCAAAAAAAGTGAGCATCCTGTTTTAAGAAACATTCTCTTAAGTGAACAAACATAAAATGTTTCTGATTCTGAAATAATCATATTGCATCATATTTCATGCAAATATTTTACACAGGCTATTACCAGCTACAGCGAACTAAATTTTAGTGGCTTAACAAAACAGAAATTTTGTTCTTGCTCACATAACTGTCCAAATGTGTGTGTATATGGTATGGAGTGGCCTTTCCCTATATGATAATTTAGACATGTAAACACTGTGATGGCTTTTCTGTTTGTGGGGCTACTTGGTCATCACTGCCTTGTTAGTTGAATGGGAAAGAGATGGTCACTTAATCACCTTGGTCTTTAAGAGACATATATCATTTCCACTGAGTCCATTTCTTTGATCAGAACTGTCATGTGGCTCTACCTGGGTACAACACAATACAGTCTCCAGTTAAACAGTTACTTTCTAGGAACAGCTCTATACTATAGCAGGGAAGAATGCATTTTGAAGAATTGTTTATTGTATCTGTCACTTGTTATGACCAAGCTCTCCTGTAACGTGCATTCCCATTGACAGGCTGTAGTAATGAGGTTTACTGTCATAATAATGCACAATAACTTGAAAGATATAATGGTAGACAACCTTGTCATTGGCTATGTTCAACTTCAGACCATAAGTCAGTTTCAAGTCTACTCCAAATGTTGCAGATGCTGGGACATATAAAAAGCAGCAATAGCAGCATTGGGGGAGGCTTTTCTCTTGAGCAGGACTTAAAGAGGCCGACTCAAACCATCTATACCTAAATTCTCTTCTTAGATATAGAAGAGATGAGGTCTACACTAATTTCATTGGCCAATACAAGTCACTTGATCAAGATCAACAAAGTGAGGAAGACTATTCCCCCCATGACAAGTGTGTGGTGTGATAGGGGAGTGAATATCTGATGACAATTTACATCCCCCACAGGCTTATGTTGAACTATTCAAACACTGAGCTGAGTTCAAAATGGTATTTCAAATGCTTTCTCCTGAGAATAAAGAAGCCAGTGAAGTGAGGGATACTCAACATTCAGAGTTCATAAGGGAGGAGCAGTTATTTTGAAATGCCAGTCTCCAGAGCCATCTTTTTATTTTCTTTTTAGTTTGTTCCCAATTACTGGACAAAGCTGTTTGATCCCTTAATATGCAACACCCTTAACTTTTCTCCTATCCAACATGGTCCTTGTGTTTCTATTTCTCTAGGCTAGTTCCTGTGCTCTTCATACACCCAAGTCACTCTCTTCTCTGGATATTTTTAGTGTTGTGATCTTCCATGGGAATGTCATCTGAAATCCTTGCTTCTCTCCATCTCTCCAATTAGGAGCCACCCCTTTGAGATTGATGAACTTTCACCATTTCTTTGAAGATTTCTTTACCTTCTGGGCTTTTTGACTGACTTCTTTCTTCTCTTCCTTATCCATCCCTACTTTGAATACTCTGTAATGATTGCCTTGTATATGCCAATGATTCTTGCACAAAGTGGGATGTACCATGAATAAGATAAACTCTCCACTTTCCTGGAATTTATATTTTAGTGAACAACATAAATACATGAGCCAAAATGTAAATATGATTTCAAATGTGCTAATACTGTGAACAAATGAAAACAGAAATACACCTGTGTGAGAGGAATAAGCTCGAAGTGGGTGGACACAGATGCCCTTCTCAATATTTGATCTGAGAATAAAATGATGAAAACAAAACAGCCCGTGAAACTATAATCAAATGTGCATTTCTAACCAGAATCCCCAGAGCAAAAGAACTTGTAAAGCTTTTCCTTTTTTTCCCCCTGAATCTATTTATCATATTTAAGTTGTTGGGTGAATATAAAAAGGGACAAGTAGAACAGGCCAGGATGATCACTAGGGTCTATAATTTGCTGTTATTTTAAGATCAGTTGGAATTATATTGTTTGAAGGGCCTTTATTTTTCTAACAAAGACCCAACTGAGCAACTAATGTTGCCTAATGTATTATGGTATTAATTTAAAAGACCCAGAGAAAATGGAATAAGAGTCCTTGGAAACATGACTTCCTTACCTTCATTTTACTCCCTTTCCTCTGCGTTGCTTTGAGGCTTGACGGGTTAGAACCCCTGGTGTTACTCTCGAAGGGGGGTGATCCAAGGAGGGAAGACTAAACTCACCACACCAACAGTTAAGGTATTTGGATTATGAGTAAGAACAACCGATGTGGATAAGTAAATAAAATATGAATTTGAGATTTCCACCCTTAGCTTTATATTTCCTTCCAGTTGCTGCTGTAACCAAGTCACACAGACTTGGTGGTTAAAACAACACAAATATATTACCTGATTATTCTGATCAGTCTTGCTGGGCTAAAACCAAGTTGTCAACAGGGCTACATTCCTTTCTGGAGGCTCTAGGAGAGCATCCCTGTCCTTGATTATTCAAGCTTCTAAAGGCCACAGAGTTTCTGGTTTATGACTCCTTTCTGCAACCTTCAAACCCAGCAATAGCTGGTTGAGTCCTCAGGCTACAGTCCTCTGACCCTTATTCTATGGTCACATCTCTTTCTCTGACTACACGCAGGGGACAGGTCCCCTGTTTTAAAGATTCATGACATGAGATTGAACTTGTCTGGACAATGCAGGCTGATCCCTGCATCTCAAAGTCCTTAGACTCAATCCTACCTGCAAAGTTCCCTTTCGTGTGTAAGGTCCTGTAAGCCTTAGGTCACAGGTTAAGACATGGGTACCTTTGGGTTTTCCAGGAGTCTGCCCCTGCAGCATCTCTTTAAATTGATGACTGTGACTTTCCAGAATGGGGAGTCTCACCAGATAGAGCCACCCCTTAATGGCACTAACCTGATTCTTGGGAATGAGTAAGGAGAACAAAGGTATTTTTTTTTAATACTGTGACATCACTTAGCTTCTGACCAAGAACTTAGTACATCTGAGGACCAAGCACTCTTTGTGACACATTCCTAGACTTCCCCAGGCTTTGTAAGTAGAATTTGGGTCCCTTCTTGAAGTTGCTCTATGACAACCTGTAGACAATTTTTCATTATATTGGGAGGTTGGAGGCTGTATTTTTCTTCCTTATTGTTTATGTTCTAGCATCATTCCCCTCTGTCCTTTTGATGGATTGCAGATTATTTCTGGAAGGAAACTGGTGATAATTTTAATTTCAGCGGCTCATGCTCTGGGGACTGATGTGAGCCTGGTCTTTGCTATTGTGCTTCTCTAATCATAATCCTGACTTCTGAAATATGAGTGTCAGTGGAGGAAGGGCTGCCAATTCCATTCCTCATTCATCACCGAGAGGATGCTTTTAGGGAAGGTCTAAAATGAAGGTGTTGTACAAATGCCAAAAAAGAAAAAAAAAGTGCTATGTCTGGGGACTAGAAAGCTTCTCATTGTCTGACCTCAATTAGAAAAAGCAGAAATATTTCTAAGGATGGTTCCTGAGATGCCTAACGTGGCTTCCTTGATGCGGGCATTAACTCCTGAACTGAAGCTCTTTGCCATTAGTGATCCAGCAACCTCATTCCTTTGCTTTCTTTCGGAAACTCCTCATAAATTCACAGAGGGCCCATTCTCAGCACGGACGGTTGGAGCTACACGTGCATGTACTGGGAGTGAGAAGGAGTCATTTTGTACAAAATAAATGGAAGGAACTATAATATCTCCAAAAAGATCCATATGCAGAGATTAAAATATTTGACTTGGAAGGAAGCATTGTTTCTCAACCATTTTTTTTTTTTTCATTATTTCCTCTGTAAGGAATCTTTTTAGATATATTTTTCCTAATCACCTACCTATGACATATTAATATCACTGATTTACTGTATATCTCTTGATTTGTTCTACAGAAATTGGTTTTATGCACAAAAGAGAGTAAGATATTTGGTCCCTGCTCTGTGAACAAATTTTCACTGCCTTAAGCTGTCCTATTGTGAATGCATGGTGTAAATCAAAGAAATGTACTTTATTTTATTCTCTTAAAATTTTCATAATATTAAAATTACATATTTTCAAAACTGATTATGATATGAAAATAATAATATATACATATTCCAAAGCAATAATAGAATACTACCTCAATTCATCATCACATAAACTTATAATATATAATACACACAAAAATACAGCGTTGGGCAAAAGTAGGTTTACAGTTGTTTATATGGAAAATAATACAATAATTAGGGAATAATAATATAAGAATAAACTCTGTGTTTCACATACTCAAAACTGTATAATTTTTAAACACGATCATCCCTCTATGTCAATAGGTATATTATTACAACATTATTTTTATATTTGCCGAGTACTTTATTATATACTAGTTATAATGTCTCATAATTTAGGCACACATACTTTGACAGATATTGATGATGCTTATGACTTATTTTGAGAGAAACAACACTGTGATACATTTCCTTGTATGTCTCTTTTCATACATGACTAACTCTTTCCTTGGAATGCATGGCCTGTAAGTGCAATCTTCCAGGCAAAGGAAATGTATTTCTCAAAGCATCTGGGACATGAGGCTGAATTGCCACCAAAGCAGCATGATTCCTTTCATGTTTTTGCCATAAACATAGCAAAATCTGAATAAGATCTGAGTAATTGAGTGGTATAGCTCCTACCAATAAAATATTGCATTTGCATCCTGATGATTAGGCATATTTTTAGAGGGTGTAATTGTTCAATTGGAACAGAAACTCTCTGATGCAAGCAGGAACTGGAAGGAGAATTGTGATGTGTTCGGAATTTTATGTGTATAACTTGGCTCAGCAAATGATAGGGGTATTTGCAATGGAGCCGGAAAAATGGTTATTATCCAAGTTGGTTTTGTTTGATCCATTCTGATGCCCTTTCTTTTTCTTCTTTTAAAACTGACCATACATTTCATACCAGTTCCTATGAATGGATTGGTTTGAGAAGTGTGTGATGCAGGCCACAAAAGAAGTACTTCCCCCAAAATGTTGTTTTATGGCTTCTCAGACTCAAACCACAAAAATATATTTATTGAATAACTACTAGATGGCGGGCACAGGGACAGGCCTGGGACATATATAGCAGTGGCTAAAAACAAGTGCCGCCTTTTGTGAAGCAGGTGTTCCAGTGTGAGGAGGCAGATGACAAGCCAAGTAGACATCAATATGTAATAAGTTGCTGGTGAGTGATGAAAGCTATGGAGGTAAGAAAGTGAGTGTGTTGGGGGTGGGGTGGAGAGGTAGGGAAATGACTGTTAGATGACGTGGCAAAGAAACATGTTGAGTAGAATTGAAATTAAGTCATGCAGGTAGGTATCTAGAGGAAGAACATTCTAGGCACAGAGGCCCTGAGAGTGGGACATGTTTGACAATTAGGAATAGAAGGGGCCTGTGTGACTGGAGCAGGGTAACAAGGGTAGAAAAGGAAGCTGGAAAGACAGACAAGGGTTAGTTAATGCAAAGCTCTGGAAGACACATAGGATGCATTCAGGTTCCATAAACTTCCCATTTTGGATCACTGCAACTATCTAGTCAACAAATATCCTAAAGCTCCTGATATGTCCCAGAGGCCTGGCTAGACACTAGGTTTGTAGGGAATTGAAGATAGGCAGGGCTGTCATGGAGCCAGCATTCCCAGGAGAAAGCTGCAATCATAGGACAATAACGGTTTCTATGATGGTGCCACTGTGGGTGAAGTAGCGACCATTAGTTTGGGCACGGTGACAGTTTACTTTGCTGAAATATCAAAGTCAGGATTTTTAATAAAGCAATACTTTCCTCACACTAGCCTGCATGTGTTGCTCTATCCTTACATGTATCACATTCTTTGAAATTAAATGGTAAGTCATCTGCTCACCACAGTGGATTGGGTCTCAGAACAAGGGGCGACATTTTTGCATCGGTTTCATTCAATCCAACTCTGTGTCAGCAGGAGGCTTTCACTACATTGTGGCAGTAAACTTACAATGCCAAAGAAATATTTTTTTTAAAATAAATGTACTGCAGCTATTTTTAAAGATTTTTTAAAAATTATTTTTAAAGGGGAAGGGAGAGAGGTAGAGAGGGAGAGGGACATCAATGTATAGTTGCCTTTCACCTGCCTCCCGCTACAGACCTGGCTGGAGACCTGGCTTGCAACCTGGTTATGTGCCCTGGCTGGGGAGTGGAACCAGTGACCTTTGCGTTCGCAGACCGGCGCCTTATCCACTGTGCCACCAGCCAGGGCTCAAAGAAATAATTTTCTTGATGTCTGGTTTCCTGTCTTGGAAGAGTTCTGGACCAGATCATAGTTAAAGAATTAGAATGTTATGCAGAGCTCACTGGAAATCTAGAAGATGGGGCGGGGAAGGAGTACGGGCAGCAATGTGGGTTACTGGTGCTTTTTCCTACTTGTTTTGTCAGTTGTAAGTCTCACTTGCTGGTAAATAGTTAGAAAATTATATGTGTTTTGTTTCCCCTTTCAATGGTAAATTCACTGCAGGAAAGAAGAGTCCCTGCTTGCTTTGTGTGGGTGTACAACAAATGATACATGAATGAGGAAAACAACTCTTCCCATTTGATCTGTGTACAGAAATGCACAGGAAAAAAATATCAAGAAATCCAGGGCCTGTGGCTTCCTACTCATTCCAAGGGCATTACCATATGCATCCAACGTCTCAATTACTTCTGTGACACAGGAATTTGGGGTTTTGTTTCAAGCAGTTTGCTCGTGTAGCCCATTGAAAAGCTCTCATTTTCTGGTCTAAGCACTGTGTACTTAGGGTGATTATCTGATGTTTTTTTTAGGACATGGGTTTGATTTCACAGTGTCCTTATCTCCAAGGTAACGTGGACATTCCTATTGATGGAGAACAGTTTGTCTGCCCTGTTTGGGTCTTTCTGCTATTTGAAAAGCACTGCAGGAGCAAATTTACTTGAGAACATTCACAGCTGAGGAAATGGAAGAGGCAGCCCTGTTGCCTTGAGTGGATGTTCTTCTGAGTTTGCACCTGCGGAACAACCCAGGGTCCTCCCCAAACCTTGTTCCCGTGGAGATGAACGTCCTCTCCTAGGGGGCTCTCTGCTTGTACTTGTCCAGCACCAAGATCCTTTGTAGTTACTTTGCCCAGACCACCAGCTCAGAGGGGTGACAAGCCTTTCCCACTAGCTCAGAGGGGTGACAAGCCTTTCCCGCTTCTCACACCAAGATGAGTTTCGTTCTGCATAGATCACAGATAAGATGTCTGATGATGAGACAGGCTCAACCCATTTGAGCTGCTTTATGGCAGAATATTAGCAAAATGAAGTTCACAACAGGTGTTCAGAACAAACGCTCAATATGGAAGTTGACACCTTTCTATTTGTAACTGCACAATTCTAGATGTATTCTAAAACACGCCCTGTGCTGGAGCTGGGCTTCAGACGTGAGGAAGGCGAACATGATTTTCCAGTCAGTGAGGGAGAGAAGGGCATTAAACCATCAGTCATACAAATAAACATGTCCCTAGAAGTGGTGGCACAAAACTGGGGAGGATTCCAGGGGAGAACAGTTTTAGATGGAATTTCCAGGAAAAGTTGTCCCTGAGTGAAAACTAAACCAAGACCTAAGGTTAAGTAGGAGGGGAAAAGAGGAGGAATGGGGGCTGGGAAGGGCATTCTGAAGGCAGGGGTTGCCTAGCAAGAGTCTAAGTGGGAAAATCACTGCTTTGGTCAGAATCAATGAAAGAGAAGCTTCTGGATGCTGGGACTATTAAAGGGACCAGCATTGCAAGATGTGGCTGAAAAAAAGAGATGGGAATGATAGGACTGAAGACCTTATTTTTTCTAATAATTATGAGGAAGCTTTTCCAGGTTGTGAGAAGGGATGGAGGAGAGGTTTGTGTTCTGGTCAGGGCTAACTGGTTATGGTAATTACAGCTTTACGTATAAAGGGTCTGATCGAGCATACTAACCATTTTTATTATCACAAAACTGGGCATTTCTGAGTGTGCAGAAGATAGAGATATAAATGTATCTATAACATATATGTTACCCTCTTTATGTTTGTATATGCATGTACTTAGGTGCACGTATACCTTCATATGTATATCTATGCACACATATATGTATATACACATAGAAATATCAATTTTTAATTTGAAAATATACTCTGAGGTTTGGTGTAGAGCATTCATCTAAATTCACATAATGGTTACTCAAAATGTCTACAAGTTGAAGGAACATGCTCACAGGGAGTAATCTGGGAAAACACAGACTGGATCTCTGTCTTTTCTACGTTTTTTGTTCAGAATTTATCATCCTTACGGCTTTTATTATAAAGAAGTCAAGTAATAACCTCTGCTGTTGTCAAAACTGTTTCGATCAGCTCATGAATTCATCAAGCTAAGGAAGGGCCCAGGGCTGTTCTGTGTGGCTCACTGGGGGCCTGCCTGTTCAGTCCTCTGAAATTACTGTGGATTAACCAGAACTGCCAAAGGGTAGGAGAAAGAAAGAGTGACCTGATCTGAGGCCTTAGGTTTAAAAGTTGTGCTATGCTCTTTGGTTGTCCAATGCTATTTGGTTTGTATTGTGTTTTCAAAGAATTCAGAACCAAAAAGGACCAGTGTCTTCTTTTCCTGATAGTGAGATTGTGGTCGCCCCACCCTGGCTTGGATGGGACATTTTCCTCACCTGAATTTAGAGACAGAGAAATGGAACCTACATAATCTTCTAGAGAAGAATTTTAGGGCCTTTGGGGTTAAGTACAAATTTTGCACAAACAAAAGAAAATCCTTTCCCTTTCCAAACACACTCTTCAAAAATTTGGGGACTACCAATGATATCCAGGGATGGGAACATTAAAATAAGCATTATAAATCGACATGTTCATCACATGCATATGGCATAAAACTTAGGATGCCTTTGGGAGGACCTACCTCATGTTCTGGAGCTATTCTCTCTTTCTTTTTCTTTCTTTTCTTTTTTAGAAACAAGTCACACTTTTCCTAAATTGGAGAGGCACAGAAAACAACCCCAAATATCATCTGGCAAAATGTGAGGGGTATATCTGTGGCTTGGAAAAAAGGAAGTTCGAATAAAAGCTGTTAATTCATTGAATTTTCTGCCTTGTCACCCATCAACTGTGATCTACATTCTTCATTTTCTTTTTTTCATTTTTATTTTAATTGCATTTTTAAGTTAAAATTCACCCAAGGAAAATCATCTTTTTTTTTTTCTCCTTAAGCTGATAAGAAACTAAGAATACCAACATGGAAATAGAAATATGCAGAAAATTCTAAAGTCCTATATAACTTAAAAGAAAAGATTACATCTTTCAAAATAAATTTTCTATTATGTGGATATACATAGGATATAAACCTAACAGAAGAAAATTAAAATATTGATCTCATAGTTCAGTGAACATAAAATCTATGTATATTTAGGCAATCATTCATTTTACAATTTCCCAGAACTGGTAGGGTCTCTTTCATTGGCACTATTAATTTTTATAGCTCAGTGCTACATAAATATGAAGTATGTGTGAAAGCATATGCTCTCATTGCCTTTCTTCCAACATAGACAGATTTTTTAATGAATCTTGATAATTAATAATGATATTGGTTTTACTTTTTAAACCTTTCCTTTAGTTTAGGAAGTTCTCAAGATACTTCAAGTATAGGGTCCTTTGAATCTTCAAGACATCCGTGTGAATAAGAATTATTATACCTGTTAAGCAATTGAGTTCATGGAAGTTTAAAGAGCTTAGAGTTCACCTTTCCATGGTTACATTAATAAACTGGGATTGGAATTTAGGCCTACCTGACCCATGAGAGTAGTGGTAATGTTTTTTTATTTTTTAATAGTTATAACACCCTTAATATATAGTATTTGTAAAGCAAATATGCACTGTCATCTATAAAGACAAATCATCCTTTGATAGCATGGTCACTAGAATCAGATTACCTGGGTTCAAAGCCTGTTTCTACCACATCAACAAATAATTCAATTGCTTTAGAATGTAATTGCAATGCCCATAAAATGAGATATTGTGGGAGTTAAATTAAATAATTTCCCCAAACACATTGCTTAATACAAAAACTGCATTTGATACATGGTAGCTATTATTATTACTATTATAATTACTACTCCTACTATTATTATGGTTCTTATCACAGTATTTCCATTAGGAAGATGTTAGCCTACATCGACACAGCTTCAGTGAAGTTGAATGAAATGTTTTTGGGCTCTTTAATTCTGTGCTGCTTCCTCTGTGTTCTCAGATACTTTAAAAGATCACAAACATTTCCATCTTTATATCTCCATCAGGACAGACTTACGGAGGATAATCCCCAGTAGACCTGCTCTAAGGCCCTGCAGGGATCTGCGTCTGTGGACCTGATTGCCCCAGGACCGAGGACATGTTCCAATTGTTAATCGGATTTTTATCCCAATTTACTCTCACTTCATGTAATATCCTCCTGGGTTGAATCAGAAACAACTGAGCTTCCATTGGGGGCTCAGCATCATGCATTTTCCATGGCTATTTTTTGTCATTCTTTTTTTTTTCCCTCAAGACTTAGAACATTAGCTTATTTAGTAACTTCTTTTCTCGGCAGGTAGTGATGCTATGAGCAATGGCACTGTGAACTTGTAGAGCTGGTGGCTTCCAAGTATTTGGGCAAAGAGATAAAAAGTTATAACCAGTGGTTTAATAATGCAGATATCTCTAAGTTTTAAATATGCATGCTGTTTCCCTGGCCTGGCTTCCTGAGTGTCATTTGATTGACTGCTGGGTGGAGGCCCATTGGTACACACAGATAAATCCATAAACATTCTAGGCTTGGGGAACCTATACTGCTGTAGATATATAGTTTTATTTAAGTTCTTTTTCTAAATATAGCTAGTCTTTAAAATTAAGTACCCCCAAAGACTGTCAGGAGATAAGCTTTTATTAAAAATAATTGAATATAAAGAGAAGGAAGAAAACCAGAAGGAATATATAAGAAAGCATTGAGAAATTTAAATCATTATGCATTTGTAGTTTAGTATTCAGTAAACAATTAGATTTAGTACCTACTGAAAAATGCATATTGAGACAAATTCTCTCTATTAAGTTTGTTGGCAGTTTCAGAAAGATGAGTAGATTCTGCCTTACAGTCGTTAGTAAAGAAAGAAGCTGATAACCAAGGACAGGCTAGGAAATGAGGGAAGTCACAAAAAAGAAACAGATGAAGCACAAATGAAAAAAGAAAAACTAAGAAGGAAAGGAGTAAGAAGTGACAGTTTAACTGGGCCTTTAATGATGGGAAGGCTTGTGTCAAGGTCAGGTGGTAGAAAAGCAGGGGAAAATGGCCAAGCAAGGTCTGGATACATACACACCTGAGAAGCCTGAAAAACAGTGGCAGTTTGGCAGCCAAAAGAAAGGACATGTGAAGAATGCCCAGGGGGAAATGGGTAGAAATTGTGTTGGGTTATAATCAGACACGTAGCACACTACAGAGACATCCCTGTGTGATGATGGTGTCTCTTCCTTACACACCAAGGATGAAGGTAGAAAGGAGTTTTAAGGTACTTTTGTTTCCTATTTCTTACATTGTGACGTTTTTTCTTCCAACAAAGAAAGTTGTTGGGTTTTCCCCCAGGAAATAATTGTTATAATCTCAGAATTCATGGTCTAGTATAATGCTGGTGAAGTCATTAGACCTTAAGTGTTATAATTTGCAGGATCTAACTTGTGAATTCTGTCTGCCCTGTGTTCCTCCATGTCCCCCTTGGACATTTCTTTAGGGTAAGGGAACTAAATGAGGACCATTTAATTACTCAGTTAATTTTTCTGGATGTCTTTTTTAGCAAGTAGGTCATTTAACCTGCCTCGATTTTTACTTACATGTAAAGTTCAGTTCAACATTCTTCCCTTAACCACTCTGTCATCCTCACCTTCATTTCTTTCATTAGTATCCGTCATATACCTATCATTTCCCTGCCTTTGAATTCAAATAATGCTGAAGGAAATGGCAGATTATGGAGGTTCATGACTCGTTATGGTCACTGGAGAATACCTGAACTACTCAGTGCTGACCCAGAGAGTGCAAAGTTCTACCAATCCAATAGATATTTATCAAGAATCTTTGAATTTCTAGTCACTTTACACAGATAATTTAGCAAAGATCAAAACAAATAGGGAACCATCACTCTCAAGTTGGAAAAGTACATACACAGATACCTAGAAAATTACCTAGAACAAATGAGAAATATCCTGTGTAATAAGGGCAGACTGGATAGTTGTGAAAGACTTGTCCAAATAAGTGACTTTTATGCTAACATGTGAGTGCCCCAAAGGAGTCAGCCATGTCTAGTTCACAGATGTCAAACAAAAAGCAGAGCTTCAGAGTAAAGTAGTGCAAACAAATTTTATTCATGACAGTTGCAAAACAGAAAAAAGCATCTCAGTATAGAAATGACCCACTTTTAAATACAGCATGAGCAAGTGGGGATTTCTAACCAAGCAACTAGATGGGTGTCAATAGATAGAAAATTACTAAAACATCAGGAGTCTGGGGGTTCCAGCTGGATGCTTGCTGAAGCCAGGCAGCGTAATCAGACATCAACATGAAGACCCTGATCATGTATCAAAAGTGACCGGATGAGAGGGTGGGAGCTGCTAGTTAAATGGACTTGTCAGGGTTATTGCTAAGTCTGGATTTTATAAGGAAGCACACTGCTGGGCCTACAGGAACGTTCAGAATGCTGAGTAAAGTTTATCAAACAAATATTTTTTGTTAGTTATAGAACCTAATGTTTTAATACATTGATCAGCTGGCACCATCCCTACACAATAGTTCCTCTACTTGATAGATACATTACTTCCAGATTGTTCCCCTACTTCTAGACTTACATAAAATATGTCATGGCAGGACTTGGAGAGGCTTCAGTAGTATAGTCAAGGAAAGGCCTACAGCACAGCTACTTTTCTTTCCTTGACTGTGTCTAATGGGCATCCCATGACCGAGACAGCAGGGGTGTGATCTGGAAATGAGATACTGCCCTGGCAAGGAAATACCAAATGAGACGTCATGATAAGTCTTGTGAAGAGAGGGCTGTGTCTCCCAGGTATGCTGGCCGCTTTCCTGGATAGAGTCCCATGAGACGCTGTTACTATGGTGAATCTGGCCTGGAATAGGACAGGCCTTCACTCTGTAAGCTCAGAAACTCCATCTCATCAGTCTCTAGAGGAAATAAGATGTCACAACAACCAGCTCAAAAGAGATGGGCATAGGCCTTAGACTGGGGTGCTGTAGCAGAATCCCACCTACTGGGGAATTTAACGGCAGACATTTCTTTCTTACAATTCTGGGAGGTGGAAGTACTAGATCAGAGTGCTGGACTCTGATGAGAGTTCACTTCTAGGTGCCGATTGTAGACATACAGTGTCCTCATGTGGTGGAGCCCTGGGGTGCTCTTGGGACCTCTTTTTTATAAGAGCATTAATTCCATTCATGAGGGCCACACTGTCTTCACCTAATCCCTTCCCCGATGTCCACACTTCCACAGTGACACTGGCTATTAGAATTTCAACATGTGAATTGGGGGGGATGCAACCATTCAGATCATAGCAGTAGATAAAAACTGAATTCCACGTTGCTGTTGCTAATGAAAATACACAGGGAAGATATGTATAATATTTTGGAAAATTATTAAAATGTTTCTAGGTGAATCTGAAGTTAGGAAAAGAAGAGCTTGTAAGAATCATATACGTCGAGGCTTCAGGTATTATTATCATGCTGGGTCTATCCGCACAACAGGGGCATAACAGAGGACCATACCCCCTGGGTTGTGCTGGGAGTGGGGACCATGTTTTTGCCCTGAGTTTCTGGTTTATGTTCCCTGAAGCTGGGAAATCCCCTTTGGTTTTTCTTCCTTTACATTTGTTAATACCTCTGCTGTGATTTCAATCCAGTCTTTTTGACCAGAACATATGTACTCTGTTTTTATATCTCCTCTCCATGTCACCCTGGGGTGATTTTATAATACACAGAAGGCAGTTTTACTTCCTTCATTTCTCTATTCTGGAAGGATGGTTTCTGTTTCCTCAGGGTGCATGCTGTGGTTCTCTGAAAATAGCAATAGCATTTTCTGTGAAAACTCCACAAAACAGGAAATTAATTTTGGCATTTTGTAAGTTATCTATGGCTGTGTAATAAACCAACCCAAAATGCTATGGTTTAAAACAGCAACACTTTATTACTTCTTACTATTCTGTGAGTTGACTTGGCTTACATGGGTAGTTCTTCTGCTCAGTGTGACATTGGTTGGGGTCTCTTATTTGGCTGTAGTCAGCTAGCAGCTGGGATCAGTTGGAAGGTCTGAGAAGTCTTCACTTACTTATCTGGTCTGTCTTTCCTCCCCACATGGCCTCTTCACATGACTAGGTTAAGCTTCTTCATAGGATGTTGGTCTAAGAGGTCTTGCATGGCAATTGGCTTTCAAGATATTGGAAGTGAAAGCTGTTAATTCTCTGAAGTACAAGACTCAGTATCACTAATGCCACATTCTCTCTGATTTCAGAGAGAGAGATAGAGGCTACCTTTTGATAGGTAGAATATACACTTAGAGGGAAGGATTTGAGGGTGGCTACCTTTGAAGAATCTATCAGTTTGCTTCCTAGACCCAATTTTTCCAATAGGCAAAATGCTGTCACCCTGTTGTGGGAATGGTTCCTTGTATTACAACATCAGCTTGAAATTCAGTATTTCATGATTTAAATCATGCCCTTTGCCACCACCCAGTTCCAATGCCAATGCACAAGTTTTAGATTTTTGTTACAGCAGCATCAACCTGCCGCCCCCAGTTTCAGATGGACATCTGTGCTAACAAACTACCTCGAATTTAGAGACATAAACAAAACAAAATGAAACAAAATAAAACAAACAAAAGAGACTCATACACAGACAATAGCATGGTGATTACCAGAGGAAAAAGGAGGTAGAAAAGGTAAAGGGGGAGCGGAGCAGGGGTCAGGGGTGAATGGTGATGGATGGAGACCTGACTCAGGGTGGTGAAGACACATGCAACATACAGATGATGTGTTATAGAATTGTACACCTGAAATCTAGTTTCATTAACCTATGTCATCCCAATAAATTCAATAAAAATAAATAAAAATAAAAATACATACAATAAATACATAAATTATGAGATGTTAAAGTTTTTTAAAAAGTCTGATAAGGAATTTATATTTCTTCCTTAATAATATAGAGTTTGGACTAGATGATCTCTGAAAGCCCATGAAATTCTGAGATTCTATGACCAGAGACTTTTTAGGAGAGGAAATACCCGTGTTGTGTCTCTATTAAAACCTCTTGTCCAGCCAGGGTGCATAACCAGGTTGCAAGCAAGGTCTCCAGGCCAGGTCCCAGCTGGAGGCAGGTGAAAAGCAACCATATACTGATACAGTGATGTTTCTCTCCCTTTCTTCTCCCACCCTGCCCCTCTCTAAAAATAATGAATAAAATCTTTTTAAAAACCTGCTTAAAATAAAAACCAAAAACACCTCTTTGGCCCAGAACACCCATAGACACAGTAGCCCAGTTTTGGATTACACTTTTTGTAAAATAAGGAAAAAATTATTTCAGAAAGCTAGGTTGGCAAGGGACATGGTGGATTTCCAAAATTAACTGTGAAAGACAGATCATCTTTGCCTGACTGAAAGCCATGCCTCACCTTTGTTCCCAGGTACCTCATTTCAAAACTGTCACTTTCTTCTTATTCAATGACACTGTCATTATACTATTTTAAGCATTAAAATTTGTGTTCTGAAGCTGAACAGGGACTATTGTTTCTATCTTTGGACCTCTTAGAAATCATTTAAAATTCATTTAATAGCAATAAATGCTATTGGGTTTGGCTGTGACAATTTGCAATGTAATTTTTATTTTTGTTTTTTTTTTTAGTAGTAGTATTTCAGAATTGATGCATATATAGAAAGACTATTTTAAAGTGTCTTCTAAACATGAATTTTTAATTCTTAATTCTGTAGAGTGAAAGTAAAATACAATTAATTATATGACAATGTTGCTTAAAATTTCAGACTTTGTCTTATATGGGCAAAATCTCAAAGAAAAAAATATGTAGGACAGCTGAAACAAATGTTTTGGCTTCCTAAATTATTTACTCCATGCTTGGACTAAGGTAAAACCAGATTATAAATGGTAAGTAGGAAGAAAAATCAATTCATTAGAAAAGAAATTGTATCCTCCTCTGATTTTCCAGAGAAAGGCATGAGATTGTAAGGGGTCATGGAACAGTAAGCAGATAATGCTTGGGGGAAAATGTGTCCTGATATTAAAGGAATGAACCTATTTCTTCATCCCAATCACATGTAATTTACTCAATACTTTACTCTCTAAATAAACTGCAATAACCTCATTTCAAAGTTGGATCAATACAAAGGAAGAGACCAGGAAACAGAAATATGCCTGCATTGGGTGCTCTTCAGCACACGGGGAAGGGGAGGGAAGAAACTCGCCTAGACAATACAGTTCCAGGGCAAGGATGGCCAGAGATTGCTCCAGCTGTGGGTCACCCGAATAGGACAAAGTGAGGTGTGAAAATGCCAAACAAAGCAAATGACAACAGACAACAAAATCTTCCAGAAAATGGGTCAGAATCGAATGGCAAATGCTTTGGCACAAACCCGAGGTTGCCAAGTCAGACTGAGAAGAACCATAATAACGGGTCCTGCAATGGGAGGGTGCTTCAGGGTGGGTACCTAGGACGGCATCTGTTTTCAGCTGTCATGGGCTCTCTGTGACACAGTTTCAGGGGTGAGGAAGTGTGAGGGCAGGAGCTTGGAAAATCGTCCTTGCAAAACTAGGAAAGAATTGTATTAATTCTGAAAATAACAAAGCTAGTGAAAGCACTGCAATTCCAAGGAAGAAATTAAAACGAGTGCTTCATCACTCAGCTGAGCAGGGTCTTCATGTAGGGCTTAATTACTATACAGTTATCTAAGTCAGCTTGAGCTGCCATAACAAACTAACCAAGACTGGGTGACTTACAGAACAGAAATTTATTTATTTAAAAGAAGATTTTATTTTTTATTTTCAGAATGAGGGGAAGGGAGACAGGCAGAGGGGGAGAGAAACATCAATGTATGGTTGCCTTTCACCTGCCTCCAGCTACGGACCTGGCTGGAGACCTGGCTTGCAACCTTATTATGTGCCCTGACTGAGAATCGAACCAGCAACCTTTGGGTTTGCAGGCTAGTGCCTTATCCGCTGGGCCACCAACCAGGACTAGGAAATTTATTTTACGGTTGTTTAGTTCAGAGGTCCAAGATCAATAAGGTGACAACCTGGTTGGTTTCTGGTGAGAACTCTCATCCTGGCTGGCAGGGGCCACCACGATGCCCTCACAGGGTGGAGAGGATGAGAAAGCAAGTACATTCTATGGTGTCTTGCCTTATAAGGTCTCTGGTCCCATCCATATGACAGCTCAACCCCTTTGACCCCATCTAAGCCTAATTATCTCCCAAAGACCCCAACACCAAGTACCATAGCATGGGAGTTAGGACTTAAACATGACCTTGGAGGAACATGATGCAGTCCATTGCAACTGTCAACTTCAATGATCTCAGAGTCACCATAAGAATTACAGGTTATATTTTATTCTCCTTTGTCAGACAGCATCTGTACTTATTTTGGCATTGAAGTCTTTTCACAGTAAAAATGGATTCTCTATATTTCTTCTGAGTGGTTCACCTTAATTCTAACTGTATTGTGTTTGAGAATAGAACCTTCTCTTTCAATTATTTTATAAATAGCAAGTGTCTTTATTTCACTGTTTTTTCTTTTCTTTTGGCAAACAAAGTGAATGCAATTTGCTGACCTTTTGGATGTAACCCAAACATTAGTCTTGTTCATTCTGGAGGCCTTTGTCTAACCTGTGGGAAGAAGCATATTGGCTCAATGGTTGCTCATGAGGCTGCTGTTTTACTGAGTATCATGTCCCTCCCTCCACCCCAGACCCCTTACCTCCTGAGAATCAAGGCTATGGCCTCCCCTCGGTGTGGTGCTGTTACCTAACTTTGGGTTCAGTTTTTGCCTGTCCTGTTTCTCTCCATGCAATTATCCATGTCTAATTTGGAATGTCTGCCTTTAGTGAACTGTCAAAGAAAACAAAAAATGAATTATAATTGAGGAGGGAGACCAATGAACATCTTAATTCTAAGTATGATTATTCCCATACATTGGAGTAGTCCATCACATGGATGCATATTAATTTCTGGCTTGGAGTTAACCCTCACTATTCACAGAGCAACTCTAGATTTTTGCTTTTGGAAGTAAGAGAAGCTACTACTATACCCCTTAGACATCTAGTATTTTTTTTTTTTTATTGTTGTTGTTGAGTTAGAGAAAGTCTAGATACATTACCTTCAGTTCCAAAAGTTGTTTGATTGTAGTGAGTAAAATCAACATCATGGGCACAACAGAGTAGAATATTTGAAAGCAGGTATGACCTAGAAAAGCAAGAAGCATGGCCACTTCTAGAATATTTGATTTGTTCCCTGTCTCTGAAGGCTTGACTGATGTATAAAGCCGATGCCTAACTAATCTTTGCTTCTCCTCCAGCAAGTTTCTATGTCTTAAATATGCTAGTCGGGAAAAAACAAATGCAATTTCAGGTGTTTCCTGATTTGTGCCTTGACACCCTCTCCCTTTAAGGCTGCAAATTATAGAGAAGCCTATTATTTTCTCATAGTTTTACACCTAGAAGCTATATTGTCAACTTTCATTATACGTTACCATTTACCACAAGCAACTACATCCTGCCACGTTGCATAATAATGATAATCACTGTAATCATATATCAACACAATGAGATAATGAGATAATAACAAGACTCCAGTACCTTCCCTGTGTGCTAAACAATTCATTTCAGTCACAGACATATTGCTGGCCTGTTCCACCCCACTGTAGGTATCAGAAGCTTGGGTTCCATCCAAGGGCCAGGGGGTGGGGTGGGGCTTCCAGCAGGCTGTGGAATACACTGGTCTGCATGTCTGTGAGTTTCCAGAAATTACTCCTGAAGTTTACATGTCATCCTGTGGATTATCCCCTGGTAAAACCCTCGATGGGGTTCTTATGTGTCAGGGCAACGTATCAATTCATTCCAAGAGAGCATTTGGGATAGCATAAGAAATCTTATGAACAGAAACAAAACACACCCAAATCAACACCACCTGAAGATTTGGCGATGAACTTGTCTAGACTCCTAAGATTTTCACATCAGTCTCTCCTGAAGTATCGGACCCATCTCTATAGAAGTGACTTATCTGAACCAAAGGAGAGATTAAGGCTAGCAGGCTGTGACATTTTTATCCTAAATGAAAGCAAGATGTGAAAGCAATAGCTACATCATTCAAAGGACTCAGTCCTCATGGTCTTTTTGTGACCATTCCTACTAAGACAAACTAGATTTTTTCTCTGAGTTCCTCTGTTAATTTCTGAACATTAATCTTTATAAAATGTGTAATATTTTAAAATCTAACATGTTGCATCTGAAGGTTTCCATTTAGAAATTCTCAAAGGGACTTATACTCCGGGCTTTCACGCATGTACCAGTGCTGGCTTAATAACATTAGTTTGAGATAAATAGGACTATTGTTCTGTCATCAGGTTTTTCTAACTATGGGGAAATAACCAACTTTTGTTTGAATTTTAGTCTCAGCCTCAAGCTAGGGAGAAAGCAGAGGACCCCTCCCAAAAGTGGGCCATTGTAAATCCAAGGCGAAGTCGTTTTTTGGAAACGTTACCCTTGTATTCACCAGCTGATGCTCCCTTTCCATTTTGTAGTTTCAGCCAAACCGAGACCCAACAGCGAAGAATATTCAAAGAAGATTCCGCCCCCGAAACCCAAACGCAACCCGAACACCCAGCTCAGCACGTCTTTCGATGAGACGTACATGAAGAAGCACGGGCCGCGGAGGACGTCGCTCTCCCAGGTGGGCAGCCCGGCGGGGGACACCGAGGAGGAGGAGCCCGTGTACATCGAGATGGTGGGGAACATCCTCCGGGACTTCAGGCGGGAGGATGACGACCAGAGCGAGGCCGTCTACGAGGAGATGAAATACCCCATCTTTGACGACCTGGCCCAGGACTCCAAGTGCGACCTGGAGCATCTCAGCTGCTCCTCCCAGTGTGCTACTCCCACGGTGCCTGACTTGGACTTCGCGAAGTCCTCGGGGCCCTGTCCCCCCAAGGGTCTGCTTTGCGACATCCCCCCGCCCTTCCCCAACCTGCTCTCTCACAGACCCCCTCTGCTGGTGTTCCCCCCGGCCCCTGTGCAGTGCTCCCCCAATTCCGACGAGTCCCCGCTCACACCACTGGAGGTCACCAAGCTCCCGGTGCTGGAGAACGTATCCTACCTGAAGCAGGCCGGGGCATCTCCGTCCTCGCTGCCCCCCCACCCCTCTGGCCACCCTAAACTGGACAAGGACCCGAGCGGGGCACTGGGGTCTGCTGCCGCTGCCACCGCCACCGTGCTGTCCTCGTCCCCACCCCCACCTTCCGCACTGTACCGGGCGCAGTCCCCTCATGGCTACCCGAAGAGTCACTCAGCCTCCCCGTCACCCGTCAGCATGGGGAGGTCCCTCACCCCGCTCAGCCTCAAAAGGCCACCCCCCTATGACGCCGTGCACTCCGGCAGCCTCTCCAGGAGCTCTCCCTCAGTGCCTCATGCCACCGGCCGGCCGGTGTCACAGGATGGGAGCAAGATGGTCCACGCCGCGGTCAACACGTACGGGGCGGCTCCCCCCGGCGGCTCCCGGTCCCGGACACCCACGAGCCCTTTGGAAGAACTCACCAGCCTCTTTACCTCGGGCAGGAGCCTGCTGCGGAAGTCCTCCAGCGGTCGCAGGTCCAAGGAGCCCGCGGAGAGTAAGTGTCCGGCGTGCGCTCACCCCAGGAGCGCACTGGCCCCAGTGTGCGCTCGCCCCATGTGCGCCTTCGCCTTACGCGAAGCTCCCGTGCACACAGGACGCATGTAGGGTGTCCAGGGCCCTGAGTTCACTTAGTTGAAATCTCAGAAGGTGTGACTTTTCTTCTGCTGTGCTGAAGAAAATAGTGTGATCACAAAGCGAAAGTGAAAATCGACACAATATAGCCTATTCATTTAAAATGAAGAATACGTTTCTTTAAGTGAAGTGGAAAGTCAGGATTCTTACAGTAATGCTGGGAAAGCTAGCTCAGAAAACAGACACTACAACTTTTAGGTAACTCTCTTGATTTGGATGGAGAAATGACACGTTCAAACATGGGATTGATAAATGTTACATTTATCTTACATTAAAAGCCTGCTTGAGCTCATCTGGGTTAGAAAACCTTTCCTGGAAAGATAGCTATTTGGATGAAATTGAACACCTTTTAAAAAAAAATTTTTTTAACACAATGAATGACTCTCTGCATACTTTATGTTGTATTCTGACCTTTACTCTACACTACAATAGGCTCATTGTTTCCCCATTAAATCCATGGTAATTTGCATCTTATTCCTGTGCTGCCCTCCCTGGATCCATCCATACATAAACTAGGGGAAAATCACTAACTGATAAATAGGGAGTAAGCATTATATTTAATACTGAGCTTCAAAGACCAGAAAATGCTTCTGCCTGAATGTCTAATCCTTTTGTGAGCCCCAATCACTCTAAAACAGATTCAGTTTTCTTAATGCCCATTTCATTAAACTATATGACTGCTTTCCCTTATTTAAAAATGCCTGAGGTGACTAGGCTGATCACTTATCATTTATATCTCAAATAATCCCAACACAGGATTTGGTTATTTATCTATTCATACAGACATAAAGACCTTCCCTAAAGGAAAAGGAATCCTTAATAATTTTGATGAAGATGATGATACCCTTTAGGTAATTAATATTCATTGGTAGTTATAAACCACTTATCTTGTCTGTTTCTTTTTTACTCAAAGAGATTTATGAAAGCATTAGCTGCTTAATAATCCCCCCTCAAAAAATGAAAAACCTACACATTTCATTTACCTGACTAAAAGGCAACAATTTATTACACGTTAGACATGTCTGGAGTTAAATATACCCACACATGCATACATCCAATTATTTAAAAAACTGAATTAAAAAGTAGGAACAGCCTATTTCTAGAACAGCGATTCTCAGCTGGGACAGTTTTGCCCCCAGGGACATGCGGCAATGTCTAGAGACATTTTTGGTTGTCAGAACAGGGTATGCTACCGAAATCCTGTGGGTAGAGGCCCAGGACACTGCTAAACAGCCTACAGTGCACAAGACAACCCACCACACACACACACATACACACACACACACACACACACCCCACATGGATTATCTGGCCCAAAATGTCACTAGTCAATAATGTCAAGTTTGGAAAAACTTCATCTATATGTATTCAAGTTTAAAGGTTTTCTTTTTTTTTTCTTTCTTTTCTTTTTTCTTTCTTTTTTTTTTTTTTTTTTTTTTTTTTTTTTTTTTTTTTTTTTACAGATGATTAATTCAGTTTAAACATAGATCAGATAAGGTTTTTAGAATAAAGTGTAGGAAAACATTTTAAAGAAAAATGCTTTATTTTCAAATACATCATGGTGAAATTCATAGATGTATCATCCTAGACTTGGTGAAATTTTTGTTGGATTTTTTTTTCCTTACCTATTTCTTTGGATGATCCTTCCCAACTCCAGCTGGCAGCTATACCAATTAGCTAGAAAAAGTATATGCAGAAGAAATGATTAACTAATGAAGTTATTTCAAGCAAAATCCATCTGTTAGAATCAGTCTATGTGTTGTATGTCGCAGACTATTCCATTTGACTCCAAAATGAGTTTTGTGTGCTTCTAAAACAAAGCTTGTACATGGAAAAGTGATCCAGGCACCTTATAGCTTTTAGAAATCTGAGGACTGAATATCTCCTCATGTGCCAACTCTTCAGAGAAAGGTCATGCCCCAAGTTATTTTAACTTGAGTATTTTGTTTTGCATAAATGGTGCAGAGGGAAAATGCTGATAGTACAAATAAATAACCTAATGCTTTTTACTTTTGATCTGGAAGAAAATAGATACTCTCAGATGCTAACAAAATCTCAGATATCAGAATCTTTCTGTAATCCAAAACATAGACAAAAAGTGGGTGAGAATTGATAGTTAACCTATAATTACTATTGCAGTATGCTTAGTGATACAACTCTCCCCTTCACTCTTGTTGGATAGGATTTGCAGACTCCTGCTACTATTGTAGGCATGGAGTAAGTAATCTGAAGCAGTATAACAGTCATGACTCCTGAGTCTCAAGTGGTAGTTTTTTTACATTTCAGGAATAAAAGTAAGACGGGCATTTCTATCCTCTATACCCATCTGGCTTTATTGGAAATGTCAATTTTGATAATTTTCTAGTATGCCATTTAAAGCACATTTGCCTCTTCTATTTTCATTTTTTTAAAAAATTTATATCAAATAAAACTTATGACTTCAACTCTTATTTTTAGTAATCTATAAAAACACCTTATTTAATAATTTCATATCTTAGAAGTTTACAATTCTTGATGGGGGTAGAGCAACAGGAAGAGATAAGATAATAAGAGTAGAGTATGAATCAATTTTTACAATTTTCTAAATGTGGTCTTCACATCATCTGTTCTAGGAAGCATTTACCCTAGTTGAGGGACATTGTAATGTTGCTTAACTCTAAATAAGGACTCTAGATAGTCTCTCTAATGATAATAATTTTGATTTGAATTGGTTATTAATTTTTTAATAATTTTAAAAATTTGAGCAGAGGGATGAAGGACATGAGGCATATCAGAATCAATGAACTTGTATTTTGTTCCTATAAATTTTTGTGTGTACGTGAGAAGTAGGTGAAGTGCAAACATGTTTTACAGTGAATTTGGAGACATAACTGACCATGTTCTACCTATAATTTTTATCTCTCTTTTACATGGTTTTATTTTATTAAGTCATTTTAAATATGACTTCTAGGTGTCATATTTTTAAATTATACATGTAACTGGGTTTTATAAGTGTGATGAAATACAGTTGGGAGTCAAATATAACCTTTTCCTTTCTACTCACTTTGTTAAAAAACACAGAAACAGCACTGCCCCCCAAAACATGCAAACAAACAAAACAAAGCAAAGAATCTACCCTCACACTCCCCAATGCACAAATGTGTGTTCACACACACACACACACATGCACACTTTTCTCCTTTTTAAGTCACTTGAGGTCCAATGATGCTTAAAATATTCGGTATTGCTGGTGAAACAATTGATTAAACTTATTTTTACTAACTGAAATATATATTTTTTTATTGTAGTTGTATTACATCCATTGCCTTTTTGCTCCCTTCCATCCCCCTCCCCACCCACCCATTCCCCCCAAAGTCAATCCCACCTGTTGTCCATGTCTGGTTCCTTTATACTAGGTTCTTGTCTAAGCTGCTCCCCTTCCCTGCCTCTGCCTCCCCACTCCCCGCAACCCCTTTCCCCCTGACCACTGAAGGCCTATTCACTGTATTCATATATTTGGTTCTGTTTTGCCTGTTGTTAGTTTTGTTCATTATTGTCCTGTAATGGGTGAGATCATATGATATTTGTCCTTCACTGACTAGCTTATTTCACTAAGCATAATACTCTCCAGTTCCATCCATGTTGTTGCAAAGAAGTTCCTTCTTTCTTTCTGCTATATAGAATTCCATTGTGTAAATGGACCAAAGTTTTTTGATCCAATCATCCACTGATGGGCACTTAGGCTGTTTCCAGCACTTGGCTATTGTAAATAGTGCTGCTATGAACATAGGTGTACGTAGGTTCTTATGAATTGGTGTTTTAAGATTCTTTGGGTATAGTCCAAGTAGTGGAATCGCTGCATCAAAAGGCAGTTCCATTTTTAGCTTTTTAAGGAAACCCCATACTGTTTTCCACAGTGGCTGCACCAGCCTACATTCCCACCAACAGTGCATGAGGGTTCCCTTTGCCCCGCATACTCGCCAACACTTGTTGTTTGTTGATTTGCTGATGATTGCCATTCTGACAGGTGTGAGGTGGTATCTTATTGTGGTTTTAATTTGCATCTCTCTGATGACTAGTAATGTTGAGCATTCTTTCATATGCCTCTGGGCCCTTTGTATATCTTCCTCAGTGAGTTGTCTGTTCAGGTCCTTTGCCCATTATTTAATTGGGTTCTCTGTCTCCCTGGTGTTGAGTCATGTTAGTTCTTTATATAGTTTGGAGATCAGATCCTTGTCTGAGGTATCATCGGCAATTATGTTTTCCCATACAGTGGTTCCCTCTGAATTTTGCTGATATTTTCTTTAGCTGAACAGAAACTTTTCAATTTGATATAGTCCCATTTGTTGATTTGTCCTTTTATTTCCTTTGCCCTTGGTGATGTATCAGTAAACATATTTTTGCATAGGATATCCAAAAGTTTACTGCCTATATTTTTCTCCAGAACCTTTATGGTGGCACTGCCTATATTTATATCCTTTATCCATCTTCAGTTTACTCTGGTGTATGGTGAAAGTTGGTGGTCTAGTTTTATCTTTTTGCATGTTGCTGTCCAGTTCTCCCAACACCATTTGTTGAAGAGACTGTTTTTACTTCATTTGATGTTCCTTCCCCCTTTGTCAAATATTAGTTGACCATAGTGTCCTGGGTTAATTTCTGGGCTCTCTTGAAATATTTTTAAAATCTTGAGTTAAAATTAATGTTTTTGGAAGGAATTAAATATATATATATATATATATATATATATATTTAATGTCCCACTTTTAGGAAAAAGGAAGGGTATGTTAATATAATATAGACATGTTCATGATTCAGAGCTATTGTCGTGATCTTTATTGAGTGCATACTGTGTGCTAATCCACATAAAGTGTTTAGCAAGGTGCTCTGGACAGAAAGGCCTCACGGAGTGGTAACTATCATTGGCCCTGGTCATTTGTAATAGCAGTGACACAGTCTTGCGATAGCTTGATTATTATGACACTAGGACATACTCGGGGGTTATTAGAGGTTGTCAAGCTGACTAGCCCTCTACTGCTATATCATTTAAATTCACTTAAATTCTTCTGTCTGTTTCTTGTTTTGCTGCCTTCTTCCTTCATTTTTGTAGTCACTTTATTGATGCACATGGCCTGTCCTTCCCTCCCATGCCTCTCCTAGTATCCTTTAAGTCTTTTTCTCACTGTGTTATCACATCATGAATCAGTTGTGGACCAAGAAACCAGATACCCAAACTTGTCTGAAGGGACTGTCATCTTATTTAAGTGTTTGATCTTCAGTGTAGGGACTTTGTGACCTTTACTTTCAAGGGCCATTTTAACCTCTTTACTAAGTTTTGAGTGACATCCTTGGATTCCTATCTGAGATGGTCAGAAATATCAACTTTGCAAAAACTGAGCTGTCCTGGAAAACATGGAATGAATGTTATTTTATTTTAGGGGAACCCATGCCTATTGTGTAGCTTATTAAAAATATTTTTCAGTAAAATTCAGGAAACAAAATAACTAAGGAATTTATCTTCACTCCTTTTCATTCCTATGAGAGTAGGGGCTACCAAGAAGTGGGTAGGAAAAGAGTAGGCATAGGCCTCCCTCGATATCAAAATCTGAGGATGTTCAGGTCTCTTATACAGTAATGGTGTAATATTTACATATAAGCTATGAATATTCTCCCATATATTTTCAACATCTCTAGATTACTTGTAATACCTAATACAGAATGGGGCAAAAGTGAGTCTACAGTTTCATATGGAAAATAATACAACAATTAATGAACAATAATACAAAAGTAAACTCTGTTTCACATACAACTGTAAATACTTTTGCCAGCGGGAATAATGATAAGAAAAAAAGGCTTTACATTTCTAGTAGAGACACAACCATCATAGACCTAACTATGTCATAGACATCAGCAGCATATTTTTCTGAATATTTTTGAATACACGGATGGGAAACCCATGGACACAGAGGGCCAACTGTATAGAGAAATCAAAGGGAAGGGTGAGAATAGAACTTCGTTTCTCTCATTTGCTGTGGAGAATGGGTGAGCCCTCAGCCTGTGACTGCCCACTGGCAAACATGTTGACTTTGGGCAGAACACCTATGTGCATGGTAACTTGGAGCCACCTGCCCAGGGATGGGGGCTGAATCTCCAACCTCTGAAACAGAGGGATTCTTTGAAGGTGTTTGGGACCTGAGCTACACCCAGAATGCCTGAAGATATCTCAGAAGATATCATGGGGATTCCAGAAGACTTGACCAGACCAAGGCTCGTAGGCTCTATTAAACATCACCTGTGTCAGGTGCTTATGTTTGCTGGTCGCCTTCCTGCTCAGGGTCACACACTATGGTTCCAGGCTGGTTTCCACCTTAACACGTAATTACTTTAATAGCATTTACTCTGTATCAGACACTATCCTGAGCATTTTACATGTGTTTAGTGCTTATAGCACTATTCCAAGGCAAGTGACGTTAACATTGTCATTTTAAAAACAGAGGAAACTGAGGCACAACTTTCCCAGAGTCATGTAGGTTGTAAATCTGAGACTTGAACCCAGTTTATTTAGCTCCAGAGTTTATGATCTTAATGATACTTTATTTACACTTGGGTAATCTCCGTAACTTTTTTCTCTTCCTTATTGCCATTAATATGTAGCAGTTACCATCAAAACCCTCAGGACTCGAAGGGTTACAATTTCCAGGACTATCTGTTTAACGAGAAAGCTGAATTCCTACCTAAATGTCCAGGACCTCTCAATGCTTGTCAACAATTTAGGAAGGGGGTGGAAAATGTTTCAACATTCTTTCAAATTCATTCTGGAATATCCTAGTCACTGCCCTGGGCTCTCCTATAACCCCAGGGTTCTGGGCTGTGCCTGATGGCATGTGGTCTGCCCAATGGGTCTTAGAATCACCTAAATAACCTGGACAAAGAGACTGGGTGCTCACCTCAGTGGCTCCAAGCCTATCCTAAGGATGCATATGTACATTTTCATGGTCTGTGAGATTTCAGTACTGACCTACCAACTAGATGATTTACCTCAGGGGTGTAGGGCTTTTCTCCTCAGCTCTGGCATTTTGTTCATAACTGTGCAGTACGTTGATGGCTTGTGGCTACCTCAGGGGGAAAAAAACATTCCATGGAACCAAATCCCCCAGCTAATGGCAATGAGGGCTCTAGCCTCACTAACCTAGAAACTTCTAGTAAAACAAACAAAACCTTCAAAAGAGCCCTGGGCAAAATGCTTTTGAGCACCACCTATTTTTGTCTTCAGGTTTGTGTTCATGGGTCGTTGGCAGAATCAGGTACTTAAAAATAAGTACAGTGATAGCCAGAGAGGGGGTCGAGGTAGGTGGTGGTGGTCTAAGGGGAGGAAAATGGGGACATTGTAATAGTGTCAACAAAAAAAGTAAAGTTAAAAAATAAATACAGCTCTGCAAGAACACCCTGACCTACCTAATTACTATTATTTTGAAAACTAAATACATTTCTTTCAGGATGGTAAGGTTCACTAGAATAGAAGTCAAATCCCTTGATTTTGAAAATGCATGCAATTTCTTAGTTCACTGGGACCATGACACTGTCTGTTTTCCTCATTCAGTTTCTCCTAGGATTGAAATATAGAATCACTGAAGAAGACATAATTTCATAAATAATTGCTCACCTTTCTGGGACTAGACTGCAGCTGCCTTTGATTGATGAAGGCAGACGTGTTTACCCCTTATGTTTATATGCTCTGGCTGCTGCACCCATAAGTGTAATAGCTTGTCAGCAATTTAATCAGTGATTCTCTCCATTAAGAAGCCTCCCTACTTGAGATTTATAAAATGCAGAAGCATTTTTCAATTCAAAAGTAAAGCTACAACAGTCTGTTTTTTTAAATCAAGATTCCCTCAAGTTGTTATTAATTTTGCACACATAAGATATGCTAGGACATGTTTCTTTCCCTTTGAATACCTCAAACGGAAAAAATATACCTTCTGCTTTGTGGTCAATAGCATGTGTAGTCCACACTTTGACATCTATAAGTAATAAAATATTATGTATAAATAGGGACTCCTGTTGGGCACAGGACGCTCTCCTCTAAGTAAATGTGATCTAGAAGGCTAGGACAGGGGCTGGATGTCACAAATGATGTCTTCCATCTTGGCTCAGTCCCTCAAAAGCTTTGAGACTATGGATTAGTTGAGTCTTCTCTTCATGCCTCAGTTTTCTGACTTCTCAAATGAAAATAATAGATGTGAAAACTGTGAGTCTCTTCTGGCTGTGTCTGATGCTTCTGTGGATTACTGGGTGATCTGTAAATCCCCAAATGAATGACCCACTTCTTACCTCTCAGGCTTCATGGCTATTGTTCTCTGTTGTTCAAAGGACTTTCCTAGAAACCCATAAAACAAAACCTAATTCTTGAATCCCTGCTAAGAACCCATTTGCTATTTTTGTTTGTTTTTTAATGCTATTGTCCACAAGTAATCACTCCCTCAAATCCTGAGAGCATTGTCTTATTCACCATTTAAAAAAATGGCCAGAGAGGACAAAAACCATACCTTTTTATTAGTATTTTATTTCATGTAACATCTGGCCCAAAGCAATATTTCTGAAAGTTGATACATGATAAGTATTTATGCAATTTGTTGAATTAATAGGCAGAGTGGCTGGAGAGGGCTAGTGAGCTTGAAGAAACAAAAACTACAGGAGAAATGTTTGACTGTTAAGTGAAAAAAAAAGCAAAGCAAAGAAAAAAAGTCAGATCCTATGACTTAGAAAATTCCATACTGAAATTAATATAGTTATTAAGCCAAAAAATATATACTGAATGCTAAATTTTATTGTTTATGCTCTTAAGTGTCTCATTTTTTAAAAATATCCATTTCATTGTAGACAGATTTATTAGAGGATAGATATAAATAATATAGCCATAAAGCATTTCAATATAGACCATTTTGTAGATGTAAAATTGTCATCATTTTCTGTACAGGTGACTGAGCTATGAAAATTGATCATTTCTCAGCATTTGAAGATAAAAGATGAATTTTTCAATAATATGATAGAAATCAATATTTTAAAGAAATACTTCCAAACTGATTGACATTTTTAATGACCAAACTCAATTGGCAAAGACAGCAAAAAAACCCATTCAACTAAGTTACTTCACTTCTTTGGTGGAAAGGCATTGCAGAAATCCAGAGAGCTATTATGTGATTGGTGGTCTTAAGTGTGTGTGTTCCCAGGTAAAAATGAGTTTCAGTTATAAATCATTTGAAAATATTTCTTTAACTCTCAAAACATTTATTTTTCAGAACTCAGTAAATGGGTGGCAATCCTAAATTTAATGAGTGTCTAGAGTGGTGTACAGTGTTTCTCGGTTGAAGTGAATTCATTATTGTTGTGAGCTGATGGAAGCAAGGTTAATTAAATGTTCCACTCCTGGCCAACTAACCTATCAGCTGGAGAACTGGTGCTATTGCTATTACCAAATGAAAGGAGTCAAAATATTAAGGAGACTCTGAGAGGGAAGGAGGGAGTGAGAGTAACATAGATTTGAAAATAGGAAATTCTCCGCAGCCACTTATACTTGGAGCTGAGAATTTATAAGAAATATTTTAAATCCAGAAGTTTAATATTTTCTGACAATTCATGATGGAGGGAAAACTTCCTACTACATTTTTGGTAAACTTTCAGTTGCATTCAATAAAAAAGCAGTTTTCTATTTTTTTCCATCAATTCTTGGGTTATAGATTTAAATGATACAATTAAGTCAAGAAAATGAAACAGATAGAAGACAACGGGTAGAAAGGGCCAACAGGTAGAGAATGGGGGCATTACTGTATTGGTGCACATTAGATCCAACCATAATGCAAAGGGTGGTAATGTTAACATCATTTTGTTTCTATGGCACAAATAGAATTCTAGGTCCCCAAGAGCAAGAAAGCCAGGAAAGGATTGAGATATCGGTGGCTTCTAACAAATGATCAGAGCTGAACTAAAGCATCTCTCTCTTTAAGTTATCACATTCTAAATATCAAAGTTGCCTCTATATTTATAATTTAGTTTCACTCTTTCACTGACTGGTTGTTAACCCCTTACCAATGATTAATGACAAGCGATATAAGTCAAAGTGATGAGCTTTTTATCAATTTGGTCAAAGAGAAATTTCCAACCTAAAAAATGAAAACAGATTGTCTCACAGTGGTCCTTCTATGGTTGATTGATGATCTCATGTTAAGGCTACAGAATGCACTTTGGCTTCTAAACTAAGTTATGTAAATTATCATTTAACATAAACCATAATAAAATTGCCCATTGATGTTTCAGCAAAAACAGCTCAGTTCGACATCCAGCCATGATGCTCCATTTTTCTTTCATGGCCAAACCACTGATGTGAATGTTTTGGGCTTGCTACCTCCATTTCTTGTCCCTCATTTCATCCCTACCTGCCTGCAATCCAGCTTCCTCTTCTGCTCACTTCAGAGTCACTCAGAGATCCCTAATTGATCATTGACCTTGGTCCCTTCTCACTCTTCATTGTCTTAAACTTCACAGAATGGCTGGCATTGTTGGCTACTCTATCTGAGGGTGTTTCTCTTGGTTTCATGCACTATGGCACACTCAGTAATCTTTGTTGGACTCTGCCCTGCTTCCTTTTGAGGAGCTTTGCTCCTTTATTTATATATAAAAAAAGCTTTTCTAACAACATCTCTGATGCAGGGCTATGAATAGTATTTAAATATTTGCCTCCCCAATGAAATTGTCAGCACATAATACTGAGTCTTTTTATTGCAGCCACTAGCATATTCACTAGCACAAAGTCCACTTAATATGTGTTCCTGGAATGATCAATGACTGTTTGACTAAAATGGATAAGTGTGTATCTAACTTCCACAATTAAATGGAAATTTTAGGGAGTGAAGACTATATATTTATTAAGTGCCTATGGTCTCTATGACTGTGTTTTGCATAATTAATTTGTATATAAACTTATTGATTTTATCAAAGCTTTCATTTTATTAATAGCAAAGTCCAATAGAACTATCATGATTTCCAAATATTGAAAATAATCTGAGTTTTGTACAGGATACCAAGATCAACCCTAGTAAAGATGTTTCAAAACTAAATACTCCAGGAATATCAAAGGAAATCCCAGGCTTAGATAATTTTTATATAAAATTGTCAGAAGAGAAATTAATCCTGTTACTGATCAGGAAAACTAGACAGCACTCAGCAAGAAAAATGAAAGCAAGTATTCATAGTCTATTATAAATATTTTATAGAAGAATTAAAGCAGAGTCCATGGAAAATACCACAGCATAGATTTTCACTTGATGATTCTGGAAGTAATGCTAATATATTTCCTTGTAGCTTGTACATGGTGTTGAGTATGACCCTTGCACTGTTTCATTTTCAAAAGATGATAAGGAGGTTAAAATGCATTGTCATTTCTATACCTTGGTTTTTAAACATTTCTTTGACCATCTTAAAAAATAATCTTATGGTAATGGAAAGGAGCTGAGGGAGTCACTAGAGAGATATGTATATAGAAAAAAGCATGGGAGTCAAATGCCCTGGGGTCCAAAGATGCATTTGCCTCTAAAGAGCTATGCTTCTCGGGCAAGGAAAATGCTCCAAGCCTCAGTTGTTTTATTTTCCTACTTACCTTACAGGATTGCTGTAAAAAGGTAGAGTATAGCAGACAGTAAGAGACCCTGTGAAATGTAAAATCGCTATGCAGTTCTAACAGGTGACCGACTTTTAGGTATTTGTGGAAAGAATAAATATTTTACTAAACATGAAGTGAGGGCAACATGAATTAAATTTTTAGAGATTCCATATTGTCTACACAACTCTCTCCAGCTAGGCTTGAATAAAGGATCTGACATCTTAAGTGGATCATGCAACAGCTGATGTGAAGAAGAGCATGAAGCATTCATGAAAATGTCAGCCACTCTCCATTCCCACAGGAGGCAGGCTGTTTTAAGGTTGCTGGATGACATCTAAGCATTGAAGGAGGAGTGACATCACACCTGATGGAGCACAGTTGCCCTTTCTGTATAAAAAACAGCTCTAGAAGCAGAGAGACCTTCTTCATTGTACAGAAGGGTAGGCAGCATTGCGATGTGGTTATGAAAGATGATTTATCAGCAAAAGAGAAAAATCAATCTCACCAAGTTGATGTGCTTTTCAAGTGTAATAAATATTTTTATCCTTTGATTATAAATGCTTTATCTTTTAAATAAGAGCTTCCAAAATGATAGAGGTATTAAATAATGAATAAGGCAGAAACCAGCAAGAGCTTCAAAGTACCTACTATAAAAATATAGTGTGTAGATGGAGGGTGGTTAAAAGGGTGATCTGTGAAGGATTGCCTCTAAGCAGATTCAAATAGAATCTTTTCCTTCTAAAGTGGTTACTCATCATGAGGGAAAAAAATAAAGTTAGCATTTGAAATAGACAACATAGTCAAAAAACAGCAAACACTGAAATTTTGTATAAATACATGTGTGCAACCAGAGATACAGAAAAAAGGCTAACCTCCTACATCATGATTAACCAGTCCAAGGGGTAGGGCATGAAGTGACCGTCTGTAATATTGCTCCTAAGTAAAAGGTTATAGACACAGAAACAGCTGTTGAAATATTTCATTGTCAACTTTCTCATTCTGTATTAACTTGCACAGCTTTCCTGGTCAAGCCTTTGTCCGGATGCTAAATTAAGCAGAGGTCTGCTCTGCACATCAATGTTTAATATTCACCACTCACAGTGAAATGAAACCTGCAGCATGGGGCTCCCCCAGTTATAAAAAGCCCTGACCTACTTCCCTGTGAAATCAATGGAAGACTTACAAAGACTCCCAAGAAGCTGACATTTAAGGCCAGCTCCTAATCCGTGTTGGTGCAAATTGTGTTTCCCTCCATTTTGGCAGCCTTTCTTTCTTTGTGAATTTTAAAAGTTCTAGAGCCCTGGCTGGTGACTCAGTGGATAAGACACCGGCCTGCAAACCCAAAGGTTGCCGGTTTGATTCCCCAGCCAGAGCACATAACCAGGTTGCAAGCCAGGTCTCCAGCCAGGTCTGTAGCTGGAGGCAGGTGAAAGGCAACCATGCATGGATGTTTCTCTCCCTCTCTGCCTCTTTCCCTTTCCCTCTCTCTAAAAATAATAAATAAAATATTTTAAAAAAGTTCTTCTAAGAAGAGAGGATTCAGTGGAGACTATGGAGCCTGATGAGGAAAGTCACCCCTGAGTGTCATGTCCCTCGGAGGGGTGTGAACCCACATTGAGCTCCATTTGCAGTGGCTTCCAGTGAACCACAACCCCTAGGTCCAGTGCTGAAGACAGAAAAGAAAGGCCTAAAAGGCACCCACTTGCATTCAAGTATAATCTACAAGGAAGCAAAATGGAATCTACCAAAATAAAGTTTTTGGACACCTGTGTTCCAAGGCTTTTGAAAGTAGCATATGGTACATGGCAAACCATTCTGAAGGCTTCTGTGTCAGATAGCCGAATTGTAGAACATGGAATAGGAAGATAAACACAACCAGCTAAACAGGGAGTATCAGGGCAGCAGAGCATCTCCATCTGGGGAGGCCTTCATGTTAAAGAGCAGGGAACTTTCCTTCAGCAGGCACATAAAGGGGTCCATGTGAAGCCTGGTGAAAATGGACAGTCAGTCTTCTGCTAAATTCTAGAACACTAGGCTACCATAATGTGAGCCTGTACAAGTAATGGAGGAAAGTACTGTTCAGGGTACTTCCTGGGCAAAGTTTATTTCCAATTATTATTTTTTTGATGCTATGAATACATAAATGTTTCAACTATGAATATACATGCATTTAGTCTTTTATTCATTCAGTGAACACTGATAAAATGCCTACTGCACACCAAGTATTATTCCAGGTGCTAGAATATTTATTTTGGAACATTGGTCAAGAATTCAAATGAAGATAAGAGATACATTTATTAATAAAGAGAGCACCTTCTGAGGTAAGACTTGGCAGTCAAAAATGTTATTACAAAGATGTAAAGAGTAAAGGAAACAGGCAGATTGAGAATTGAGCATTTTGGGAAGGTACTGTTTCTCTTTCTCCGTTGCCTTTAGATTGTGCCCTTCTGGTGCTCCTGGTCTGTGTCACAACATTGTCTTAGGCTCCACAGTTCACAAAGCCTGGGCATTCGGGACTTACCCCAGTGGCCTGTGTTTGTAGATGACTGGTGTCTTGTTTGAGGCTTAATTAGAGCTTCTTGAGGACACCTTGTATTATAGTAGTGCTCTCCCCTCATCTTCCTATTTTTTTCCCTTTTTTTCATGCCTTTCTTTCTATTCTTTAACCCAAGAGCCTAATGCAAAACAATGGGTATTATAATTCTCCATGGCCTTAATTCATCATTCAGATCGATTTTTTCACAAAGAAGCCTGTTAACAGATAGCTCTTTATATCACAGTAATACAGTCTCAGTGATGTCAGAGATAAGAAATCACATTTAATTCAGGCCCTGGATTTTTTTTTTTTCACTTAATTTACACAAGTAAAAAATGAGAAACACCTTTATTCCTGAGCCACATCATGATTAAACTATTTATACATGTATGTGAATGATATTGCTATATGAAATTTCCAAGAGAACTCTTGTATCTTACTTGCCTTGGCTCCAAAGAAAACAGTGGAGAATAACATCATAAACTCCCTACTCTGTGTTTTTAGACCATGAATCACATAGTAGGAGCTCAATAACTATTTCTAGACCTTAGAAACAGTCCTGTTTAACTCCTTCATGTTTACCAACTGAAATCCAAAGAGCTTCAATTACTTGAGTAAAAATCTAATGTGTGGAAGCACAGTCTGCAATGAGTTCTAGCTCTTCTAAGTGCCTTCTAAATATAGATATCAACGTTTAGATATATTTCTAGTGGTTTTGCCTACATCTTTACTTGATATTCTTGACTAACCATTTAAAATACCATTTTGGCCCTGGTTGGTGTGGCTCAGTATATTGCTCATTGGCCTGAGAATTGATTTGATTATTGGTTCAGGTCACATGCCTGGGTTTCAGGCTAGGTCCCCAGATGGTTGCAAGAGGCAACCAATCTATGTATCTCTCCCTCGCTTTCTCCCTCCATTCCCCTCTCTCTAAAAATAAATAAATAACATCTTTTAAAAAATACATAAAATACCACTTTGGGGGGAAAAATAAAACCTTGTTCATTGGAAACTTTCCCCTAACGAGTATTTTCTCTCTCAAATTTATATGAATTATTTCCCCGAAGTCTACTATAAAAATATTTAGATTAGCCAACAATAATATCCAAATACCACTTATTTCTCTAACCATATTTATCTAAGAATTGGTGAATTAAAATCATTAAGAAATGTAGTGAAACCAGAAAAACGGTGTTCAAGCTGCCTGTCTTCTACAGACCAAATAAGCAGAGACAGGGATTGAATCTTTATGGGCACTTTATTCAGATGGTGGGTGATCTGAAAAAATGGTGGATTTGTATACTAAAAGACCATCTTAAATTCCATTTTAAACTGACCCTTTTTATAAAGCGAAGAAAAGTGTAGGTAAAGGGCTTGGAATTCAGGGAAAAGTTCATCAGATAAAAGCTGCAGTGTTCTTTCATCTGTTCTCTGGGTGGAGGTCTGTGTGTCCTGGGTGGTGGTCTCACCCTGGAGCAGTGGCTCAGATACCATCTTAATGGCCTGCAGTCCTCCTGAGGCACAAAAGTGGAACTGTTTATGATCTCCTGGAGTCAAGGTGGATCATTCCTCCAGTTCCTGAAACAAAAGCTTTTTACGTACATTGGTTACTAAGTTTATTAGCTGTTACCTAAAACTAAAAGTTTTCCAACATTTGAATCTCTAATCAGTAGTACTGTGTATGTTCAGTTCTGTAGCCACCAGTACATTTCCCCTGAAAGGTTTAATATTCTTGCCTTGCTTTTCATATAAAATCATAATAGCTATGACTTCTTTATTCTACCCCCAATATAGCTATTAATAACTGAGATTACAACCACCTAAGTTTTGCATTTATTTTGATAGAAATGAAATATTCTTATCCTTTGTGATAAAGAAATTCCTCTTAGCATTTAGTGTTTGATTCAGAAACATTTATGAGCATATTTTCAGAATTACATCTTTCAGGAAAAATGGAAATGATATTTTTCTTCCCATGCATTAATATTTTTAGTGCCTGAGTGTCTGTTTCTTTTACAGAAGATTAAAGCATTTTTTTCCATCTGCCTGTTAAAATGATTTTAGTCTTAATTAAAGTTGATTGCACCTGTGCATATATTCAACTACCCACACAACTCCCACCTACCAATGGAAAAGCTTGCCTTTCCTTCAAAAATTAAAAGACCCTTTAAAAAATCTCATAGGCATAGATAACAGACAATACTGAGAAGTATGATTTTTTGGTTATCTTAGATGAATGACGTCTCATCTCATTATTATTAAAAAGTTGGTTATCTTCTTTAAATTGTTGGTTTCCTTGTCATTTATAAGGCAGCCTATCTGAAGAAGCCAGTTAAAAAGAATCAAAACTCAACAACAAATGTTCACCTATCCACTCACTGGTTGCTCGTGTGTGGTTCACTTTGGTGGTTTATTTTTCTTTATTTATGAAAATGGGGGATAATCATATCACAAATTAATAAGTAAGTGATGGAGGCCATTTTAAAATTTGGTATGTTCAACATACTCTTCTCCAAAAATAATAATTTTTAAAGAAATTCTAATAAATAAAAATAGATTAGCTCTTTTTTTTCCTCTTACTCATTTTCATTTCTCTTGTGTAAGAAAAAAAATAATTAAATTGTTTTCAACTAAAATTAAAGAAAAAAAAAAAACCAATATGGAAATAAAAGAGCCAGCCAGTGTACAAAAAGAATAATGAAAAGTATATTAAATGTTGTTAAAAATGTTTCATCAGGTATAGAACAGTAGATCTGAAACCTGACTTTATTTTTAAAACTCATAGGAGCTTTTTAAGATCACCAGAGTCAAGGCCGAACCCTCAATAATCTACTTTAACTGTGGCCCAGGTATGGGTATTGTTTGCAGACTCCCTGATTTTTCTAATAAGCATTTGGGATTGAGCTACCCTGATATTTATCAATAAAATCTAAAACGTGACGATCCTTGAGCCCGGATGCTGCATTTAAAGTGGAGCAAATGAAGGCTCAGAAGGGGAAAATGATTTGCTTGAGGCCTCACAGCTAATTAGGGGCTAAGTCTGAACTGGTACCCAGGGTCTCACTACCCCTAAGACAGCTCTGTTTGCACTGCTCAATGCTGTGGTTGGGACTTCCCAGATCGCAGCATTCAGAGGTAGGAAGCCTCAATACTTAGTTGCTAAATTGCTGGGATGAATCCATGCACTGCATTATTAGCACCATTTTATATCCTCCAACAACATCTAAGCCATTTCTATAAAAATGTGGCGATATGCCATGCAACAGGAACTTCCATTTTGATCCCACATGCCTAATAGTAATTTCCTATGCACATTAACTCAGTCTTTAGGATATGTAAAAATCGCCTACATTATAAAGTATTCTCAATTTATAAAATGTCTAGTAACAGGGTATTGCTTTGATCTTTCTAGTCATTCTCTTTCTCGCCTGTTGTTCAAAGAGTTGTTCTGACCTCACCACTTTAAAAAATAGATGAAAACAGAAACGCTGTAGAGGCATTGATAGAATTCTACATTTTTTCCTATAGAAGAAGTTCATTTTAATTTCTTGCATCTAATAGATAATTGGTTACTTTCTTTCAGTGGCCTTAGTAAGCAGGGATTTCACTCCAAAAGCTAAATCCTCTTGAATATCTCACAAAAGGGCAATTCAAATTATAGTCATTTATAAAAAAATTCTCTTTATACCATTGTTACTTCTTGAACTTGGCATCTTTTCTTCAGCATTTTGGCTGTGTGATTGTTCATGCTATTGGCTACACCTAAGGATATTTTGTATGTAAAACAACTCCTCTTCTGCCCTATGTGTTAATAGTTAGTTTTAAAATCTTCAAACAGGCCAAGGTTATAGTTTTAGGAATATCAGACTTCTGGGTTTGGGTATTTTGACCAAATATCATTTCTGTCTGTGTCTTGGTGCACAGAAATCTCATCTCATTTTAAGCTGAGAAAACAAAGTATATGATTTTATGATTTGGCCCCTCCTTTTATGTGCCTGTGTGTGAGTGTGTGTGTACTGTCTGTCTTGAAAGTATTGAGCCAATGTCAATATAATTCAATATAATTAAAACAGTTTGCCAATACTTTCAGGACAGATCACATATATACATTTCCCCCTGGATCCAGAAGGCATCTTAGAGATGTTGTGGTCTAAACCCCTTTTTAGGGAGCTGAGTACAAACATAGAAAGTAAGAAAATATACCCAGATGATGGCAGAAACATTCCAAGGGTCAAGTTTCCCCCAGCAATTAAATCCAGAGGCCTTTGTGTTCTGCAGGTATTCAGCATTACTATGATGGAGATACAGGGAGGAAAAATGTAAAATCGCATGTTTGAGTCCCTGTGGCCTCCTTTAAGAATATATTTTTTTTAGGTTGTTGGCTTTATGTTAATTTCCTGCCCTACTTTAGAATGACTTTATTGTCAGGTCTTCTGTAACTGTTGGCATATAATTTTGGAGTTTATCAAAAGACACAGACATCTTAAAACATCTTAAGTCAAAATGTGTGCCAGGCCTGGGTTATAAAGTTTTCATAACCTTAAAACTCTGTCAAGTATTTGAGAATTCTATTTGTTCCTCTCAGAGATTTTTATCAGGAGTTTATCAAATATGTGAAGAATTTGATGTACAAGGAATAAGAGAAGCTTCAGTACATTCAGGTCCTAAATGGGAAAGAAAAATGAAAGGTAGTAGTGATTGGTGTTATAGAAGCAGAGGAGAGCTGTGGGCATAAATATTTATTGGGGTAAATTATAGGGATGCATTTGCATTTGTATACTGTTTTAAAGTAAAAAGATTGTTGAACAATAAGGACACTTTCCATAATTATGTCCTACTTTAAATATGCAAAGAATTGACTGTGGGTTCAGGGTGGTTATTTAATTAGTTCTCAATTTAACCTTGTCTAATATTTCTCTAAATCTTGATGTCAGATTAAGACCAGACAATGAGGTTAGTTTAAAAAAAAAAAAAAAAAAAAAAAAGATTACCTTGCTATTGAAATGAGAATAGATTTTGAATTCCAAAAGTGACCTTCATCTGGTAAAAATAATCACTGGTTCATTTGTTGTGGATGCAAGCACTATAAATTGTTGATAAAAAAGATCCACTACCAAATACCTTGTATTTCTGCATTTTTGCATATATATGTCAGTGCACCCCATTGCAAAGAATATTGATGAAGTTGATAACATTGCAATGTTAAGATGGTGATAACTGGAGTTCTGAGGATTTCAAGATGGTGCTAATAATGAGCCTCTGAACTTGGCGTAACTCCTCACACATCTTCCCCCTGGTCCTTTTTGCACACTTCTCCTTGGAGAATCTTCCTTTAACACTGAGGACAGTTTTTAAAGTATTTCTAGTACACCTAGAGTTAAGAGAGAAGTATTGTTTGCTAAATTCTTACCCTGTATTTGACAATTAACTAATCTCTCTGTTCTTTATTTTTCTGTTCATATGCCAACCAAAAAATTATTTTCATTAGAAAATTAAGGGATTTATATTTAGACTATATATTACAGGAGGAAAAAAACAGAGATAGTATCTGTCAAAATCCGTATTAGGAGCATCCAACTGCTATGGCAAAACAGATAATGAGTTCAGCGGAGGATGGGAAGTGTACCTGTAATCATTAGGAAGTTTCCATCCAGTGGCTTTTCCAGCACCAAGGTAGGATCTCAAAAACTCCCAAGGCAACAGGAGAGGATGCAAGAGGATGAGAATTCTGTGGGCAGTTGTATGACCAGACCCAGGGGTGGTCTATATCCATTCCATGTGCATTCTTACAGTCAGACCTCTGTTCTTTGACTCTCTGGAACTGCCAGGAATGCTGGGAAGTACAGTTTTACAAGCTGCCCACATGCAACAAACGGATTTGGTCAGTCTCTGGCTAGTATCCACCCATAGCACGTTTGGCTTCAGCATTACAAGAACGAATCAAAGTATAAATCTCATTCTCTGAGCAAGTTGTCTCTTTGCCCTGAAATACTAGAATTTCTTAAAAAGAGTGTTATTAAAATAGGTCAACACATAAGTGATGCCTGATGATTTTAGGAAGGGTTCTTCCATAGAGATAATTGGGCATATCTGTACTATCCTCACACACTTTTATTTAAAAAGGGGGGATAATTAAAGCATCTGAGCATGTAATGGAGAGTTTTTAAAGACCAAACATGGTTTCAAAATTCTAGCTATTATTCCATGATGATGAATAACTTATTTTTTGCAACTACAAAAAATATCTTAAAAATACATAGTAAGCACTGGCCAGTGGCACAGTGGATAAGGTGCCGGCCTGCAAACCCAAAGGTCACTGGTTTGATTCCCAGCCAGACCACATGACCAGGTTGCAAGCCAGGTCTCCAGCCAGGTTCGTAGCTGGAGGCAGGTGAAAGGCAACCATACATTAATGTCTCTCACCCTCTCTGCCTCTCTCCCTTCCCCTCTCTCTAAAAATGATAACATCTTTTTAAAAAAGAAAAAAGAAAAAGAAAATATATAGTAACTTTCAGTGACTTATGGCAAGAGGTATATACTATGCATGGCCAGGAAATTGGCCTCTTTACCAGATCTTTGCTATTTGTCCTTTATGTGACCTTGAGAAAGTTGTGCAAAAGACCTGAGCTGGTTTTACACCTATACAATAAGTAGGATTCTTTGCATATTTTATCCTGCTTCGGTGCTCCTCTTGTACTTTATTACTTTATTACATAGTGTGCTTCATCTAATTTATTAAAACCCTATGTGCCTTCTGCACACAAACTTGGACTTTCTTTCCAATTTTATTTAAAATCAGGAAATCTCCAGACACCCGCACTATTGTTTTTTCTCTAAATTTAGAGAAGCCATCCTTTAGACAGTGGAATTGACATTACTGAACCAGATGACAGAGTTCACATGAAAGAGAAGCAACAATAAAAACAAACAAAAAAATTGTCCTTGTTCCTTGGTGCCCTTTCACTATGGAGACATGGAGGCTTTGTCCTATTTTCCCTGGAGGCTCAGGAGACAGAATAATAAACTGCAGGAGGGGACCCCAGTGCTTTCCTGGACTCAAAGGGCATCATGTGTAGTTGTCTGGCTCTGATCAGCTCCAGACACCAGGTTTAAAAGATACCATGACTTGCAATCCATGTCTGGAGAGTGGGAGTTCTGGAGCTGTATTCTGAAGTCACTCTGGATTCTGAAGGGGGTTCACTTAAAACCAGCAAGACCAGCTCTGAGTTGCTCCAGAAACAGGACTGCTAACAACCAACAAACAGTGGTTCCTGGCAGGAGGCCACCTTGAGCTCTGCTACAAGCTTTCTAGCAATTAAAGATGGTCATGGTTGAGCCAACCTTTCCCAGGCAGCGGGAACTCTCCCCACCCCAGGCACCCCCAAATACAGGACACCACCTCCACAAAGGCATATACGCACACCTTGCTTTTTGTGTTACAGCTGTGATTTCCTTTCTGCTCTAAAACGTGATGACTGAATCTAATACCCATCTGACAATGCAATTTAGTTTGGTGCCTCCTTTAGCACTTCAAATGTATTGTCCTTTTGCCTAATTAATCCCCATTGATCACCTTTCATTATTTTCATTGATCAGCAGTTGGATTAGGATGGAGAGGCTTTTATCCTGCTGACTGTGCCAATGAGAGGGGACAGTTCTAGAGAATTTACTGTGTTCGCAGGAAGCTCAAACACTCATCGGCAACACGGGCTTTGGCCTCTGTACTACCAGGAACAATTAGAGACCCTATTTTGTAACCAAGGGTTCCCTACGTGACACTGTGAAATTTCAAGAATAAAAGCATCACAAGTCACAGATATAAAAGCCTTTTTTCTAAATTATCCAAATCAACTAGATGTTCGTAGAAATGATAAAATAATACAAATTAATCCTTTTAAATATTGCAAAAAATAGAAAATGGAATCTTATGTTCCCTTATGAAAATGGGGGTACTGGTCACATTTGCACATAACACTTACTTTCCCAGGGAAATAGCTTGTCTTCTGCTCTGTCATTAGCAAGGCAAATAGAAACATGTAGGGGTTAACAAAGAAAATGATGTTGGTTACAGCAACTAATTCGGGTTTATTGGTGAGGGTTATTGGTTCATGCCATGGCCCATGGTTTTGTGCGATTGGAGAGATGGGAACAGTCTTTGAGTCAGGACCTATGATGGAACTAGATCCAGGACTGAACGATAATGAGCTAACTTTCCTGGATGAAGCATTCATGACTTCATTCATCCTGTCTGTTCTCCCTGTGGACTCTATTAGACTTCGAGTCTTTAGTTTTAAGACGCTTATAGCCTGAGGTTGGGACCAGGCATGTAAATTACCAATTACATGACCTTTCCTGCCAGAAAAAGAAAACAGTTTAGAGAAAGAATAATACTGTCTGTTTTAACACATTGAAGTTCCTCAGAGCGCCGTATATAAAGATCCATCAGTGCCACAATTGTCTCCGGAGCTTGGGAAGAATTTTGAGGTCCTGGAGATTTGTAAGACTCCTCACTACCATTTCCTTATTGAGAGGGAATAATAGACTTCAGGAGGGGACCCCAATGCTTTCCTGGACTCGAAGGGCATCATGTCTAGTTGTCTGGCTCTGATCAGCTCCAGACACCAGGTTATAAAAGATACCATGACTTGCAATTAGTGTCTGGGCCAGGTGACCAGGAGAGTGGGAGTTCTGGAGCTGTATTCTGAAGTCACTCTGGATTGTTGATAAGGAAGAGTGGGTCAAAGATTCTGGGAAAGCTCAGTATCAGGTGTAGGTCAGGCCAGATGATGAAAGCTGTTAGACCTGGGAAGCCAGGAAGTTATATGTGGCCCAGGGTCCAGAGCAGAAAGGAGAGTGAGCGGAATGAGTTAGAATTCAGGGAGACAAATGTAGACCTAGAGACAGGCAGTGTAAAGAGACAGAAAATGAAAAGACTTTGCCAAAGAACTTCAGGGTAAGCAGCGTGATGTGCAATAGATTGGAATCCTAGGGAGAACATTTCAGTCATGAAAAGATTGCTCCTGGTCTCTTAATTTATCATTCTTTAACTTAAACACTGTAAGAAGTTTAAGAAAATAACATGCAGAACGCTCAAGCTTAATGACAAATGTAATGCAATAATGCATACATTTTTCACAGCAAGATTTCAATCCATGATCCAATTTCAATGTGAGAATCAGATTTTAGATGAATAGTCAACATTCAGTCATTCATTGATGAACAGAGGAAGAACACATTCTATGCATTTGGCCTGATACTACATGCTGTGACTCTAACTGTCAAAAGAATTCAGATTTCACATGAAACTTTACCACAATACCTAAAATTGATCTTGTCCAGGAAAATTTATGTTAAATGATTTTTCAGCAGACTTTAAGGAAACATTGAAATGAATGGATGTGGATAAATATGTACTTATTTCTCTGAATAGATGTCTTGAAGTTTTCAATACATTTTATTGTATGTATTTCTTAGACTAAATATCTATTCTATTTATCTTTCTCAACAGTTAATATTGAATACATTTATATTTATTTTAGTTACAAAATGCATAATGTAGGAATCTGCCCTTGAATATTTGGGAAACCAGATTTATTTTCAAATAAAATGCTTAATAAACTTATTAATGATTTTCTTATAATTTTTCAGTTCTGCCTTCTATTCAGGAAGCAGATGTTAAGGTGTCAGTCTGAGTAGCATGATTTCTTCAATTCTTTTGTTCTAATTTTCCTACATATAGCTGCCAAAATTCATTAAAGACTAACCTCTGGGACTTGAAAACAAAGAAGGAAGAAAAGAAAGAAAAAAAAGACTCCTCTTTGTTTCCATTGCTGTATTGGGCTTTAACGTATTGAGTTTGGAAACTTAAGTTCACTTCCCTGGTATATGATGTGTATGAGAGTAAGTTAAACAAGAACAAAGAAACAGTATTAATGGAGGTGCCTTGATATACATCCCCAGATTTTCATATTTAAAATGTTGTCCTAATCTGCAAGAACTATATTTGGACCTAGTGTTAACTTGGAGCATTTTTTCTTGTTTCGTTTGGTTACCTTCAGTTCCAGTGATAGAAGACTCAGTGTGTATGTGTGCATAGAAAAAACATGGTGAATGTTTAATGGTGATTGTGGAAACAAATATAGAAGTCAGTAAAAAAGTAAGCATTCCAAGAGTTTTTTAAAACCTGGAAGAGAAGATAAAGTGAAACAGATGGATCATTAGGCCTTGAGGCTGTGACATTTGGAAGTCAGAGTACATTTCCTTTGAAACTGTGAATAAATAGCCTGAAAATTATCTAAGGTGTTCTTTTCTGATGCTTGTTTTATTTTACTTGACTTAGGGCCCCCAAAAGTTAAGTGTTGGTTAAATCGTTTTACTGTAGTTGTTATGCTGAATGCATTAGTTTTAAATATTTTGTATGGTACTTGATTTCAGTGTAACTGAAATTTAGGCTTAGATATGGGCTCATTTAAAGACCAGGCCTCTTTCTGAGGTGGTTGTTATGAGGTTACCACTCCCTGACCCGGGTTTAAGTTCAAATTCATAGAATGATACTCATGACATGTGTTTACACAGCTGCATAACATCTTGGAGCTGAAAGGGACTATAGCAATGTGGAAGTAAATGAAGGCCAAACAGATGAGAATAGGTAAAGGCTGTTTATTCAAGGCAGTCAGCCACCGGCACTTACCCTTGGCAGAGACTCGAAGGCAAGGAGCTGAGTAGGAAAGTTGTATGGGGGGTAAAAAGGGAAAGCTCCAGATATGCCCCATTGGAGGCTGTTGGCCTGGGGAGGCTGTGGGCAGGCTAACTAAAAGCAAGGCATCCTGTATGATTTATTTGGGGTGTGTATTTGGCTTTCTCTGCTTGGCCTTACATTGGAGGTTGGGCAAAAGGTCCTGGCTGTTTAGGGCCAATTGCTGCACACATTTAGCTCCTGGCATGGTTGCAGGGGATAGTGGTCTGACTTGCTCAAGTCTGGCTTAGAGGTAGTAGGTTGGGTTCCTGGGCTGGTTGCTCTAGACAATGACTTTGAGTTCTGTTTTTATACATGGCTGCCAGTTTCTCATGTATATATTCAATCTCTCGGTGATTATCTAGTCCAAATATACAAAGATTTAAAATAAAGTTATAAAGAACACATGGCTATACTTTAAGTTATTACTTTTTATGTGTATGGCACCTTTTAGTTTTCAAAATATCTTAAAATGTAGAATATCATTAGGTGTTTCTAACCAAAATGGAAAGTTAGAGCTGGTATCATCTCCATTTTGTAGTTAAGAAAAATGAGACTCTAAGAGAAGAAACCAAGTGTTTGGTGACATGGTTCACTAGCCTACAACCATGGCCAGAGCTGCAAAGCTGATCACCCCCCACCCCCAAGATGTAGGTAATGGGGAAACAGAGTGTGACATTTTCATCAAATGGCTGAAAGTTGATGGGTATTTGAATCTACACTACAGATCTTCTCAAAGATTCCTTATTTAAATTAAACTTTCAATCTAATAGATTTTACAACTTGTTACTGTTAAATAATCAGATTTTTTAAACTATAATTATCTCTGTGTCACTTTACCTACACTTACAATACTCATTTGATTCTCTCATTCCATGAGGAATATTGTGTTTTCTACACACATCAAAAAGATGCTGGAGGAGGTGAGAAACCTACTAAATTAGCTAATCAATTAAATACCTGTGGAGCAATATTCTAGGGTTGCAGGAGGCATCAAATGAAAATAAAGCAAAATTATAAAGTTCAGATCTGCCTTTAAAGAACATGGATCTTTTGATAAGAGCAAATGCATAGAAAGTTGAAATAAGACAATTGCAAGGCATAAATGACCATATACCATAGCCCCACATAGGGCAGGATATAGGGTTACTTAAATTGAGTAACCAGGGTTGTGGAGAGTTAACTTGAACAAAGACAGGGCCTAAGAGTATTCAAAGGAGAGGTAGGGCATGGTAACTATAGAAAACATTAGCTTTGCTAAAGGTGGGATGGATTGGAATAAGTCACCATCAACTTAGTGATATTTTTTGAATACACTGTTTTGGGAGGCAGTGACAAAGTTGGAGAGGAAAGAAAGAGTGAGATGGTGGAGAACCTTTTGAAACTTCTGGAAAGATTTTAGTCAGGAGGACATTATGAGTAGATTCGCAATTTTGTTTGTTTTTGTTTTTAACACTTTTCTATGCATATTGTAAAATGGCTATTTCCTGAAATAACACTGGTCTAATGGTAGCAAGTCGGTAGCACTCTTAAAACCATCTTTATCACATGCATTTTTAAACACTATACATGCATTATCCAATCGCTATCACATCCATTTTCTGAAATAACACTTGATCATATTTTCATTTTAAACAGATCATGCTGTATACATTTGAAGCTTGTACTTTGGAGGCTCAAGGAGGCTAGTTGCAATAATTCAAGGACAATGAGTTGAGCTTGAACCGTAGCAGTTGAGGTAGACATGATACCAGGTGGAATGGAAAAGAGAGCAAGCTATTTAGAAATAAAATCTGCAGAATTTGCTGACTGATGGATTTGGGGAGTGGCAGCTAAAGAAAGGGAGAGAGAGCTTCTAGCTGGATGGTTGGCTGGACAGGAGGAACCATTTGTTTAGTGAAAATGGCGTCAGTTCAGTATCTAGAATGTTGCATTTGTGTTTTACAAGAGGACTCATCCAGGAAGAAGTTGGATAATTTTTAATTTTAGAGTAAAGCTCCAGAGAATGGTCCAGGCTTGTGATAAAAAATTTAGAAATCACTAACAATCAGACAAATGCTAGCTGAGTCTTAGAATATAAAATCACAGAAAGACAAAATAAGAAGAGCAGTGTCTAAGCATGACAACTCTTATGTAAGGGATGTGTGGAGGAAGAGACATCATGGATGACACAGAAATGATGTGAGACATAGAACACAGCATGGGAAGATGGACCACTGGACAAGCTAAGTAGATTGAAGATGTAAATAAGAGAGTATCAGAGTTGTCAAATGACTTAACAATGTCAACATTTGCCAACTTAAAGGCCAAGGTGATAATAGCAAACAGTTTTAGTAGAGTAGCTGGAATGAGTTTTGTCACAGTGGGTAGTGGAGTGAAAAAGGATGAGATAGCAAAGGCAGTGAGTGTCAAGTGCACTTTAAGAATTTTCCTTGAAAATAAGCCCAGGGAAGAGTTACTAAAGGAACCTCAAGATTTGCTGAGCTTCTTTTCTGAAGAGAAAGTTATTTATCAATGATATTAACCTGTATTCCTCTGAAAAATAATAGAGGCCCTGGGTGATCTCTGTCCGTTATATTTAGATGTTGTACTTTCTAATACACAGTTTTTTAAAGAAATCTGGGAAGGATTTGACTTTCATTTAACAGAATGCAATTTTGGTTAATACACAGAATCAACAGAGGAACTTAAAGTGCGAAGCCACAGCACAGAGCCCTTACCAAAGCTGGACAGCAAAGAGAAAGGACACCACGGGGCATCTTCCAGAGAGCCTGTCAAAGCTCAGGAATGGGATGGAACACCAGGGCCACCCGTGGTCACCAGCAGACTGGGAAGATGCTCTGTGAGCCCCACCATGTTAGCAGGAAACCACAGCTCAGGTAAGAAAGAGAATAATCTCCCAGTGGCTAATTTCTCATGTTGCTAGAAACTGATTTTATGCAAGTATCACCTGGAGAATCATAGCCGCAGATATCTTTTTCCGCTTGTTTTGATTTTGAATGTGATGTGGTGGATATTTTGTAGCCATTTAAATATTTTTAAACATAGGTATAATGTGATTGACTTTAACAATGCAAGATCCAGGATGACTCCACAGCTCCAAGCATGGGTGAAGCAGGGTTGGGTGGGGAACATGTGCTGAGGTATAGAAGGTCAACCTGAGATGTGGAACAGGGTGTAGGTGTGAAAACCTACACTTAAATTTGACTATGTTAAATGGGAAGTGCTCTGGGCATCTCATTGAGAAGACAGCAGACAGTAGGGATTCCAGGTCGGCAGGTGAAGAGATTGAAACTACAGACCTTTGGAAAGCATAAAACCATAAAATTAGATGATTCTAAACTATGACAACTGGAGACAGAGGAGAAGGAACCTGAGATTAGAATTTGGGGAATCCAAACATTTCTAAGTGTGGACAAAAAAGATGGTCCACAGTTCACTTTTACTGAACACTTAGTAAGTTACATAAAAGCAGGTAATATGTCTGTGACACTGTGACATGAATCTTCCAAGAAACTCAAAGTATCAACAGAATTTATAGAAAACGTGGACTTCTTCCCACTGAAAACTCCTGAAACGTCTCTGGCTTTATAACATTGACATCTGCTCTCCTGAGACTTTCAGCTGTTGGCCGATCAGTGAACTGCCTATTGGCCACAAGGAATGACATAAAGTCCCTCACATTCCCCACCTGCAATTAGGGAGGTAGTAAGCAAAGGTGATAGAAGGAAAGATGTTTGTCACATTTTGATAGATACTTTTGTATCCACATGAGAAGAAATGTGAAAGGTAGGGGAAATGCATAGTCACTTATAATGTCGGTGCAAGCCAGGGTTTCTAATGTAAAAATGGAAGTATTGATGTGACCACTCAAAAGAGCATTAGAGTTATGTGAACTTTTAGAAGTCCATACCTCCGAAACATGGCACTGCACTTACACCTATTGAGTCTACCTTTACACCAGTTTTGAAGGCAAAAGGAAAAATGGAAAATATCTAGGTTGGTAGTTGTGTCTCTGAAAAAAAGAACCTAATATGTGCCATTACTATTCTAAAAATGCCATAGATCCACAAGCAAAATGTGTGAAATAGACTATCTGAACTTCAGTCACCTTTGATGTTTTAATCAAATGAGGGTCTCTTCAGAGCAAACAACTACACAAAAAGAGTCTTAGACTTGCTCTCTTGGAATACAAGGGATTGAGTTAGTATTGACTCTTTCCCCTTCTTCTCTTCATACTTCCTACTCCTTATTGTCTCCTTGCCACCAGGCCACTGACTACTAATCTACTAACAGAACCCATTAGCAGGGCAAAGGATAACCCTCCTCCCAAAACAACAGAGGTTCTCAATTCCACACCTGACAGTGGAGGGAAAGGAGATTCTACCTGTGAATCCTGCCCCTCCTTCTGTCAAGTTTGACTCTGTACTCATTCTTTCTCTCTCTCCCTCTCTCTCTCTCTCTCTCTCTCTCTCTCTCTCTCTCTCTCTCTCTCTCTCTCTCTCGCACACCCTTTACCAGAAGTGGTTTAGCCACTTAACAATCTTGTTCTTAACAGCTCTTTTGAGGAATGGGGGAATTGTTGAAGTAAAACAAATGAATATGTCAGATCTCAATTCTAATTACCATTGCCACTGGTTGCTGTTGTGGTCCTTTATTAGAGTCACAGTTGTTCAGTAAATCAGGGGTTCCCCCGAGGGTGATTCTTGAAAGCAGCGGAGGATTGGGACCCAAGTGCTCATGAACAGAATGGGGAGAAGTGGAAGTTATGTAAGGAAATGTGGTGTTGACAATTAGAGTTCAGTCAATGAATCAATCAACAAATTGTTTTCAAGCTGCTCGTATCCAGGTTTGTAATGGCCTTTTAGGGGTGCGCACACACACATACACACACCCCAGAAGACACACAGCCTAGACTATATGTACCCCTTTCATCCTATCTTGATGAAACAAAACTCATAAATAAAAATTAGCCAGCTTATCAGTAAATTTGTTGTTATTATTATGCATTGTGAAAGAGATCTCTATACTGTTTACTATAGACTTACAGTCATAGGAATAACAAAATTAGTGTGGACTTGAAAAAGATGGAGAATTTGATGGGACACGTTGAGTCTCAAACTAAGATTATGTCAGATCTTTAAAAACTCTATTATTATTCTATTATTATTATTCTTATTAAGTAGAAATATGTAAAATAGAACTTTCCATATGGGCTGAAGAAGGGGAACAAAAGCTGAGCTAGACCTCCCCTGCCTTTGTCCTGCCTGCCCAGCTTGACTGAAAAAGCATTTTGGGACATAAACGCCAAAGGCCTTGGCTTCATCCTGACGGGGGTTGGGGGGTAGGGGGCAATCTTACAAAGACCTCAGCTTCTGGGTTCACGACCTTGTGTGATTCTGCTGTTCTGAGCAGGGCCACCATGGGGTGGTAACTGAGGAGCCCGCAGTACAGGCAGGAAATATGAGCCAGTAATCAGGAGACATGCCTCCTTCAAAACAGACACATTGTACCTGCATGTTACGTACATAGGAACGTCCCTAGCTTTCATAAAGAAAATTATCTTCCCCATGTTTCTGGAAGCCTGAAGCCCTGTTAGTCTAAGTGCTGTATTTTCACATTTGTTAGAAGCCTAGGTGTAGAGAAATATCTCTCCACTGCAAGGAAGATCTATTGGAAATGGACAAACATCGGGACTGAGTGATGGAAGTGCAGGTGACCCGGAAAGCAGAGGGCATCTCTAGGGGACAGTAGCTGCTGAGTGCCGGCTGATGCTCACTGTGAGAAATGCTCAGAATTCCCAGACTTATTTTTCTATCATGTGAAGTCTCTTTTAATGCAGTTCATTTTTTAAAAATGAATAATTTGCTTCCTTTGGCCATAGAAAACCCAAGGGCTGTCAAGTTACACTTTCTGGTTTGCAAAATCAGGTGTTGAGCAGGGGAGGCATAAATTGGACTCTGAAGCACTGAGAAGTCGGTTTATAGCAGTATTGGCAGGTGCCAGTAAACATCTTGCCCATCCTGTTTTCAGTTTCCAGAAACTGCAGCTCCCAGAGAAAGCTCTGCTGAGGAGGCAGGGATGAGAGAGATGTGCATAGCCGTTGACAGCCAGGAGAGAAGGGAGATTCCTGAACTCAGAGGAACTGCGGTCTGCCATTCCATGGTTAACAGTCATAGCAGAAACAGGCCAAGTGGTCTGGCCTCCAAGTAAATGGAGTAGAATTTTCATGCATCTTCCAGTGAAACTATATTTTACGCTTTATGGTTCCAACCTCCAAAATATGGAGTTCGGTACCCCAAGGGGCCCTGTGCTCACCAGGGTGGGGTGAGCACTAGAACGGCCATCTTCTGTAGTCTGCGTCCTGAAGTTCAGGGCCTTGTCATGACCCATTTCAGAAAAGTGTTTCCACCACTTTTCATGAGTGAGCCCTTGATATCCAATAGGAGGCTTGTGCTCACAAGTTTAGAGCAGTGAAAACAGATATGTATTTAATTTCATTTTAAAAACACAAAGGACCATTTCAGTTCTTGCCATCACATTTGTAAATTGTTTACTACTAATAAATGCAAACATCAAGTGTAATGTAGTAGTTGAGTCCAGGGGTTTGGGTATCCAACAGATATGTATTTAAATCTGGATTCTGATTTCTTTTCTTAGTGATGACACTGGGCATGTTCCTTAGTCTCTCTGACCTTCATCTATAAAAGAGAGATGATGTTAATACCTAACTCATAAATGAAGTTTTAAATGAGATGACATTTAATAAAAGTGAGAATTTAATAAGATAACATATGAGCACACTTAGCATGGTATGTGAAATGCAGTATCAAATAAACACTGGTCATCTCTATGATTCCAGCTACATATGCAGATCCTTTTGCAGCAGTGCTGAGAGAATCCCTGGTCTGGGATAACACAGAAAAGTTGGCTTCAAGTAGTGGCATTGGAGCTGGGCCTTAAACTGAGCAGAATTGAGACAGAAAAGGTAACAAGAGAAATGCAGCTAAAACATCATGATATGTTTTCCTGGGGTCAGTAACAACTCTGCTTCCACATGGAACTTAGCATACCTGTACCCCAAACTATGCTTCTTAAAACATTTGCAGCTTTAATTCATATTCTGATCACATCCTTAAAGACTAGGAAGTCAGAGATGTTAGGGTGTTAGCAAAGGCCTATGAGAGGATCCCTGGGAAGGAGATCTAGCAGGATGGGAACTACTTAACAGGGGCCACTAAAACCCAAAGTTCAGGAGAGGGAACTGTAATAGAGTTCCAGAGTGTAGACTTTGAAAACTGAATTTGTATCAGATGATTTATAAAAATGCTGCATTCCTAGCCTTGGCTGGTGGCCAGTGGATAAGGTACCAGCCTGCGAACCCAAAGGTCGCTGGTTCAATTCCCAGCCAGAGCACATAACCAGGTTGCAAGCCAGGTCTCCAGACAGGTCTGTAGCTGGAGGAAGGTGAAAGGCAACTGTACATTGATGTCTCTCTCCCTTCCCCTCTCTCTAAAAATAATAAATAAAATATTTTTTAAAATGCTGCATTCCTCTTGAACATTCTGAAATATATTGTACTTTTCTTGGTGATGCTGGAATGACTGGCAAACTTTGTTGAAGAACCTTTCAGCAGCCATAACTCAGTTTGTGAGTCAGCCCTTCAGGTTCAAGAAGAGTCCCTTGTACACAGTTTAGGGGAGTGAAAAAACAGGAGGGCAGCACAGAATTAGGCAGCAGGGCTGGGAACTGTGAAACAGTATTCATGACAATAATTCTGGCAAACCGTAATAAATCTATGTAGTATTTTTTATTGCAAATAAACCATGTCTTACAATAATATTAGTAAATTAATACTCTGATGGTTATGACTTGAAGCTACATGATACCACTGTGCCCAGTTTTTCTATCTTAACAGAAAGATAAAGGAAATCTCACTGTGTAGGTCATTATGTGGATTAAATTTAAAAATGCATAGAAACAGTACAAAGCTGGTTAATAACAACATTTATTCTGTTCCCATTTAATTTTACAAGAAAGGTCTGATTTTTTTTTTTTTTTTTTTGTAGGACCAAAACTGAATGTTTTCTTCAAAAACTCAGTTAATTGTAAATACAATATGAGGTTTTGTTTTCTCAGCTACACAGTATTTAGGCAACAAAGATTTCAGGCCAGTGTGACAACCATGTTTGGAATTCCCTTTAGTCTGCATGTATGAAATCTGAAGAAAGAATAAGGTGTAGGTTTTAAGACTTGGCTGCTGCTGCACCACACACAGTTATCAAAAATTAGTCTTAATCTCTCACAGTGCTGATGTTCTACTTGGAATTTAAAATCGTGTTGGCAAGAATCATTGGAAAGCATTGATATCTGCAAATGCACACACTTTCTTTAATAAATACCCCAACTGACATTCATTCATGCATGTATTAATTCAGTCATTCATTCCCTGTTTTGTTTATTTTCTAATGAAAAATGTATTCAGAATCTACCCTGTTCTGTGTAGGGGCCAGGTGTGGGGGTGCAGGATAAAATATGTTAGGATAGACTGTACTCCCAGAGTTCATAGTCTAGCAGTGAAGGCTAAAAATGAAACAACAAGTTTTCATAAATGTTGTGATGAGAAAACGTTTGCCGAAATCACTTGATATATTGTCCGGCAAAAGGGAGGGAATTCAACAGACTTTCTGGAAAAAGGAATATTAAATTTATGCTAGCATGATGGATATGAGACCGGCAAATAAGAAGGGGGTTGTCCGTATGGCTCACTCATAGGTGTATGGGTGAAGTTTTACCTCCAGGACCTGATGAGTACTAAGTGCTTTGATGTGGCTACATAATTCCCAAATATGTCTCTGCTCTTTCTTTTATTTTTTCACATGGCCCAGCTTCCTTGGATACTGTGGTTTCATAATGGTCCCAGATACTCCCCTCTCCCTGCATTCTTGCCCTTTGCAATGTGCTTTCATAACTCCTTATCAAGAAGTGAGGTCTATTTCCTACCCCCTGAATCTGGGCTGGCCTTGGGTCTTGTACCAGCCAACAGAATGAGATAGAAGTGAGTGACTGTCACTTCTGGGCCTCAGAAGACTATGAACACTTCCACTTGGTCTTCTGCAACCTTCCCGCCACCATGTAAACAGGCTTGAGGTAGCCTGTTGGAGAATGACGTACATATGGAACAAAGCCAAGAGTCCCCAGTCTTCATCTTGCCAACCCCCAAACATATGAGAAAGCACAGTACAAATTACCAGAAACACTGACTTGACCCACAGCTGACCCCAATGCATGCATAAGCCCAGCCAAGACTAGAAGAACCACCCAGCTGACCCATGGACAAAACTAAATGAATGTGGTTTCAAGTCACTGGGTTTGGGTATAGTGTGAAATAACTGATATAGATACCATGGTCTTTAGGAATTGTGCTGGCTTTTTCTCCAGTGGAAAAGCTTTAATATTGTTAACATATGAGTAGAGCATGATCCCTGAAAAACAAAAAGTAAAAGTAAAAGTGAAAATCCATTCTCAAATCTTGACTTTACTATCGCACTTTCCAAAATATTGTTTTCAGCTGCCAAAGTTCCACCACTTAAGGCCTGTGTGTTGATGGGGCGGATTTCTCTGTTACAATCATTTTTGTTACACAACAGGAACAATAAATGGATCTGGCAGACTTCAGGCTCCTGCCCTAATTTGGGCTTCACTGTAGGAGCTTCACTGACTTCCTGCTTGACTCCACATTGGCCTGCGGTTTCAGCAGCCATGACCTTGAAGGGTGTCATTCAGTGCCGCGGGCTCAGACCCCAGCAGATAGTTCTCCACATCAGCCTTCTTTCCCTCTTATAATTGGATGCTTGGTCATTTCCCCAGAGAACTTTGGCCACATCTCGTTGCTAGGCTCTACTCACGATGTTCACCCTCCAGAGCTGAACTCTCTCCCTTTTATGAATTCTAGGGGTAAACACATGGCAAGATTTGCATGCGGAGAGTCTTTGGAGCGTAATGTGAGTCATCCATCCAAGAGCCCCACTTTCATTCCTCTGGAATATTGTGACTTCTGCCTGATAGATTTTGTCTTCACCAGAGAAATTGCTTCACTTGCATTTCTCCTGATCCAGGTGATAGGGCTTTGAGAAGCAACCAGAGAAGGAGGACTTGGAGTGAACTAAAATAACCAAAGTGTGTCTTTATAAAGGCTGGCCACAAAATAAGAGAAGGTGATTACTCTCACTTCTCAAAAAAGGCTGGACCACAAAAGCAGAACTTGCCAAGGAAGTGACTGAGATGAATTTTTTTCCCTTAAATATATTTTATTTATTTTGCTATTACAGTTGTCCCAATTTCCCCCCTTTGCACTCCTCCACCCTTGATGCCCTAACTGAATTCTCATCTCCAGCCTTGGAAAGTGGTCGGAGGCTCAGAAGCTAGAGACCAGAAATTACAGCTACTTTGAGACTCTGGAATTAGTTTGTGGGAAGGAATCACATTATTTTCTGATTCTATCTAAGGTCCAAAATATTCAATTTAAACAAAACAGAACCTCATACAATTATAAGAGCTACTCTAAGATTATAGCAAATCACACTTAATCTGAATTATGGAATTTAAGTTTTTCATCTTCATGGATCATCTATGACCTATTTAAAATAATTTCTTATATTTATATACCATGTGCTCACTTTAAAACTATATAAGCACTATCTCTCTCTTTGTCTTCACAAAAAACTGTGTCTCTATAGGCTGGTGTTATGCTCTGATTACTAGGTGACAAAAATAAAGCTCTTAGCCCTGGCTGGTGGCTCAGTGGATAGGTGACAGCCTGAGAACCCAAAGTTTTCTGGTTCACTTCCTAGTCAGGGAACATAACAGGTTGCAAGCCAGGTCACCAGCCAGGTCTGTAGCTGGAGGTAGGTGAAAGGCAACTAGGCATTGATGTTTCTCTCCCTTGCCTCCTCCCTCCCAGCCCTTCTCTCTAAAAATAATGAATAAAATCTTTAAAAAAAAAAAAAAAAGAAGGAAAAGAAGAAGCTCCTGAAAATCCAGCATATTGTCCAGACTCGTAGGTAAGTAGTAGATGCATCAAGAAATGAATGATGGGTTTCTGACCCACAGTACAGATCTCATCCCATACTTTAAAAAATATATATGTAGTTTATTTATTATTTTTAGAGAGAGAGGGAAGGGAGAGAGGCAGGGAGGGAGAGAGACATCAATGCCTGGTTGCCTTTCACCTGCCTTCAGCTAAGGACCTGGCTGGAGACCTGGCTTGCAACCTGGTTATGTGCCCCGGCTGGGAATCCAACCAGCGACCTTTGGGTTTGCAGGCTGGTGCCTTATCTACTGTGCCACCAGCTAGGGCTGTCCCTTACTTTACTAGGTTGGGTTTTCCTATTTCCACCTCCATACTCACAAATTTATTAATTTATTCATGCATTTATCCACTTTTTTTTCTTTTTAGTATAAAGTTTTCAAGCATTTACTCTGTGCCAGTAGGGGAGATTGCTATTAATCACAAAAGTCATAAATGTAATTTTAATTTGTCCCATAAGCCCCCAGGGAAAATGACACCCCTCTCTCTCTCTTGAGCCTATTATAGTACATCTTGATGACACAGGAACTTAGGTTTGGGTAAATTAGAGAAATGGCAATGAAGGGAGTGGACCCAGGAGAGGTAACAAACGGTGATGCTGGTGTGCCTGGGAGAGTGGCCAGTGAAGGACAGAGGGTAGGGGACTGTGGGCAGGGAGGGGCTCAGGAGCCTGACAAGGGACAGGCTGAGCTGGCCACATCAGTGACACTAGCCTTACCTAAAAATGACAGGAAGCCATTTATGGATTTTGAATTCCTGGGATTTTAAATTCAAGCAACAGAAACCATTCTAAACCCAGGGAGATGGAATCATGAAAATAATATGCTGCCCCAAATAGTTGGCCTCATAAACCCAGAGAAGAAATGTTTCCTTTGCTCTTTAGCCATGAAATTTCTCCATTTCTACCACTGAGAGATGTTCACAACTGAATGTCTGATAGAGCTAAAAATTAATTCTCAAGTACCTGATAACTATGTATGTGTGTGGCATTTCCCCCACCTAAAGCATAGTGACCTCATACTTCCTTGTGGCTCTTTTGTTCAGTTACCCATTCAGCAAACCTGTAAGAACACTTGATTGAACAGCTCAGTAGGAGGGGTGACAGATACCTCTGCCCTCACTTGATCTCACTTCTATAGCTCATTTTTGCTTCTGATTCAGTATGATGGGATTGGACTTGGTTGTCCGGTAGTTTGTAGGCTTTTCTCTGAACCATGTATATTCTTATCCCAATTTTTTCCTAGCAAGAGGTTTGTTTCAAGTTATAAGAGATGTCTGTAGTGAAGAGATTTGGTGATATTGACTGATGTGTGTGTATATGTGTGTGTGTGAAACTAATTATGGATTTTAAGATCTTATGTGATCCAATTTGCAAAGTTAGCTAACTTCAATTTGATTTCTACTAAATATACGCATAGACCATGACATTGTATATTATACAGATACCCTGAAAACTACTGGGAAAAATACAGCTTGACGGTAACTAATTTCATTTACAGTCAAGAAATTCCAAATGTCCAACTGTTCTCTGATTCTACTGGGAACAAATAATTGACCAGGCATAAAATTTAGATCATGCACAAGGCACCTTCAACTTACTTGCCTCTCAACAAAACAGTCCTGTTTGAAACCATGATGCCAATGCACTGGCAAGAGCTCACCGCTGGGAAGATGGCCCCACCCTTGTTTTCTCTGGGAGTTCACCCTGATGTTGCTCCTAGTTGGCCTGATATTGCTCCTAGTTGACTTTCTTTGGAAAGGCCTTGTCGGTACGCTGCACTAATGTGTTCACAAAGAATGCCCTTTCTGTTTCCGACTTAGGCTGGGCTTTTATAGAAAATAGTTTTGGAAGCTTTGTATAAACTGACCAGGATACAAGTCAAATAATATTTGCACTGCCATCTACTGTCTACAACAGGCACTGCCATTTCCCTTTGATGTATGTACAGTATATTTTTAACATTCAATTCCATTGAAGACTGGTCAATGTATTTTTGCCTTTTTATTGGAAACTTGGAAAATATAAAGAAGTGGGGGAAAGTTCTTTATATTGATAATAATATTCAAATAATTTCATTTTGCAGGGGCTTTATAGTTTTTAAACTATGGCTTAAAATAATGTATTCAATAAACACTCTAAGTCCTTCTCAAGAATCAGTTGTTGGATTACTAAGGTAACTACAAAAAGGAGCAAGATAGACAAGATTCTGTCCTCACAGAACACAGAGTTTAGTAAAGAAGGGAAAGGAAGGAAGGGAAACAGACAAATGCACCAGGCAGAGTAGAGCATCACGATGAAAAGCCTAGAGTAAGAGAAGGCATGGAGCTTTAATAGAATTTAATGCCCTGGGGCAGCTGAGCATGTGTAGCACTGAGAGAAAGCATCTTAGGCTTCATTATATTACAAGCAAAAGAACTGAAAGATCAAAGCTGCCTTTAAATAATAAAATCAGCTGACATTTCTTGAGACCTCATTATTGTACAGTTTGGTCACTAATGACAAGGTAAAATCTTGACACTTATGACCTTATTTAATTCTTAAAATAATATCATAAAATATGCACCTTTATTTCTCCTATTTGACCTGTGAACCAACTGAACCTTAGCGAGATCAAGCAAATTGTCCATTGTCATCCACCTAGTAAGTGATGGGGACTTAGCAGCTCTCATGACAAGCTCCAGAAAAACTGTAGAGGCAGTTCTCATTGACTGATGGGTCATGTGTTCATTCCCAAACCAATCTGTGAGGCCAACTAGACAGAGCGATCAGACAGATCTTAGTCACAGGCTACTTCTGGCGCTAGAATTGAAGGCAGCCCATACTATGGGATCAGAAGAACTGAAATGATTGGTTATGATATTATTCTCCAAAGGAAATTTAAACTACTATTCCAGCATGAGAGTAAATGGATTCTGGAGGAGCAAAAATGAAAGATGACCATTACTCCTCCTGAATTTTGTTTTTAAATAAATATGTGTGGCTTTTAACTATTTAAAACCAAAACTGTACCAAAAATGTTAGCAGATAGCAAATTTGAGTTGTGCAAGTTCTTATTGATATTGTTACAAAATTAAAGCATAAAAAGCAGGCCAGAAAGAAAGAATAAAAGCAGTAACCTTAGCAAACTAGCTTATGATCAATCAAAAGTATTTTTGAGGTCATTTCAACTATTCCACCAGATTTCATTTATGAACATTAAATAATCAGTGAATGAACTTTGGTGCTTGCTTCTTATATATGTTAAAAAAATGCATCTTGAGAATTTGGATGGCTTCCCTCAGGTCTCACGAGTACGTAAGAACTTCTCTTGGATGTTGCTATAGAGGTTTTTCTAGGGAAAAAATTTCCTAATTGGTGGTTCCCTAATACCTTGGAGTTTTCAACATGTTATTTTCCTTTTTTGATTTTTTAAAAGTATTCTGCTGGAAAATTAACTACATAAAGATTATCTTTATAAGAGAACTATTGGGGACTCAGAGTTTATAAATCAAGGATCCTCGAACTATTTAGTTTTAGGACCTCTTATGCCCTTAAAAATTACTGAGAACCCCTAAAAGTGTTCCTTTATGTAGATTAAGAATAATAATATTTATCATATTATAAATTAAAATTGAGGATTAAAAAATTATTCATTAAAAATAAAGCCATTATAGCCCTGGCTGGTAGCACAGTGGATAAGGCGCCAGCCTGTGAACCCAAAGGTCGCAGGTTCAATTCCCCAGCCAGGGCACATAACAAGGTTGCAAACCAGGTCTCCAGTCAGGTCTGTGGCTGGAGGCAGGTGAAATGCAACATACACTGATGTCTCTCTCCCTCTCTGCCTCTCTCCCTTCCCCTCTTTCTAAAAATAATTAAATAAAATCTTTAAAAAATAATAAAATAAAATAAAGCCATTATATAGTAACATAAATAACATCTTTCATAAAAATAGCTGCATTTTCTAAAACTATAAGAAATAGTGAGCATATTGACATCATTTTACATTTTTGTACATCTAATGTCTGATTCAATGGAACATAGGTTCTCACAGCTACTCTGGATTCAATCTGTTGTGATATGTTGCTTTAGTTAAAATGTATCAAAGAAATCTGGCCTCATACATATATATATGTGTGTGTATAGTTGAAAAGAAAGTAATATAGCCCTAGCTGGTGGCACAGTGGATAAGGTGCCACCCTGCAAACCCAAAGGTCGCTGGTTCGATTCCCCAGACAGGGCATCATATATTGAGGTTGCAAGCCAGGTCTCCAGCCATGTCCTCAGCTGGAGGCAGGTGAAAGGCAACCACACATTGATATTTCTCTCCCTCTCTGTTGCTCTCCCTCCCTGTCTCTCTAAAAATAATAAATAAAATCTTAAAGAAAAAAAAAGGAAAAGGAATAGTTTAATAGCCTTGTCATATAGTTGTAGATATTCTTCTTTAATACCCTTCTTAAAGTCAACAAATAGCAGTTTCATAAAAGTTAGTTACATATGAATAAACTCATCATGCTCCATTACATTAAAACCCATTAGTCTATGTTGAACTTTAAATGGATCTTTTACCCATACATGATTTATAACATCAAGCTTTTAGAAAATATTAGTTCACTAGTCATGCAACGCTTCCATAGGTTGACACATTTTTTAAAATAAAAACCAGTAGAGTACACATGTTAATATCACTACTGATCTAATAAGAAAATTCATTTAAGTATTAGCATGCTGTCAAGCTTCCAATGGCGGGTGCAAGATTTTTCAAAATTTTCATTTTTGCTTGAAAGCTTAAATTTATTGTCGTCATCAAATATTGTTGTTTCTCTTCCTTAAAGCAATAGGCTCACTTCATTCAGTTTTTGTTTGTTTGTTTGTTTCCAGAAAATTATGGTTCTCTTTAAAACCTAAAGCTTGAAGTCCCTTCCCCTGGCTCCCTGTCCCAACGGTCCCTGCACTCATCACTTCTATAGACACCAGGCTTCTGCATCCCAGAGGGGTTCGGGGAATATTTATAGGTTAATGGTGAATGAAGGGGTGCCCTGTCCAATGAGGGATTCAGACCTAGCCCTTTCCACATGGTATCCACACATTAGACCTCATCACTGCAGCAAGCACTGTCAGTCCTCCGACCACCAGAGAAAACACTTGGGTTTCTAATTTGTAAATTGGAAGCATTTACAGCTAACGCTATAATTTCAGAGAATGTCTTTGGGGTTAGAGGTAATTTTAGTGTAGTTCAAACAGAAGCTGGAATACACTCAGAACTCTAAACTAACATTTAATATAAAAATCTATAATGAAAGCAGTGATATTTTTATGTCTTCTTTCCCTTTTCTTTATCAAATATCTTCAAGTAGGTCTGAAAATCAACATTCTCTGTATAGTCTAAATTATGTTTCTTGAAGAGAGTGATTTCTTTCCATACGCAAATTCTAATCTTCAAGTATGTTGTCAATGGCCTGGGCAGCTAATTTGGGCACCTTAGATAGAGGAAGAGTTTGAGCAAATAGTCACATTAAAAAAAAAAAAAAAAAATTGAGATAAGTGAAAAGTTGCATTGAAAACTTAATAAAAGTAGTCAGCATAAGCGTAATGATGTAGACTTCAAAATTAGAAAGACAAGGAAGGAAGAGAGAGAGAGGAGGAGAGAGAGAGAGAAAAGAAAGGAAGGAAGGAATGAAGGAAGGAAGAAAGAAAGAAAGGGAAAGAGAGAAAGGAAGGAAGGAAGGAAAGAAGAAGAGAAAGAAAGGAAGAGAGAGGAGGAAAAAAAGAAGGAAGAAAGGGAGAGAAGAAGAGTATGATTTGGAGAGGGTGAAAAAGACTTTTAGGAGTTAGGAGTCCCATGGCCCAAAGCTGAAAACAAAGCACCCAAAATGGTCACATCACCTACTTTTTCCCTTAATGAGGTGTCGTTCCAGTAATCACTCCACAGACACTAACTGAAATTGGGGTAAAATGTGCCAAGAAACAAGGCCTTGGACTTCTGTGATTTATTCTTCATTCCCAGGAGCTCATCTTCACATAAAGCCCCCATTTTAGAGTCAGCTGCTAGGACACTGTGTCACACCCACCGGTGACCAGCAAACATTGGAACTATTTGGTGTGTTGGGGAGCCTTCGAGCCAGGGCCTGGCCGCCCACTTCGCTCCACTAACCGTTGGTCTTCCTTTGCCCCTTGTCCACAGAACCGAAAGTGAGCTGCAAGCTGGGCCGGTCTGCCTCCACATCAGGTGTGCCCCCTCCGTCCGCCACTCCTCTCAGGCAAGCCAGTGACCTGCAACAGAGCCAGGTACCATCATCGTTAGCCAGTCGTGATTGACTTCCTGTGGTGCAACATGCCAAATGCTTCCACCTCTGTCTGTCCTGTGTGGCTGTCAGACGACGCTTGCATTGCTTTTCTGTTCCTCTGTGTGTATGGGGCGGGGGCGGAGTGTGGCAGTCTGTGTTCTCATCCAAAAAGGAGGGACGCCCCTCCCTGCGGCCGGGTGAAACTTGCTCTGCTGTGACAAAGCCGTTCCGTGTCTCTAGTTTCCATCCTTCTGTAACATGAATGTAGTAAACCTGTACTGTATGTATTTGGCTTAGCGGTTATTTTTTAAAATTCTTTCTCTCTTCCATGTTTTGTGTACTTTTATACTGTCTCTGAAAATTTATCAACATTTGATAAATTTATCTACTTTGTTTTATGTAGATTTCCTTTTAAATGTGTTGTCTATGACTCACAGATGTTGTCAATGAATTTGTACATATCTTTTAGCTCTTACCCTATTATACTGTAATATTTGTGGCCATTTTACTTTTATTTTTATTGAGCTTGGAGCATGATTGTAAGACACTGTGAATATTGATGTCCTGAATATTCATATGCCAACTGATTTGGATGGAACGTGGCAGCTAGTTTTCTTAGGCCATAAAGATGAATTGGCGTACGAGATAATCTAGGTATTTACCAAAAATGTAGATTAATATGGCAATCTTTAAATAAATGGCACTTTCCTCTTATATCAATAATAACAGGAGTGTTCTCAGAAAGGGGACACAAGTATTCATGCATGGTAAATGAGACCTCTATTATCACTTGAAGAAAAGAGACCAAAAAATAAAGTCATAAGATAAAACATGATTTAATTCTTCACAATACAGTATGTTGCTCTGATGTTCATTTGGGTACATGGTTGTGTATGGGGGACTCATACTCATAATTTTGGGGGAAAATTACTACATGTTACTATCTGTAACTTGCCCCATAGAAATATAATACTTTGACTTAATTTTTTGACCCTTAATTGTTTTTGGTGTGAAATAGGATATTATGATCCTGAAGTGGTATCTCTCTGCTCCCTGGCTTTAATCGTTGCATTCATAAAACCTTTCTGAAATAGTAAATAATAAAACTGGGGATGATACCTCCATGAGACCTGTTCATTAATGATGATCAAGTTACATATTCATCAAGTATTGAAAATGTCAAGCTATTTATAAAAACATACTTAAGCAAAATAATTGCACATTTTTCTAATGGGAGAAATGAAGTTTTTAGTATTTTGGTCTAGCTTAACTGTGCGTAGAATTTGGTTTGTGAATCAAGCACCAGAGATGAGAAGCTTCTGGAGTGAGCATCTTAGGTGTCATTCAGAATTTCTTGTGTAGTAATTTAAAGTATTAAATACCTTTATAACTAAATGCATCCAGCTCAAACACTATTTGAGTAGAGAAGTCAAAACAAGACAATGAATTAATAAATAACACTGCTAACCTCGCTTAGATCAACTGCCATCTTAGTTGATGGAAACCGTTGCAAAAATCTCACATTTACCATTTTTAATGTTTAAAAAATTGAATACAGGAAGGGTAGACTTTTTGCTAACTAGCAGAGGATTGCAGTATATAATCAATTTTCAAAGGACATGTTTCTTGCATCACCCTTGGTATCAGAGAGGGGTTTTGTGCTCTTTGATTTTTTCCCCCTAATTATCTTTATAAGAAAATTATTTTTGTTTCATCTTGAGCCCCTTTAACTCTCCATGAAAGCAGGCTCCTGGGCTAAACTCCCATCTCAGAAAGAGATCCAATCCCTGTGCCTTTGTTTTACGAACTCTTCCCTTGCCTGATGGGATGTTCTTTATTCTTAAAAATTATAGCAACATGAGAAAACTCCTTCCATTTCTTATAAGCTGTTATTTTCCTCTCTCAGCAGCAGAAATTTTGTCCCCTTGTCTTAGTAGTAGGTGGGCTGTAAGGGCTCCGGATTAGCAGGCTGGTCTCCCAGTCTTGGGGCTGCTGGGCTATTCACCCAGCTCTGTATCCTGGAGCCAACAGGGTAAATGTCTGGGAGGAACCTTGCTCTGCATTCCTATGATTTCTCATTCAACTGAGGTGATCCTCTTCTCACCTCCTATCTATTCCCCTGCTCTTATCTGAGATGCCTCTTTAAATTATTACTGAGATAGTACTGACATTTGCACAATTGCTCAAGGCAATGATGAAAGATAGTTAAACATGCTGACTCTAGGCATGAATATTCATACACCACCCAGAATATGGAAGATCCAGTGTAATCAAATAAGCAATCACCCTTGTCACTTTTTAAGCAGTTTTTCAATGCCAGGATTAATAGCAGATTAATAGACATCTTATTAGTAAATTCTTAGAAAACTCTATGATCTGTAGAAAATAAAAGCAATCACTGACCCCTAAAATAACTCCAGTGGTGCTACTCCTCCCAGGAACCTGGCTTTAGGAAGGCTGAACCATTTCCACCACCTCAGGACTGAGCACAGGGAAGGAACTGGATTCACTTCCAGATTGTTCATGTCTAATCTCTTTTCAGTTCAAGTGTTTCACCTATCATTCCATGTCATGCCAGGAGCTTGCTAAGAAGTGTTGTAGGAGGAATGAGCAGAAGTACTTGACCTTGTTCCAGCAGGCAGGCACAGAGGTGAACAAGAATGGACCATGGTCATCGAGGAGCCTAGGCAAATAATGATTGTTCTTCCCAAAGCCTCTAGAGATGGTAATTGCTGACTGACCCACAGAGGTGTCCAGGGTCCTTAGCACTTCTGTTTTGGCTTCAGGTCGCTACCGCAGATATGAGATTTGTAGAAAGCTGTCATCTCACCTGAGTAAAACTTTATAATCTGTAAGAGAAATGAAAAGTTCAGGAAAGAGGACAAGTTCTAAAGTGAGTGTGTGTGAGACTATATGACTGTCAGTGGGCATTGCTTTGGGTTTCTGAAGTAAAGTCAGAGTCAATGGAATACGTAGATTAAAAAATCTTTGGGGCCCGCAATTATCTCCCTGCCAAAGCTAGAGGTGGTCTAGTTTACAAAACTAGGGAAAGGCAGGCTGAAGATTTTAACTTCACTTACAACTTATTTGATGTGGTTTCAAGCAGATCTTTCAAGTGTCCAATTCCATGTCACCTTGTTATCAACAATTAGAAAACAGAGACTCCAGGAGATTGTTGAAAATATTTAGCTGCTAGATTTATTCCAAAAGTCAGTATAGTCCAAAGCGAAGTTTTGGCCCAAAATCTAGGGGTCAAGTTATCAATATATTGCTATAGATCTGTCTGGAGGTGTAGCCAGCTAGCTGTTGAAGATTGGTAATTCCCTTTGAGAACTAAATGAGACAGTCGTGTTCAGCTGTCAGTTACTAGCAGAAGTCCCCTCCTAGAAATCAGAAGCTGTGAGTGTTGAAAGCTGTGTCAGCCTGTGACGGCTGGCCAAGCTCCGGCAAGCAACATAACTTTAGGTGGGGCCATATCGCCACCTAGTGTCAAAAGATCGCTTTGCAACCTGTACGTGGATTTGAAAAATAACTGCATCTAACAAAGTTGCTTTATGACAAAAAAAAAAAAAAAAACACAAAAAAAAAAACGTATGTCACTTGGGATGATAGGCATAATGCTTATAGAAACCCATGACAAATGTTATTGATGATATCTGCTTTGGATGTTTCCATTACTTTATTCCTGCAGTTTTAGGTTGTCTTAATTTTTGAAAATATCTTTCTATACTTTTGCAAGGGAGGAAATTGGAACTCCCAGCCAGTGGTCTCGGAGAGTTTGGCATTATTTCTGATTAAATGCAGCTATTTCTGTTAGGATTGATGACAGCCGCTGTGCCTTGAGATTCCCTGAGTCCAACGTGAGCCTCCAGAAGGGAGGTCATCCTCCTGATTTTGCAGACTGGATGAAAACTAGCGAATACAGCCCGGCTGGCTGGTGCAAACATCCCTTTGCGATTGCCTTTGTTTGCTGTTAGCGTTTGCAACACATCACTGGAGATTCTTTCCTGAGAAGAGTGTCTTCCTCACTAGAGGGTGAATTTAACCCCAACTTGAGTAACATGTGAACTTAGGTTAGGGGGAAACAGTTAACATGATTGGCGTAGAGCTGCACTGCTCCACTCAGGATAAAAACTACAGGCCTGAGGTGAGTGCCTCGCCCAGGGAGGGCCCGGACTTCTACTTCCTCCACCCAGCTCACCTGCTGGGCAAATCTCCTGCTGCAAGGAAACGCCATCCTTCCTGAGGTGGCTTTTGTTGAGTGCTTATTAGTAGGACAAAAGTAGGTTTTCAGCTCTTCATTGTAGAAAATAGTGCAATCATGAATGAATAAGAGTACAAAAATGAATCCTGTATTTTACCCACTCACATCTGAAGATCTACTTTTGTCACTCTCTGTATGTACTTGGTGGCATGGTGTTTATATGTTCTGTTATCTAATCTTATTTTCATGGCCTATGAATGAAGTAGGTAATAGTCCCCCATTTCACTGATGAGACAACTGGCATCAGAGAGTTTTTACCTGTCTAATAGCTAGTAAGAGGCCATGTGGTTCTAGCTACTAAAACATGACTTTCTACCAGAAATAACTGCCTCTCTACATTTGCTTTCTTTATAAAACCCACCTCCCTTCCCATTCATTCACCCATTTATTTCATTACACTCTGGTTTTGCAGGTCTTGGATTTTATCTTTTCTAGAGGAACAGCTACCTAGCAGAGGGTCAGATTCAGCCAAGACTTCAACTGAGCAAGGCACCACCTAAGATCAGAGTCCCAGGGGTGGGGTGGGGCTGGGAATGTAACTCCTGGAGGGAAGGCCTGTGTCACTCTTTGCTTGTATCATTCTCTCCTGGACCAGGGACTAGTGTCATGAGAAGTCAGCCATGCACATGTGCACACATCTGCATGTGTTCACACAGAACACAAGCATTTGAGCACATCTGACTTTCTGTTGTCAGTAGATACCAGGCTCTTCCACAGAATCAAAAGGAAAGCATTTCAGGGACCCACCTGAAAGGTGGCGGTGTGGCGGGGTGGTTTATTAGTGGGGAAGGGTGCCCCTGTGTCTTCTGTCAGCGCCACCAGGGAAAAGAACCAACCATGTGTTCAGCAAGGTTGAAACAAAAGCCAGTGTTTAGAGTTTTCACTTGATGTGAATTCTTAGTATTTCAGAAAGCTGTTGCCTCAGTCGCTGCAGGACTCACGTGGCCGTGTGCTCCCAGGTGGGAGAGCAAGTGACAGAGCAGGGAGAGTGCATTACAGGGAGGCCAGAATGAGACAGACAGAAATAAACGGGGTGTATGCGGGTTCCTGGAGAGAGGGACAGAGAAAGCTTCTTTGTTCTCCTGGGATTATATTCAGAAACTTTTTCAAACTGACCCAGGGTTGGGTCCATCTCCCAACCAATCCTTTCTCCCCAAGCTAGACTAACAGGCAGGCCTCTTTGGTCCAGCACCTTCTGCTGTGTCTCTCAACAGTTTGTACCTGAGTAAGAAAGAGGGGAGTGATAATCCCCTTGGTGGAGAACAGCTCTGATCCCCTGAGGTGTGAAGTTGCAGTTTGCTGGTGAAGCAGACAGGCTCATGCTCTGCGGTTTATTCAGCTCAGTATCTAATTCCCTTTGCTTCCCTTTTTATTTATAACCTACCTACACTAACATTTTCATGTTCTGAAAGGAAAATAACCCCCTCACACACATGCCTGTGTTAATACCAGCACTCCTGGTTTAGATTTAACCAACAACACACACAAGACAAATTACATACTCATCAATATTTATCTGACTCCTGGGTTTCACAAGCAATCTTATATCCAGATCCTCTAAAAGGGAAAAGAATCACCATCCTGTCATGTCACAACCTTTGTTTTCCAAAGGGAATGTTGTCGTGGAAGGAGCTAATGATCCCTGGTTGTCAGCCCTTTTGACAGGGATGGTATGTGAAACACTACATCTAATGACTTCCTTCCCAGAAAATGAAGTTATTTGAAGGACAAAAGGTGTCAAGAGCATAGTTGAGTAAAGCCGTTTAGCCTAGTCAACTTTTTACAACACAAGGTGTAGATGCTTTTTTCCTGGAGAAACCGAAAGAGCCGAAGTTGCCAATTATTCAGGATGCAACATGGGGAGGACCCCGATCTATGCTGCTAGTAGTCTAGTATAAACCCAAATAATGACCAAGGACCCCTTAGAGAAGACTTACTTTGGAAGCCTTTAGATTCATGGGCCCTTTCCCCAGGCCTTCTGGAATTTCCACATCCATGTGAAAAAAAGATAATGAAGAGGAAAGCACGTTTTAAATTGAACGTGGAAACGCTGATTTTCCGCCATGTAGTCGTTCAATACAGAGACTCTTCAAAAACTTTTTTTGAGCCATGAGGTATCAGTCACTATGTCTCGCCTGTGGTAACAGGCCTGGTGCCTTGGAGGGACACAAGATAAACTGGTGACAGGACGCCAAAGAGAGCAGCCGCGGCCACTTCAGCAAGGTGGCCATGCTCAACATCTCTCACCTTTCTCCCAAACTCTGGGCCAGAGGCCCAGCCTTTATCCTCAGCTGTCCTCCCTCCCAACAAGAGCGAGATCAGCGTTGACTTCCTTGGCGCACCCTCCCTCGTCCTGGGGCCTTGGCAATTATTACTTACCCACCAAGCCTTGGGATCAACACTCTGAGCATTGCCCCCTTCTGCCTCCCTTTACTATATTCTCTTCCTACGCACGGCATAGTCCATAATCTGACTGTTGCGTTGAAGGAGAACATTGTCTGAGGGGTGTTATCCTCTGTTCTGTTAGCCAGAAAGGGGGACTGGGGGAAGGCCATGTTAGATAAGTTCCCCTGCTTTTCAGAGTTTTTAATTTGCGAATGCCCACGGGAAACTCGAAAGAGGAGGCTCTGATGTGTCCTGCTTCTTTTGATGCAAGAAACATCCAAGCCTGTAGAGAATTTCCGTTGAGTCATTGGAGCCAAACTGATGACAAATGCCAGGAAGCAAAATCGCAAGAAACTGAAAAAAGGGTCCGGCAAGTGGCAGTTTTGCACTTCATTTTAGACATGAGAACCAAAGGGTAAGACATCAGGGGGTTACGTGAAATTTATTGGAGACAGGTTAGGGAGGCGGGAAAAAGCAAAGCCAAGGGGAGTAAATCTCTGGGATTAGATAAAAAGCAAAATGAGCCCTGGCTGGTAGCACAATGGATAAGGCGCCGGCCTGCGAACCCAAAGGTCGCGGGTTCGATTCCCCAGCCAGGGCAAATAACAAGGTTGCAAACCAGGTCTCCAGTCAGGTCTGTGGCTGGAGGCAGGTGAAAAGCAACCATACATTGATGTCTCTCTCTCTCTCTGCCTCTCTATAAAATAATAAATAAAATCTTTACAAAAAAAAAAGCAAAATGAATAGACATGTGATTCTTTTATAGTGGTGGCTAGAGAAAAGTTAACAGTCCCAATGAAGATGCTAATACCAATGAAGGGTGATTGTGCCCTGAGGGGACTGGAAAAAGGAAATTACCCTCACATTCCAAGGGTCTGTTATCATAGATGCAAAAAGGCAACAGACAGACTCAGTTAAGGGAGATTGACCTTTGTCAAGGAAGATATTGGCCTAGGGCACCACTATCCTCCATGACTCCTTTCTAGTTCTGAACTTCTAATGTCAGACCACCCAATGAGGTGATTTCCAGTCTCAGATTTTGTGGGGCCTGACATGCAGGCCTCCCCTGAGCTTGGCAAGTTTTAGTACATAGTTTTTTTCTCACTCATACTTCTCAAATACATTTGAAAACCAAACCCCTTCTTCACTTGCCCCAGAAGCATTTCTTTTAACACTGAAAATGCAGACTAGAAATATTTGCATTAGATTTCAGGCTCTTCACGGGCTGGGGTGAATACTTTTATCTAGGAAATCTCTAGTTGTCTTAGGGTACACTGAACAAATAATTCAATTAAAGCTAAAGGTAGAAGAAACTGATAAGCATTTCAGTGTAAGGCTGTTATAATGATTTGTAGAAACATTCAGGCTGCTGACAGGGGGTTCTGTCCTTAGTTCTCAGGTCTGCTCACCTAAACTAGTTAACTCACTAGTTTGCTGGCTGGCAGGGCATGAGAGACAAATGTTAAAGAAAATTGACATCAAGGGCCATTGCAAGGGGACACAGTGACTGCAAGTCACACTGAAAGGGAATCAGTATTAAACTACTACTCAAAATTGATTTTTAGAAAAGCGATTTTACTAACGGAGGAGACATGGTGCATTGTGGGGACCGCTTTAGAAACATAAAGTGGAATGAAGCAGGCGGATATCTATGACAGAACATAAAGCTGGATGGGAGAAAGTAAAGACCTTTATAGTCCTTAATGGAAGCGTTTATAAAGCCCTCTCCCCACTCATAGTTCAATAGAAAATATTATCTTTTAAAATAACGCAAACCATAAATAGTACCTATAGTCCAACACCAACTGCAATCAGTACTCATCAATTCAGCCTTGAATGTGTATGGGGTGTCCTCCTACCACGAAGCAATTCTCCTGCTGGGGTGTCTGATCACTGAACTCAACTCTGACACTGTGTGCCTGGAGGGAGCACCAGAGCCCACAGCCTAGGGGCTCGGGTCCCCCCAGCCTGCCCTCCATGTCAGATGCCAATCGCACGTTTGATCATCAGCTAATCAAACCGTTGTACATCAGAGGCCCCCCTGACTTCCACCTTGGGTTCAATTAATTTGCAAGCTCAGCTTACAGAACCCAAAGGGAAGCATTTCACTTCCTACATCACAGGTTCATTATAAAAGGTCGTCACTTGAGAACAGCCAGATGGAAGGGGTGCAGAGGGCAAGATCTGGGGAGTTCCCACACTCTCAGAGGGCTCTGTTCTCCCAAGATAGCCAAATGGTCACCAGGAGCAATGCCTTTGGACCCTGTCCTTTGGGGTTTAATTGGAGGCCTCACTCTATAAGCCTGGTGGATAAGGTCAGCGGCCTCCGTGACTGAACTCACTCTCCCTGAGGTCAGGTGGGTCAGACTGTAAGTTCCAGCCCTTGAATCGCCTGGGTGGTCCCACTGACAATCGGCTTCCATCTTTAGGCACTTTTCAAAACTCACCTCATTAACCTAACAAAAGACCTTTATACCTCTCACTCCAGGCAACTCCTAGGGTTTTAGGAGCTCTGTGCCAGAAGCAGAGGAGAAAACCAAGTGCATACTTCTTACTAAACATCACAATGTCACAGTCTATAGTATATGTAAATTCTACTGAACTCCATTTAGGTTTTCTCATGACAAAAACTGGCTAAGATTATGGAAGCCAAAATTGTTATTTTTCTTCTCCTTCTTCTCCTTCTCCTTCTTCTCCTTCTTCTCCTTCTTCTCCTTCTTCTCCTTCTCCTTCTCCTTCTTCTTCTTTTCCTTTGCTTTTATTTTTTCTATTGTTTTGTCCCAGATTTACTGAACAGGTTCCCTAAACACAAGAGAACTTGTCTCTTGGCTGATTCAGCAGGCAGTTTGTGGGTGACGGCCGCCCACAGAATTTCTAACACTACTCCTGCAGTCAAATTTAAATGCAAAGCAAGAGTGGAAGTTATAAAAAAAGGTGTGAAAAGTTTTCGCAAAGAGCTACTTGTTACTACAGTATATTGTATTAAAAGACCGTCTACCTTCATGCTATACCGGCTTCTGAAAAGGAGTCACGGAATGGGACCCGTTTTACACAGCTGCATAATCAACGAACCGTGTGCGACAATTTGCCAAAACTGCCAGCAGAGGACAGCGTTTCACTTCTCCCCACCTCCTATCAAAGTAGGGGTGGATGACAGTAGCGGCCCCAGCAAAGTGAGACCAACTTATCACCTGCTGTGGAGTAAAGCACTGCATGGCTTTTTCCCCTTCCCCCTTCCCATACGTCACGTTTCCCTACCTCCCAGATGCTCCCAGGGCCTTTAGGTGTTTTGGCTGGACCTGAGCAGCAAGATTCACGGGAGGAAAAGGTTAGGTGCAAACCGTAATAGTGATCTGAGAAACTTATATGCCACAGTCCTAAAAACAACCATCCGGGGTCTGGACCAAAAGGGAGTGCGGATAGAATTATTTTTTGACTATTTTACCTTATCATTCTTAGTTCAAAGGCTTCAAGTTCTAAAATCACCTGCCTTACCCGAAATTATCCAGCCTTCATGTCTCATGCTCCTGGTTAGTCCACCTTCTCTTGAAGCACCAACCAAATACTAGCAACTACTGTGTAACTGTCATTGTAGTCTTGCAAAGCATAACCATTACGGCATGCCTGAAGTGAAAGTGGAACAGCAAAGGTCAAATGGAGTCTCAGGTTTATGTAGTTAGAATGGTGGATCCGAGACTTAAAACTGCCTCTAGATGCCTGTTCTTTCCCTGTGTAAGTCAGGGGCGATTCCCTACTACTAATGCTTATACTGCTCATTACCACTAGAGGGAGACAGAGGACTAGAAATACTCTGACAGTTCCGACGTTGAATCCTGAGCACTGGTTACTCATGACAAAAAAATAAATAAAAATAAAAATAAAGAAAAAGGAAGCTATTGTGTCCCAGCTGGTGCTCCCCTTGGTTACTTGCTAATTTTAGATTAAAATAAAATGGATGAAATATGCATTGACTGAATACATTATAGAATAAGATTCAGGGCATGTATGAACGTCAACAAACTACAAAATGAGTCCATGACCCCTATTTAATTTGTGGGAGGTTTTTTTTTTGGCAAAACCATGCAGTTAGTTGTTTGTTTACAATATATATTATTTACCTGGAAGCATAAAACCTAGTACATGTAGTATTGTACAATACTTGTAGTATTGGTGCTTTTCATGAATCTGTCTTTTTGTTATTAGAGAAAAGATCAAAAGTCATGATGGAATGCGAATTTGACCTTCGTTATAATGTGTTGTTTTGTAATGAAAACTCCCAAATAAGTCTCTGCAGATCACATATTTACTCACTACAAATAAGACATCATTATGTTTAATTTACCCTGTAAAACTCACTCCAATGGAAATGTGTGGGCCAAAGATAATTTTTACACTGACTACATTACAAAAAACAAACCTTATCTAGAGCTGTAAGTAGAATATCACATTTTTAATTACCCAAAGTAACAATGCTAATAAAATAGTATGATTGTTACTTACTATTTATTTAGTGAAAATACTATATTGGGGAAAAAAACAGAATAAAGAAATACAGTTTTCTCGTATCATACCTTATGATATTGATAGCCAGGAGGTGCTGGGCAGACTTCGGTTTGTTCTATTTAAAAATTTTTGTTGGGAAATGCTAAAGTGAGTCAAATTTTAAAAATCAAAACTTCATTAATATGTAAAATGTTAAATGGGGGAAATGTAAAGTAACCTTCAGCTCACGAATAGAAAAGGTATCGTTATGCTAGATTTTAAAGGGAAAAATAAAACGGTAGCTCTTAGCTCTGTTCTGCAGCTTGAGGTCTTGCAAAGGTTTAATTAACACAGTTATTTAAAAACCTCCTCTTGTTAAGGCCCATTTGAACACCACCTGCGAGAAGGGCGGGGCGGTGTGAGAGTGTCGGGGGTCCCAGGTGCAGCCACTGCTGAAGATCTTTGCACACTCCCGCCCATTAACTCGCACCCTCTGCTCTGAACGTAGACTTTGGAAAAGATGTATGGACTGGGCCACGATGAGCCCTTTTGACCGAATCCTTTTCAGGCGATCGATACGGTCCCCACGTCCCCACTCCGTGGCCTAAGGACACGTGCAGACACCCAAGAATAAAAGAGCGAGACCATCGGTTCTCGTCTCAGGTGAAGAGGCTGAACGAGAATGAAATCCTGGACGGTGCTACTGAGAGAGGTCATGGTCTCGCTTTGGAGACTTTCCAAACCACAGCAGGGTCCCCAATTGGGGAGGCGACGCCAGTGTGGCTCCGCCCGAAGCCAAGGGGGAGGACGTGCGGGGGCAGTCGTCAGGCCTCCAGGAATACAATAGGAATTTCTTTTACGACCCTTCTAAAATGACGGTCTTAATTGCGGTGCATTCCCTCCTATGACCACCAAGGGGTGCTATTGACTCACTAGATCCCTTCCTCGGAAAATGCTTTCAATATTTCCCCTAAAAGTCTATTCTAATATCGGCTTTTGGCAATAATTTTGGGAACTCCAACTAATCATTGAAAAAAAATTGTGTCTATTTTGGAATGACAGTGATCTGGGCTAAAATAAATTTTTCCAAAATTTATTTGCACTCGTCATCATCATTTCTTAAGAGCCATAAACATGATCCGTTGATTATTACTATTAAGCAATAGCACATCAATCAATCGCAAACTACACTTTTATTACCCCAGGCAGTGATAGGAGATATGTGCATCAAATTAATCTCTTCATGTATGGTCATGGAACCTTTTGGGTAACAGAATTCTGGTACTTGGGAGCAATTAATTTAGAACACTCAGTCTCCTTTAAGAAATGAATGACACATGGTGACACAGGGACAGTTGGGACACCAGCAGCATAACCTCCTCCTACTCTTCTTTGGCAGGGAGGGTGAAATGCCACAGAATCTTCGGCTACCTCTGTATTCACTACCTCTAGTTCTCTGTTGACCTTGAACTTGGACACAATGGCAAAGCAGGTGCTCTGCTGCTGAGCGAGGTGACCTTGGGCTCACACAGGGGCTGTGTGGTGAATAGAAGGTGTCACATAAGGCCACAAAGCTGAGGGTCTCAGTTTTCCTGGGCTGAGCCCAGCGAGCATGTCAGTAAGGAGCTGTCTGCCCTGACAGAGCTGGGTACAGAGAAGCAGAAGTAAATGAAATACTTTCATTTTTTCTACCAAGACTCCCTTGAGGAGATGGCAGCCTTGAAGAGCGAGTAACCTGAAGAGAGGTTAGGGGCTTTGAAACTATATTAGGTTGTGGTGCATGGATTTGGAGGTTTAGAAAGCATTCCGACGCGCCTAGGGTGAGGAAAGCTTTATTTTCTGGTGTTGGCAAGTGAAATGCTTTGAGAAATTAAGATGAAAAAGCTAGTCTGTGAGCTTATTAGTTGCTCTGAGAAAAAGGCATTATTGCTTTATCTAGAAGCTCTGGAGGGGAGGGGGGGAGGTTAGTTCGTTTGGAAGGATTGACAAGGAATAGGTGTGTCTGCATCTGCTCCTCAGGGCTGTAGCTGGAGAGCCACGCAGGGCAGTCAGGGTTACATGCTGTCATCATTCCTGGGAGCTCGGGAAGTGAGTGCAGTGGACAAGTGGGGACCAAGTGGGGAGCTGCCTTATGTCAGAAACACTGGCCTATGACCATGACCCGCCTGTTATCAGTTTGTTGATTTTCTCCTTTCTCTACTTGAGACCAGGAAGCCCGCATATTGGCCATAAGTCAATGGCCTGGTGGGACAAGTCACAGTCCAAATCTGACCCCTTTGCAGATTCTCCCAGGAGCAGTGCATTGAGCGAGGACCAGAGGTTGTGTCTGGTCCCAGTGGGTGTACCTTGGAGATTTGCTAACATTTGTCAAGGGCTTGAGGGTCACTGGGTTTCAGAGACCTTGAACAAGAGGTATAAACTAGACGTTCTATTTCTGATCCCATACTGATTTTAGAGTAGATTATGTTTTAGCAAAGTGGGGGCCAAAAACTCTAGTCTCATGTGTTAAAAGAAGAGAATGATGGGATTCTTTATTTCTATAGAAAAAAAATTGATTATCTATTACTAGTGTCTCCAAACATTTGACATGGTATAATTTGTTTCACAACCCTCATTGGTTACATGAATGATATTCATGACTCATTGTTTACTAAGGATGAAATGGTTCCAGTTGCTCTTCTCAAAACTTAGAACAAATTAATGGCTTCTATCTTTGGAGGTCAAGTTCTTTCAGATCTTCTAAAATTTCATGGGAAAGAGGCAACCTCTCCTTCAATTTCCGAGACTTAATTAAAGGGAGTAACAATAAAAATAAAAACCATTTGTTTCTTTTCAGAATATTACATAGTGTGAATTACATGATACGGTGTGAGATATAGGCAGAGGGGCCCAGGGTAACCCCAAAAGGAATACAGTGATTTGTGAAATGCATTGCTCATGGTCATGGTGAGATCAGATGTGAATGGACAGACATGCAGAATCTCTGGGTTCAATCCTGTCTCAGTTATCTTCCTATTGAGTTCCATGGACACATTATTTAACCTCTCTGATTCAGATGCCTCATCTGATAAGTGGTAGTAATTAAGATGAGCTGTAATTATAGTCCTAAAGAGTATAGGAGAATGGTAATTTATGATAAAATGGATTTGACAACATCATTGGTTTTGTTATCATTTTTCAGTCCTCAAAGGACAATGGGTAAATGATTTTATTTCCCTCCCAGCTAAGAGAAAGATATTAAATATATTGTATGAGAAACTTGGCAAGTACGTTCAGGGAAAAATGTAGCTTAACAAGTGTGGACATAATTACAAATTACTATTGGAGGCATGTGCTCATTTTTAAGGAATGCTTTAAAAGAGCAAATACTTTATTTCAGGGGGAAAAAAAGTGGAAAAGAAAATTTAAAAAAAAACACTGGATATTTTGAAATCATGGTCTTAGAAAAAATAAAACCAACTAGTAAGTGAGATGTTTCTACACAAATTACAATATATGATACAGAAAGTACCTTGGCATTTTCTGCAATTTTGTCTCCAGTGTTCATTAAAACATTTGATAATTATATTGAATTAAAGGAATTCTAGTTACCATATATTGGAACTTAAAACTATTAAATTATTGCAAAGCATTGATAATACATTTTCATTTTCAGAGTAGAGTTTCTAATGGTTTTCATTTCTTTTTCAAGTCTATTTTGGTATTGGCTTTTTTCTCTCTTCTAATTTGAGAGTATCCTTTGGTGTGTAGAATGATGACAGGTCATAGAATTAATCAGCCTTGGCTTGGAACTTCCTGTTCTTCACCAGCCAGGTCTGGAACCTCAGTCTTTTCACCTATAATATAGACACATTCACAACTGTTTTTAGTGCACATTGATAGAGATGTGATGACCTATCAGGCAATTAGCATTGTATTTAAAATACTGTGGTGTTCAGTTGACCTGTTGGCTCTTTCCCATGTTGAGTAAGACCCTCGCCCCAACCCCCCAACCCCCCGCCACTCACTGAGGGTTTGGATTCCTCAGTACAACCCCTCATGGGCTTCAGTGAGTCCAATCAGAATGTTGACAGAGAGCTCTCAAAGTTGTTTCCATGAAGTTTGACAAAAGGGGCCTCTTTCTTACTAACTAAAGATATTGTGGGCAGGGAACCAAGTGTTGCTCAAGGTTAGAATTCTGTAACAACTCTAGTTCTTCCCAGGTCCCACCTGGTAGAGTGGGGAGTTGACGGTGAGGCTTGACCACTCCAGTGAAGAGGGCTTGCATTTCATTCTCACAGTCTGTCTTCATACTGCTCCCCACTGTGGCATTGCCCCCTGCATTATTCTACCAACAGTGATTTGCATTTTTCTAGAGTGCTAGTGCTCAATTTTCTCAAGAGCTTCACTTCTTTTTAATTCAAGGAATTTTATGGTCAACATAAATCTTTAAATAACAAGGGTACTGTCTTTTATTTATATAACTTCACTGGAAGTCTATGATATATTTCCTTGGCCTCCACATCACCATATTTTATAGAAACTCGTATTTTAATTTTATAAAGTGAGAAGCTGAAAGCAGTTCATAACTTCCCCAATGCCCCTCTGATGTAGTTCTGTTTCCTGGAAGCTGCAAATGGATTCCTTGCACTGTACCAAGCTGAGTGTGTTTTATAATCCTGAACCCACACTTTCATTTAAAAATGGTGTAGGGAGGTCATCTGTCTATATGGCATTTCCACAATTAGATATGTATACCTCCACAGAAGTCTTTCTAAGGCTGGGGTGTGAATTATTGGAAAAGAGCTCTCTGAGCCACCTGGATGGAACAGAAACATTTGTTTCCTCTGTTGAGCATAGAACATGGAAGGTAGGATCTGCTTCTCCCAGCACAGTTAGATGAGCCTGGGGCACTTTGTATTTTGCTGTTGGGAGAGATATATTCTTTGACAGGGAGTGGGAGGCAGGAGGGAAGAGGAAGATCAAAGACATCAAGGCAGCAAGGAAAGGGGGGGCAATGCGTTGAACTCTTGACTTGGGTGGTTGCAAGTTGATTTTAGATTCCTCAAAGTGTCTGTGTTTTCCTGCCTTTGCATAGTGACCCCATAAGATTTGAATAGATTTAGCTGAAGGAAAAAGTGCAACTTCTTTTGAGGAATTTCAGTTATAATAGCAGTCCAATTGATTTATGATGAACCTTAGAAGGATTATTTTGATTCCTGGCGAGTGAGTGCTGGGTTTGAGTTAGGATGAAAGGTCTCAAGCTGTAGGTAAATGTAGCTGGACATGGAATCCCAGCATGGGAGGGCCTTTATTCTGATAGTACCATTATAGGGAGGCAGCCTGCCTGGGAGGCATCAGAAATGAGTACTTTCTCGCTTTGATAGAATCCGTAGTACAGAGCATATTTTTCTATTATATGAAAAGTTGCGTTACCAGAGAAATGAAAAATGGCAAGCGGAACTTTGCCTCAGCAATGAATGACAATGGGGATCAGGTTGAACTGGAAAGACAAGCCAACTTAAAGAAGCCAAACAAATTCAGCTCCAGACAGCTGTTGGCCCATGTTTCTTTACTTTTTCAAGAAAAGCCTAAATCTAGATGTTCTTGCCCCCTTTTACTCCTGCCTCCACTTCCCTCTCTCTCAATGGATAATTTAGTGATTTTTTTTTTTCACATTGGCTCAAAATTTTAAATACTGTGCACTTTATACAAAATACAACCATGAGCCTGATGCAGCCCCGCACCTCACAGTTTGGGCCTTCTGGTCTTTTCTCACATGAAGTCCAACAAGTGAAATGCCTTGCTCAGAATGAGTAAAAGAGAAGCTGGCTTCAGAACTGAATTACATGTGATCTCCAGTTTGTTTCCCGTTCTGTTATGTTCACACAGGGCAATGCATTCAAGCAATTCTAGTGGAGAAAAAAATGTATTTAATGTGCTTTCCCAGCTCTTATTCAAAATTATAAGAACTAAAGAAGATTGGTAGCTATTCCAGAGGTTATTATTAAAGTTTGTTTCTTGAAGGTTAGAATATTATGTTTTCTATAAACTGCCTTCTCTTTCGGTAGGTAAAACAAATACTAAGATGTATTGCTCCCTAATTTTTCTATGGTCAAGTTCAGAGGCAGTATTAAAACCAATATTTTGTAATAAAATTAAGCTTGAAATGAAATTAATGCCAATGTAAGTCATTAACAGAATATACTTAGTGGAAAACATCAATACATGTGGCGTAATTGAATTTTATCATGTAATAGTGTTTGCTCCTTCAGGGAATGTCCCTTTAAGACATTCTACTTACAAACTCCTCACTCATTTAAAAACGTAAATTAATTCTGAAACCTGCTCAGAGGTTTTTTTATCTTCCTTTATTACAAACAATTAGCTTAATCAATTAACAGCTGAAATTGTATCTGTAGTCATTAGGTTTAATTGCTGAGAAATATGTCGTGTCTTCTTTATTAGGAAAAAACGTGTCATATTTTTTGTAAAGCGTGTTTACTTTTCAAGGATTTACTTTTCATAATAATAGATGAGTGAAAGCCAAATCAAGGGTGTCTGCCATATATGTACATGTATCCTTACAGGCAATAGTTTTTAAGTTTCTACATGATCTTGACCATGGACATAGACATAATATTTTTAATATTTGGATAGCTTTCCTCTGAAAAGCCTCATGATGCATTTTGACATATAAATGTCATATACCATTTCATATATCATTTACGCTTCTGTTAGATGTCCTTCATAACTTTCTACACATTTTAAAGCAGCAATACTTTAAGGTAATTTCAGACACTCGAGAATTATATCACAAATCAACTCCTCATGCAATATTATCATTGCATTTTTTTTTTTTTTTTTTGCGTGTTTACATAGAAGAATCTACTGTATGCTCTGAAGGCATGGCTTAAAGATGCAAACCCTCACTCCTGGATGGATGGTGTATGATTGGGCAGAGAGACTTGATCCTCGCCTCTCACCACAGAGCATGTGCTCACTCACATACATTTGCCTTGGCTGATTCAAAGTTAGCATGCTAGTTTGACAATTTGCTTTTTGATGTAGCCGTCATCTTGTTATATGCAAATGTGATGCATGTTAAATGCTTCAAACCTCCATTTTTCTAGATGGAATTTGATTCTTCTCCAAAATTCTGGTACCACAGGGATTTGTAAAATGATGGTTTGATGCAACCAGTGTCTTTCATGGCAGTGTGAAAGCTCTGTCCCTCATAGAGCCTTTGCCTCAGACTTTTCCTCCTAATGCAACTCATCACACCAGCTAACACTTCTGTGTGACTTAGTTAAGAGACATTAAAATTGCACTCTTCTTGTGAATATACTTGGAGTAGCACCACTATGTGTAGGGAATACTGTACTATTTGCTACCATGAAACTGGGGAACCATTACATTGATATTTCATTAAAGAAAGATGAAAAATCTCTTTTGAAGGCTGTCTGGTAGTTTATCGCGTGTACACATGAGCACATATACACACATTTTGGCAAACTCCCAAGGGAGGCTGAATGCATGTTAAGGATTAGAGAGCATCCATTTGCCATTTAACCTGAGGCAAAAGGCTGAGGATTCTGAAACCTCAGAACTCCAATGATTTTAATCCTTGAGATACCCAAGGACTCAAAGACGCCCTGAGTCAGAGGGAGATGTTTGCAGGTGTAAAGCACCCAGGCTGTGACACAGGACGACTGAGAACTGAGTTTGAGGGTCGAAGCCTTCCAGGGAATATATCTTTTTTTTTTTTTAACTTCGTACAATTTTGAATAATTGCCGGCTTCAATGAAGCCAAAAAGAAATCTAAACATTCATTAAGTGAAAAAATATAGAAGTTCATTTCCTACAAACACTGAGAGCATTTCACTTCTAGTCCTCCATGTGCTTATTTTTCATTCATTTCATGAACATCTATTACATATTCTCATTGTGCTGAAGGCTGAGGAAATGAGGATGGACAGCAGAGCTCATCTTCAAAATCTTACAATCTACACGATGTAGAGGAGTTACATAGTTTGTGTCTACTTTGTAATTAATGCTTAATTATTACAATCCTCTCAATGAACATGAGGTCTTACTATTTTCCCTTTGAAGATAAAGAAACAATGTGTCAGGAAGGTTCAATGACTTGTCCCAGATCTCACAACGAATAGGTAGTCAAACCAATTCATGTTATCCATTGTATCCTTTCATACTGACTCCTAAGACAGAATAAAGCATGCCCACAAAATAGTTTGTTATTACATAAGAGGGATGCACAGTGCATTGGAGAAGCATGGGGTCAGCTATAATGGCCATTGTTTAATACAGAAGTTAAAACCAACCTCTGCCTTTGAAAGCAACTTGTGACCTGGGGCTTAATCAGAGGACATCACTGTAACATGGAGGAGTTAGGTGTTTCCCTCACTTTGCAGAGAGCAATAAATGTGCAAGCCATGTTAACTTGAAGCTTTATTTTGTCTTTATGTCTATAAAGTTGTAAAACTTACTAAGTTATTTTTAAACTTAAAAAAAGATTTTATTTATTATTTTCAGAGAGGAGAGCAGGGAGGGAGGAAGAAAGGGAGAGAAGCAATCATGTATGGTTGCCTTTCACCTGCCTCCAGCCACCGACCTGGCTGGAGACCTGGCTTGCAACCTGGTTATATGCCCTGGCTGGGAATCGAACCAGTGACCTTTGGGTTCACAGGCTGGTTGGTGTCTATCCACTGAGCCACACCAGCCAGGGCTATTTTAAAACTTTTTTTTTTTTTTTTTGACTGAGTTTTACATAACTGATCCTGTAAGCAAGCAACAGATGACCTATTTGGATTTGGTAATAGCTTAAAGTAGCATTGCTTAATGTTTTTCATTAGGTGTCTAGTAGCTGATCAGAGGGGGTACAGGGAGAGGGCCCTCAGATACAGAAACAGAAAAAAGGGGGTTCACATATGTTGCATTCAGATGCAACTCTGCAACCAGGATGTGGTTCTCCTGTCATCAACATATGTAACTCTCAAAGCTAAACTTAAACATGTGAAATACACACTGCAATTCCAGGACGTGCCTCAGGTGTCAAGTTGTCAAATAATTCTTTCATAAAACATAGGTTCTGAGTCAATGCAGATGATAAAGGAACAAGGGTTTCAAGAGATTAAGTTTTTTTAAAAACCACCTGATCAGTAAATCAGACTCTCAGACTTGAAGATGCAAAAATAACACAAAAGCTATACCAAAGATGCCATTATTTCAAATGATATCATGAATGTCTAAAAGTTTGGGACATATCATATGTAATTTTTAATTATTATAATAATTATAATAATTATTATAATAATAGGCATGAAGAAAGGTAAATAACTTGTACAACATCACAAAAGTGAAACTGAAAGTCAGAATCAAACGTACTGACATTTATGTTACCTGTTCAAACAGCTTTTAGACTGTTTGAACTGTTGTTTTTTCTGACTTTTAGAGCAAAGGGGAAAAAATCTTTGCATTCAGTCATCTTCCTGACCTTGAATTTATACTTTCAAAAGTTCAATAAGTGGTGCTTACAATAATTATAAAGTCACATGGATTCTTTGACTGTTTTTTTTTTAAATGTTTGCCATTTGACACACTATGATATTGGGTCACTTCTACGTAATTTCAAAATATCAAATATTATATAACTGATACCGGGAGAAATCTTACCTTATTCAAATGGAAATAATGTTTTTCTGTGTAATAATTAAATAATATGGATTTCATCACATGTTTTTTGACAACTAGCCAATAAAGTGATTTTATTTGTGAATTTGCTGACTAGCTAATTATAACTGTTCCATATCTATATTATGTCCATTTCAAAAGGATTTTTGAGGGCCTCACTTGTTGCCTATATTATATAAATCTAACCCCTTCTTTCCAAAATATAGTTGGAAAAGAAAAGTAATTCATAAAAGTTATGTCATAAAACAATGGAGACCTCAATGTCATTTAACTAACTTTCCATGACACCATGTTGCTTCGAAGGTAACAGTTACCTGTTCTTTGGAAAGAATTGAATCTCATCATGTGACTTTTCAAAATATATATTTTTGACTCAAAATGCTTTTAAACATACAAAATGATTTCAAAGCATGTACATAAGGTTCCTGCATACCTCACATCCAGCTTTGACTATTGTGAACATGTTACATGATCAGGATGTCTTTGTCACAACCAATGCACCAATATTGATGCATTATTATTAGAGTCCATAGTACTTTATTTGGATTTCCTTAGTTTTTAATCTGTCTTTCCCAAGGGACCATATTAATTCATTTTAGTCATCATGTCTCCTTTCCTTCTCTAGCCTAGGACAGCTTACCCAACTTTACAAAACCACTTCAGCGGTTTTGAGGATTACTAGACTGATATTTTGTAGAATATTTTTTTCTATTTGGGTTTGTTCAGTGTTTTTTTTTCATCCTTAGAAGGGAGTTTTGGTTTGGGGAAGGAAGTCCACAGAGGTCACCTGCCTTTCTCATCACATCATAAGAAGGATGCACATTCTCTATGTCACTGTTGATCACCTGGTGTGGGGGAGGTAGTGCCTTCAAGGTTTCTCCACTATAAAGATCTCTTGCTCCTTCTTTCCGTATCCTACACTTTGGAAATAAGTCAGTGTCTGTAGCCTTTTCTTAAGGGGTATAGATTAATTTTTCCCCTCCTTGAAGAGGAGCTTCACTTGATTTTATGGACTTGCTAGTCAAGAACATTGCCTCTGCTGGATCGTGTTAATATGAAAATCTTGTCCAAGAGATGTGTGTTCATATCAATTAAATAGTTGTTTACAGTTTGCTCTTGATGTGTGCTTATCTGCCTGTGTATGTTTTTTTTTTCTTTTATCCTTCATGATGTGCATAATAAACACACTTGGATTGAAGACAAAGACGTAAGGCCACATGATTAAATAGCTCAACTAGAAGAGTTTATTTACTGGGCTTAGTTTTAAATTAGTTTTAAATCTAAACTCAGAGTTCTTTTTACTCCAGGATAAAGTGGAATGGGATTTTATAGGTACATTTAAGTTGTATATGAAGAATTTGATAATAAAAGAAAAAAATAGTAAAGTATGAAATCTTTCACAGGTAGCCTGCTTAATACCTTTCATATAATTGCTAAGCATGCTATTTATTTTGTCAAGAACAACAATTAATATCAGAATGAAATACAATTTTCAGACACATTTTAGAGGAGGGGGACTTGGCCATATAAATGGCCATAGTAGGAACATTGGAGTTCAATGTTGAGGAATTAAAAAGTAAGTGCCCCTCCAGAAAACAATATTTAAAAACATGTGCTATTTGAAAGTGAATCTGGGAAGCAGATTTGTCTTCCTTCAAATTAATCACATTATTTATTTATTTATTTATTTAAAATAATTTTATTATTGTATTACATCCATCGCCTTTTTACTCCCCCCTGTCCCCTTTATTTGTTCATCTTATTGTAACAGTGATAATTATTGTGGGTATTTAGATTGAGAAAAAAAAATGTTTGATAGCAGATTTAACATGAGATGATTCTGTATCATACTTGATAGATTTGTAGAAATATTTAAAATTAAAAATTTAATTAGCTGTTTTCTAACAACCTATGTTTGAAGTATCTTACAATATCTAACTGTCTTTCATGTTTTGGGCTCTGCTTTCTCATGGAATTGGTACTGATATCTGGCTACCAAAAGAATATAGTTAGGTTAATATTACAGGGTTAGTCTGAAATAAAGTTTTTTTATGTATTAATATTTTAAAACATTATATCAATCACATGGGTATGTGAGTATTCTAAAATAAAAATGTAAATAATATTAAAAATGATACTTAACTACTAAGCTTCTTTTCTTTAGGCTTTTAAAGAATGGATTCTTCTTTTTTTTTTTTTTTTTAAGATTTTATTTATTATTTCCAGAGAGAGAGAGGAAGAGATAGAGGCATAGAGGGAGGGAAATATCAATATATGATTGCCTTTCACCTCCCTCCAGCCATGGACCTGGCTGGAGACCTGGCTTGCAACCTGGGTATGTGCTCTGGATGGGAATTGAACAGCAACATTTGGGTTCACAGACTGGTGCCTTATCCACTGTGCTACCAGCCAGGGCAAGACTGGATTATTCTTAACAAATTGACATACTTTTGAGCATCAATTTCTAATGGATAGAAAACACATACTTATTATAGATATATAGATTATATATAGTTGTGCATATATAAAATTCAAGGACAATATGAGATATATTGGTAATGCTGCTATCAGAGTTAATCCAGGAAAATCATTTTGCAGTCACAACCTAAAATATTGATAAAAAGTAATAAATGATTTAATTTTTGATTTTTGTGTGAACCAACAAATACTATGCAAATATTGTTCAACATGTTGAGGCTACAGAGGTAGAAGAAATTTTGACTTACCCTCTGAGTATTGGGTGTTATTAATTCCATTTATAACAATATATAGTCATAATAAATTTTGCTTGTATTTCCACCAAATTAAAGCTACTGTATTTTTATTGCTTTGATGATTCATTTACAAAATATTACAAATCTTTCTAATAATTTCCAAGCTGCTTTGTCAATCTCCTATTGAGACAATAGAGATTATAATAACTCAACAAAGAGCTAGAATTGCATTTAAAAAGTGAACACTCATGGCCAAGGTCCTGAGCTATGGGTTAGCAGATACCAAAAGGCAGAAAACCCAGCTTGTCCTTTCAAGAAATTTTGTACAGAGCTAGGCACATGCAAGAGTTTAAGAGTATCAGTTTTGGGACTCCAAATTTTTATTTCATTTTATTTGACAAGCACTTTTATTGACTTACAAAGCCATAAGCATATTTGCATTTTTGAGTAGCATCTGGGAACAGTAGTACATACAATAGATATTATTATAATTTCTAAATCATATTCAGGAGATGAAGCATGCTGTCATAGAAAGAATGTTTATTTTCCTGTCAAGCACATCTGAGTTTGCTGTGTACAACACAGCTAATAAGCTGTGACCTTGATCTGGTGCCTTGAATTTTCTGAGAGTCAATGTTCCCGCTTACAGTAGGTAGATGAATTCTAACTCTCAGGGCACCTGGCAGGGTTTACAGTAACATACATAAAGCTCTTTGCCCAGGCTTGGCAGAAAGCAAGTGTGGAAAACTGCTAAGTATTTGTCAGTATTAGAATAATCATTCTTGGGTATGTCCTTACTGTTTTAAACAATGACTTCACTTTCATTATCCAATGTAATCCTTGCAACTACTTCTGAAATTGAGATATTATCAATTCAGCCATTCCTACAGAGAAGCCATGAAGTGGAAGTGGAGACCAGGGGAAATTCGACGCATTCAGAGCTGGGTCCTTGTCTTTCAGCTGTAGGTCCAGCCCTCTCCATAGAGGATTGCGAATTGGGAGAAATGGATGCAGCCTGGTTCACATGAGAACCTTTGTGCTGGGTTTTAGCAAAGATACAACTTCTTGAAGTCTTAATGTTCTCATCTGTACATCGAGGGCATTGTACTAATAACTGATTTTCCTCATCCTTTTTGGTCCTATGTCCACTGAGAGTCACTGTAGTGTCGTTGTCAAAGGCATGGATGTTGCAGATGAGCTCTGGGGTTCAAGTCCTAACTCTGCCAGTCGCTGGCTCTGTAACCTTAGCCAAGTCACCAGATCTCTCTGTCTCATTTTATTCATCACTTTGGGTTAATAGACAGTTAAGCAGAAACTTCACCAGCTCTCTTCTAAAGGTTAGTTACTGGTGGATAGATATGGCCACAACACCCAGAAGAAGTGTCCATCTATCCACAAATATACGTAGCACTGACCAGGGTGGCACAGTGAGTTGGGTACTGTCCTGCAAAGTTAAAGGTTACAGGGTTGGGGACACATGTCTGAGTTGCGGTCCAGGTCTCTGACTGGGGGCATGTGAGAGACAGCTGATTGAAGTTTTTCTTACACATCGATGTTTCTCTTTCTCCCTTTCTCCCTCCATTCCCCTTTCTCTAAAAATAAATAAATTCTTTGAAAAACAAAACTATATATGTATGTGCATCAATATACAGTCAGCACTGAATCTTCTAGTTCCCCAATTGACCTAATGAACCTGTTTCTCCAAAGTTATAGAACTAACAAGAACCTGGGTCAGAAAGACCAGGGACCAGTGATTCTGGCTTAGACATTTGCGGAGGCACCAAAAAGTAGCGCAGAAACATCTTTGCACAGGAATTAAGAATTTAAATTCTTAGTATTAGATACAAACTGAAAGTCATTTTGGTAAAAAGGACAAAAAATCTTAATTCTATAAGCCAGAATAAAGTGTGTGTGTGTGTGTGTGTGGGGTCATATGTAATAGTGCCAACAGTAAAAATAAAGTTAGAAAAGAAAAAAAAATCCAAGTTTTATTTTAAGAAAGAAAATGTGCATTAAAATCTTTAAAACATACCATATTCATATTAGATGTCACTAAAAAGTAATTCTGATCATTGAACTTAGACATATTGGTAGCTGTAAGACAGTGGAGTCAACATAAAAGTAATAGGTAAATATTTGGCAAATTGCTTAAAAGGGTAAAAAAATGATTTTATTCCTTACTGTGGATGTTTGACAACATACTACAAAAATCTCATGCCTAGTTTTAGTTCAATAATATCCTAATGTTTATTCATCTAAGTAGAAATTTTATTTATCGTTTCCATACTTTAATTTTGCTTTATAAGAATTTCAAACAGCTGGCATTATTTTTTCAACAGCTACTAACACAATGCAAAAAACAAGAAACAAAAATCAAAAAAACCCTGCTTTCATTCCATTCTTTTCTTCTGTATTCATTCTTTCTTTTTCGCTAGGTGGCATGCATGCAGTGGTTTCATGGAGACCATACAATGCTTGAGATGATTGAGAAAAAGCGTTGCTTGTGCAAAGAAATAAAGGCTAGACAGAAAACGGAAAAGAGCCTTTGCAAACAGGATAGCATGCCTATCCTGCCCAGCTGGAAGAAGAACGCAGGTACAAAGAAGTACAGCCCTCCACCCTATTCTAAACAGCAAACGGTATTCTGGGATACTGCCATATGACTGTGTACAAGATGACACGAGGTCCACGTACTTAACATGAAGAGGGAGGTTGGCTCAGTCATGTGCTAAGTTACATATCTTCTCTATTGGAATGGAATGCCAGTACTTCCCTGGAAAACCCATGGGGAGCTGTGCCTATTCATGGCAAGTTCAAGAAAAAAAAAAAAAGGATATTTCCTTGCAATGAAGGCACACTTATTTATCATGGATTATTTTGAATCCAGAAGAGGTTAAGATGTAAATATTTTACTAGTTTATGGGTGACACCTGAGATAATACATGTTATACGTATATAAATGGCAGAAATATCAAGAGTTTTACTATATGATATAATTTCGGTATTAACTGGTTTGTTATCTCTTTTATATATGTAATTCCTTGATGCCTTTTGTTATTAATTTTTGCAGTTAAAATATTTTTCCTGCCCATGTTTGTCTTCTTATAGTAGCTCACAGCTATAAATCATGTTCAATCACATAATATATGATCTGGTGCTAGTCAAGTACAAGTTGAATATCATATTCACTAAGAACACCTTTCTTTGTCAGTTTTTAAGAGTTTGACAGGACGTGAATGCAAGTGTGACACTTAATTTGGATGTCCATGTCCCACCAACACCAACATTTTTTGATACATTGGCTTTACAAGAATTTCTCTTCAATATCATCTTGATGCTAAGTCAATGGTTAGTCAGACTCCAGAAAAAGTTATCAGGATATATTTGGACATCCCAACAGAAAACATTTCTTTCAGAAATGACTTGAGGGACACACATCTTTGCATCACTTATCTGATTGGAGGAGACCAGGGTTCACTGTGACAAGGGAAAGAACAAGGAATTGAAAGCTAAGTAGCATGACCCCTTTCAAGAAGACAGGACCTGTGGGTGGCATCATAGCCACTGCCATCACTATTTCTAAGTAACTGTACATGTGTCTGTCTGTTTCCAGAAAATGAGAAACAAAAGCTCAACCAGATGCATTGACACCTTTCAGTACATTAAATGCCAATCTTCCTCAAAATGTAGGTCTATTCATGAAATAGCATTTTTTTGCTATTTTTTTCAAACTAGTTATCACCACATTTTATGGGTCGTCATCTTCCATGCATGATCATCATTCCCATTCTTACTATTACACCATGACCAAAGAAGTATGCCCAGTGGTTTATTTCATTTTATTTCATGGAAGAAACAGGAAATGCAAGGGATCAGGGACGGGGTGGATTCAATTTTATGCGGTGGTGAAATGTACATTAAACAAATCATATATATCTTTTAAGAATAGCTTGTTGGTTGGATATAAATATTGCCACAAATAAATAAAAGGAAACTATCACATATATTTTGTATATTGAAATGACTATTTATGCTTCCTACAATTGACAGTATGTGATTCTTCTTTAACAATCAATTGAGTATTATATTTCTGAGAGAAAAGGTATGTGTTTGAAGTTATTGTCATAGTGTTTTTCCGTGTAAGGGTTTTGACAGCAATAGAACAGTGTTAATCAATAAAAACCAAATATAACAGGAGTTAGGGGATTTTTGTAACCTATATTGCTAAAAACCTAGTAATGCTTTATCAATAATAGTTCCTTTCAAGTCTTTGAAATCTTATAAGGTAATTTTAAAATATTTTATAATTAATGTATATTTTGATGTCCAATTAGAATTCTAAAAAAAAAAAAATACGGGAAAAAGGTAAGTGGGAACATGCGAATCAGCTATGTGTGCGTGGGTGCACGTGAATGAGGACTCAGTGGTAAAACTGTATACGTAACATGCTTTCTAGAGTTTTAGGCTTTGCTTGTATAACTGAGGTGGTAAAAATAAATGCAGAATCACAAATACAGGACATTACAAAGGGATCTTAAGGAGCTTAAATAGATCCTCTTGCCATGTTTTACCAGTTCTGAAACCCAACCATCCATGGGACACAAATCTGACTGATAATATGTTCAGATCAAACCAGGATTAAAATGAACTGTGTTTATGACCCAAGTTGTTATTCTGATTTAAATTATTATGACCATGCATACTCAAGCCAATCAATCAGATAGATGTAAGGCATCAATTCTCAGCATCTTTATGATGACCTTGGTCAATGTACCTAGTCTCTGTAGGGTAATGATTGGAAAAGTCCCTTGGAATTTATATTTAGGCAATATGTGCAGGTGTGTTTTTCAGACATTGGTCTTTTCTATATCTCTCCAAATTAAGCAGAAGATATTTTTTAATCCTGCTCACTTGTTGAGAAGGAAACAGAAGTACCGACATGAGTTGGGTTGGATTCAGCCATTCTCATTTGTTCTGCCAGGCACATGCGAGTGCCAGGTTTCAGGTACTCCTTTTTAAAAGTAAGTTATTTTCTAGAAAAGGAACTCCTTTGAAAATCCGATTTTAGGCACCCATTTCCATTTAATTTCTCCAAATCTTGCTTTTGATAGCAAGTTAATGAAAGATCTGGAAAAATGGCTTCACTGATCTTGACTCAAGAACTGTGAATAGGTGCCTATACCTGTCCGTTGTGGTTTAGCCTAGGTGGCAACAGCCATTCTATAATCAACTTCCTCTTGATGTAGTATTTCTTTATGTGGAGGAGAAAAGGTGGTTAGGAAAAAGAAAACAAAGCTTCTTTTCTAGTGGCCGTCAATAGGCATCCTTCAATCTGTGAATTTGGTTGGATTTGTGTTTTTGAAATCCACCTACAACCAGAAGATGATTGAATGACAAGCTTCCATTTTCAGCCGTGCCAAAGAACAGATCTTCTTGTGGCACAGTTATCAGGTTGAAAGCTCTCATATCTTTGAAAAATGGCCCTTTTGCAGCCAAGTTTAGAGAAACAGAATTTTGTTGGCTGTCAGCAAGGTGCTTTGATAATGTGAGAAAGACCTTAGCAGAGAAGAGACCAACCAAATCCTGCGTTTCTGCCCAATTCCAGTGGGTATGAGTTCTTGATGTCAACACCACCCATTTCCCCACATTACCACTGCTGAAGCAAGTTTGTAATGAAAAGTGATTGGTTTGGGTCAGTGGAGGCTAAGGTCCAACTATATAAAACTGCTGGGAAAGGGAAACAAAACAAAATATCAGGAGGTTATATTTTGTAGTTTTACAGAATATATTCTTCCAAATATATAGCAATTGTGTGGCTACAAACAGACAGAGCGTCTCTTTTCAAAATAATGACACCGGGACTTCAGAGACACTGAGGTTCCCCGTAGTTTTCTTTAAATGCTTCTGGAGAGGAGAGAAATGGTTTTCTTACTACATTTTGGCTTTAGCTTCATCCTCACACATTCTTTGGGTTGACGCTGTTGAGTGAGATTAATCATCAAGTCAAAAAGACACTGCGCTACCCTATTAGGATATTGTTTTAACTAGTTAAATAGGACATGTACACAGTGGGTATACAATGAAGCTTTCATGTCACTTATATGTTCAGGTGAGTCATTTGAAATTTGCCTGTATACTAATTATGGCCACCTGTGAAATTAAGGAAAGGGTCCTATGAAATGAGAGACAATTCCCTTTTCACAGAGATAGAAGTAGAATAGAATGGCAACTCAGAAATCAATATGTCCTAAATTTAAATGGAAGTGAAAGAAAAATGGTACTTAATAGTAGTTAAGATAACCCACTATATCTTCCCTATATGGAAAAATTGATAGCTAATTGTAGAATGTGGACAATTTGTTATTAATCCATTATTCATTTAACAATTCACCATTGATCAACTTAAGTGTCCGTGATTAAAAATGACATTTTGCAGCACTTGGCATTAAACATTTAAAAAGATGTGGCCCCACCTTTAAAAAGTTAATTATGCAATCGTTAATATTTTCAAAACAAAGCCAATTGTTTTCAAGAAGATATACAATATCATGTGCTTGACATCTCTTGTGTGTTTATATGTGGTATTCTCTTTCTTAGTCAACTGTACAGTCAAAATAAAATACTAAAACATAGAAAGTCAATATCTAAGTACAAAATGTTTATGTGTAAAGTCTTTACATGTGCACATAGAATATGTACTGCTGTCTATCAATAAATCACTAAGAGGATAACATGTTTTGCTATGTTGGACTTGAACAATATCACTGGGGTTTGCATTCATTTAAAACCTTTTGATTCTTGGGTCAATGACCTTGCAGCAAAATATGTATAACCTGGAAGATAATGTCTGTATGTTTCCATTGAAATATTATATAGTTTGAAATTTAGGGGGAAGCCTTTTTACAGAGATATTGTTGGATTTATCTCAACCAAGCCTATCTTAAAATCTTTTTGAAGCATTCAATGTTTCTAAAAGTGACTGGGTTTGCCCACCCTAAAACATCTACATTTACATATGTACACACCCACATACAGTATACATACTGTATATAATAGATAAGAAAATGTTTAGTATGCACTTCTTTCATTTGGAACTCCTTAAGTTAACATTTGTAGTGTAGCAATTTGTGTAAAGTGCACTGTGATTATACAAATCAAAGCACAGTAAAGTCACAGGTCTTGTTATCTTGCACTAAAAATGTGTTTACGTATTTAGCAATTGTATGTTTACTTTATTGCTCTTTTCAAGAAATTGAAACAAATAGCTATTGAGAAAATTATATAAAATAATATGTTTTTTAGTGGATAATGGCACTACATTTTTTAAAAGACAGGGTTTTTAAAGAAACCATTCAACATCCATTCCAACACAATATGTTTACCATATCTAAAAATCTGAATGTCATATTGCATTTCTCATAACGCATTAAAAATGTCAGGTGTGTGCCTGAAAAATTGTGCTAATAAGCATTAGATAACAGATTTCTCTACTTACGTGTTGTTAGCCATTTCTGTATACATAATAATATAAACAAGGATGTGTTCATTTCTCTTAATTTTTGTATTGCTTTTTTTAGGTAACATGTAATTATAAATGTACTTTGATACTATTGAAGTAACCAGATGTTGTTTGGAAACATTGTTTTCTTTAGTGCATTGATAATATTTTACAATACTTTTGTGCTTATTTATTCGTGCTCCCGTGTAATTATAATAAAAGCAATAGTTTAAATTAGTTGACTTTGTTGCTGCTGGTATTTATTCATCAAGACACAAGATTAGTAGTAAGAACTTTCTCCAAGAAAAGTGCACACATTTTTAACTTTTCACATCGTGCATGAGATTGTGCGTATTGTGGGAGATTGGTGTGGGTGAGGAGCTAGGGCCAGGTCTTCAATTGAGTTTTGTGACCCACAGTTGTCCTCAATCACCACTTGGATTCTGCCTCAAATAGGTGATCTACTAAATAAGAGGGATCTTGACATTCCTCATTCTTCCCTACGCCCTTCATTCCAATTAAATGGCTCAGCATGTCTCTGAAGTGTGCTGGAGGCAGGAAAGAAAAATTTCCATCAATCCTATCGTGTCTGTACACAGACACGATTTTTATTGGACGGGTACTTAGCATGTTGATTTATTCAGTTATATTTCTTACTTTAAATAGGAAGTGAGTTAGTACATTAAATGTTACTGGAGTATCAATAACTATAATGTTATGGAGCACTTGAAATATATAAGGTTCTGGAGTTCAGCAAGCTTCTAAAACAGTGCATCTGTGACCAATATCAAGACTGTGTCAGACTCCCTCTCTGTACGAATTGATATATTATCCTCAAGCACCCATTACCAAACCTCAACACACACACCCACTCACACATTGTGTTGTGTTTGAGTCTCCATTACAATGCCATCTGCCTTGTAGTAGTTATTTTCTGAGAGTTTGCCATTTAATACAATTTGATTAAGTTCCAGAAAGGAGAATTATGTTTGCTAATTGTAAACCTTTTATTCTCCAGAGTGACTGGCCCATTGTTCTGCTATTGTGAAAATATTAAATAATCATTGAGTTTATTTATGTATTTATTCAACAAATATTCATTAAAGTACTCTTATGTACCCAACAGTATTCCAAACAGTAACACAGGAAAGTTTGCACACCAGTAAAGTTTAAATTCTAGTTGATTTATGTATTCCTTTGGGGTTGAATCTCCTAATTCCTCTCTAATAGTGCATGTAATAATGTACATGCACTATTTATAGTTATCTATGAATAGCTGTCCATTTACACATTCATTACATATCTACTTTGCTATAAAATACATGAAAACACTATATTAATGCATAGAATGTAGGAAGATAACATGTTAGAAGTGTTTGAGAACTATAAGGAGGGGACAAAAGATTAGGGTATGAAAGAAAATCAGCCAAAATGATATTAGTTGTCAAAATACAAACAATGTTATGCTATATAATTATTCACTACAAGTTCATATAAATTCATCATATTAACAATATCACCAATAATGGTAATAATGACTGCTATGATCTACTGCTTATTCTATGTCGGATAGATACTGCACCATTTTTAATGTATTTTACTTATTTCCTTCATCAGCTCTATGATTATCTTTATTTTCTAGATAAAGTAGCTGAAGTTTACAGAGCTTACCCAAACTGATATGTTATGGACCCTGAAAATTCATGTGAAATTTATGATTCTAAAACAAAACCAACACAATATAACCTCCCATTTAAGGTGATGTTTGTCACTTTGCTGTTTACTATATACAGAGAGTCAAAGATATTTTGAACCCTATGGAAACACTGTGTTCATGTAGCACGAATGGAACTAACCCATCCATCTGAGATGCACTTACTTAACACTTAAGAGGCAGTATTTTCCCTACAACAGAACACAGTTCAAAGTTACAACTTAGTGTAAGGGACTAGGGGTTTTCAGAAATTTTGTCATTGTTGATCATTTTTTAATCAATCTTCTAACTCATTGCAAAGCAGGTCAAATGAGTTTGTTGAGGTCAAATAGTAAGTTAGCTTTTAAATGGATTTTGCTAGTACATTTTCCTTAGGGTAACTTAACTCTTATTACCACGACACTACGTTAAGGGTTAACTTTCTTCATGTGTTTCAGAGTGCCTTCTCAGCTGCCATTAAATGAAAGAGGTATTAGCTTAAGGAGATATTTTGTTTCAGGGAATGACTTTTGTTAGCCTTTTTTCAGGAAAAACACAGAAAGATACAGTGAAGAGAGAAGAGAGTGAGAGGGAGAGGATGGGAGAGAAATATCTGGTGTTAAAACCACCTTCCTACCCAGTAGACATTTAGTTCAATACTTTTCTTCAGCAACACTCATGACATTCACATAGAAAAGACCAACATTTCTTCTTATTGTAACAGTTAAGAATTTTTGTATATTTTAAATAAAAAGCTAGTCTATGAAAATACTTGGTTAGACTCATTGGAGTCAATGTTTCCTGAATGTTTTTCATGTCAGTCATTATTTTCAGGAATGGGGATATCATCATGAATAAGACTCAATGACAATCCTATTCCTTTTAGAGTTTACATAATGGATACGTTTACTCACGTTTCGGTAGTACCACGTTAACCCCCTCACTCAGATTACAAGGTGTGATGTTCAGGTGATAATCAAACATGGTGAAAATCCAAAGTATTTCAATGGCTGAAAGAAGTGTGCTCTGAGAACAGAAGAATGTAGACTGACTCAACTTCAGCTGGAATTTTTGATTCACTGCTCCTCATTCACTTGGGATCTGACACAAAGTTGTCAAGAGATCACACACAGACAGACACGATGAGTTATTGGTAAACATCAACTTTTCTTTCTACAATGGAAAGATTCTGAAGAGAATAATACAGTCTACTTAGAGCATTCCATATATGATTGGTCACCCCTAACTATGGTTACATCAAAATAGTTTTCTGGCCTGCTTTCACCAGGAAAAAAACAAACAGAACCTTAGAAGGATATGATTGCTAACCATAAACTTCTCTGATGTTGTCTAATCTGCCTCCAATTCAGGTTTGTTTGGTATCTCAACAGAGTAACAAAGATAGCAAAGTAGTTAATTCTGGGACCAAGTTAATTTCCATAAATTTTTGCCTCCCAGCCTTTTTAGGGACTAAAGCTAGACTATTAGATCAGGGACAAGTCTCAGGGAGCTATCCTTCCTTTTGGGGTCCTATATGAAGTTCTACCACTTTTTTGTCCATTTAAGCTACACAATCCTGGAGGGCTTTCCTAAATTAAATTTTTTTTTATGTTTACTTCGTAAACAAAGGAACACATTTTTCAGGTTGGTAAGATGATCTTCCCAGGATCATTCACGTAGTTAGTGGCAGAGCAAGGACTGGAATTTAAATCTGGCTTTAAAACAAACTCACTTCCCACCACCTTGCCTTGCCCATAATGAATATTGATTTAAGTAAATGTCAAGTGGTGCTAGACATTAAAATCATAAGAATGTCATTTTTCACAGGGTAAAATTATGAATGGGAACTGTACTAGGGCTCTGTAGAGGGAGAAAAAAAAACATATATATATATACACATAGCTTATGTGATATTATGGAGGCCAACAAGGTCCAAGATCTTGGCTGAATTGTGCAGCTGGAGACTCCAGGAGAGCTGCTGGTATTGTTCTAAGTCCAAAGAGCAGACAAAAGGGAGCTGATGGTGTTACTATTGGAAGGTGGGTGGGCCTGAGACCCAGGAATGCTGAGGTTTTCACTTAGGTCTGAAAGCAAACAGAAAGCTGATGTCCCAGTGAAAAAGTTGTCGGGCAAGAGAAACTCTCTCTTACTTGAGAGGGTCAGCTTTTTTGCTTTCATTCAGCCCTTCACCTGATCGAACAAGGCCCACCCACATTAGGGAGGACAACCTGGTTTACCCAGCCTACTGATTCAAATGTTATTTTCATCCAGAAATACCCTCCTATGAACACCCAGAATAATATTTGATCAACTATTTGGGTACCCCATGGTCCCATCAATTTGACACATAAAATTAACCATCATAGAAGCATCACAGTACAAAAATCTTGCTTCTGGAACTATCCGTTTTTCTAGATGTTAACTTTCCAAAAATTAGATTGTGTAAACTGTATAATAAGCCACCATTCTTATCTTCTCAAAATGTATAACGTGTGTATTTTTCAGGAGCTATATTTTTATGTGGTGGCAAACCACTTGGCTCTGAACTTCACTTATCTTGCAGTGATTAACCTGATTCTTAAGTAAATTGTGAAAATCTTCAAAACCATTTTTTTTTTTTTAAATCCTTTGGGTGGCATTAAACACTAAGAATGTTAATTGATTCCTTAACTGTTCATTTAAGTCAGGCTATTTTTACCCACCGGCTATGAAGTTATCAAATGCATATCTATCATGAACAGATCTGTCCTTTTACTTTAAAACTCTATTTTCATTCTTAGAAAATAAATGGTTGTTATTGATTTTCCTTTGCTCGCTTCTGTATTACAAGGCATACTAAGAAACTTCTCATTGCCCAGTTCACCTTTCAAACTGTATTAGAGATGAACTGGTAAAACCTCTCAGAATACAATTTTAAGTAAATTGGCTGTAGTATATTACATCCAAAAAATACTTTTGTTCAATGATCACTGCTCAGAAAAACTGTCAGAAATTTTTATGGTTGCACTTAGTTAAAAATCATCAAGGTAATAATTTATGGTACTTAATATTTTCAAGTGGAATTACATTTATTAAACCTGATTAGTAGCCAATGGGCCCATGAAGCTTTAAGTAAAGTTTTATCAGACTCATCAATCAAAGCCTTAAAAGATTAGAAGGTTTTGCAAGACTACCTGGCCAGCATTCTTCCTGTGTTTTGATCTTAATGATTCTGGGTTGTTAAAATCTGTCCCACTTTAAAATTCCTCAGGATGTATAACAAAAGGGCTATTGTATGGTGTTGTGTTGCAACAATAAAATATGTACTTCATATTTTTAAGAATAAAAATAAATCACTTTAAAGATTCATCTTTCTCTTCACTTCAAACATTTATATAGTACCTGCTAATGAGTACTTTCTTATTTTGAGCAGATTCTTTAAGCTTTCATGAGAACTGTTGGAACATCGATTTAAATATGACTACAGCCCCTGTATAACACATGTAAATACTCTTCCAATAAGAGAAGAGAGCAAACTGAGAGAACAAACAAAAATAATGTCTGATAGTTGCAGGCCTCTGAGGATTAACTACTAATCTGGCGGACCTTTGAGAGCCCCCATATGACAGGAGTTAGCTTTTGGGGACCCAGCTTCCATTGGACAGAAATACTGGCATCTCTGTCAGTATTTCTACAAACCCCTTTTCTTTAGCAAATCCCTGTGAGGCTGAGATAAAATCATGGTCTAAACACAACAGGGTATCCAGTGCCCAGAATTTGCCAAAGACCTGAAGTTAGAACTAATAGATATGGGTGTTTTTAACTGGTTTCCTCCGTAAACATCTTGAGATGAAGTTGACATTCGGAACAATTTTATTTCTGGAACTGAACTAGGAAGATTTATCAGTTTGGGTTAAGTTCAATTTTGAAAATAGTTTTATTGGCGAGTTCTACTATAAGAAATGCGTAAGTTTAGTGTTTGGGAAAACTTACTTGACGGTAAAGGCCAGGCCATGTAATTATTTTGCAGCTTGAGTTTCAACTGAGAGTCAGATGTCCCTGGAGGCGTTATAGATTTCAACAGGAATTCATTTGAGGAACTGGCTTACTGGTTATCTGGAGAGGTTTGGTCCAAAGGGGATCCTGCACACAGAGTTGGATTAAAAGAAGAAAGTCAAGATTAATCGAAGAGGCTAATTGTTGAAGTCCTGGTCCAAATGATAGATTGGGAAAAAATGTTGCAAATGGATCTTTCCGGCTGTAGAGGAGATGGTGCTCTGGGCTGAGGAGAAAGGTGAAAGTTCAGGGGGCAAAAAGGCTAACAGTAAATCATTGATAGTGGATTGATAAAGGTCCTTATACCTTTCACTCTTTCCTAAAGCCAAATTCCTGAGTGGGGTGGATTTGTGGCAGATGGTGTGTGTGTCTGTGTGTGTGTGTGTGTGTGTGTGTGTGTGTAGGTAGGTAGGGAAAGAGCTTAAAATAGGTTTTCCACAGAGTTCGGGGAACTCAAAAAGAGAAGACATTTTTATAGCATTTCTACCTAAAACCTTAGTGTCTAGCTTCACAGAGTTTTGCACACATGATCCGGGAGGAGAAGCGAGTGATGAGGGTGTGGAGGTATTCAAGGCAGACGTCCATGGCACCGCCTGGTTTTCCTGATCACAGCGAGGAGCAGAAGTGCCACCTGTCGTGGTGGGGACGCATGGTCGGAGACTGCAGAGGACACACCGACGCAAAGACCAGATTGGGCCTTGTCGTCCATCTCAACCCATGAGCAGGTGCGCACCAAGGGGCAGTGTACCTTTCCTCTCCCACACCCTGGAGCCCCCCAGTTATTTTATTCCGGAGACCCCCGATTATTAGCGTTCCATTAGAAAGGGAGTGAGAGTGGAACCCAAGCTGGCTCCAGACGTCCTGAAGTAGCTGGACTTCCCTGCGTGACCGATTGGAAAAATCATAGGATAGTATCAAGGTGCATAGTTTGAAGAGAAGGAGCAAGGTCGGGGAGAGAGGGAGAGAGAAAGAGGAAAAGAAAAAGGAACAAAAGAGGAAAGGAAAAGAAAATATAGAAAATTGGAAATGATACAAGTAAAATATACCAAAAGAGTCATAGGTCTACATAGTGAACTAAAATGCAGTATGATTTAGTATCATAAAATTAAATCAATTTAAACTTGATATTAGAAACAATCTCTTTCAGCTTTCACAGTGGTCCCAATGTGAAGTTTCTAAGATGAAAATGTAATTCTAATGCAGTGTTTGAGCAAAGAAACTACTGGCACTGTCCTAATAATGTAGCCATATAGAGGCTGGAATCTCTGCAGCCTTCGGACAAAATTAATAAAGTTAATTAATTAAAAAAGGGAAAAATTCACTGTCAGAGTGAGAGAAGAAAGAGGGAGGCAACCGTGAAGAGTATGTGTAAGTGACCAGTGAGGGTAGTGACAATATCATCTTAAAAGTGGGGAAGGGCCCACTAATACCATAAAAATCCTATGGAATAAGAAATAGGGAATTATGTATTTCACTAAAGTATTAAAGGGCAATAGAAAAACTAAGAGCAATGATACAACTCTCAAACATGGGGACAAAGATAGAAAATGAAGGTCAAAGCACATTTAAGCTAATTCCTCCTATTATAGTAACAAGAGCATGATACTGTTTTTATTTTAAAATATTAATAACCATTTTATTGAAAATTATGAAGGTAACCACAATAAAGTCTTTTAAAAATTCAAATTAAAGACATCCGTAGAGTATGGGATTAAACAAGAGAGAATTTCATAACTTCATTATTATTTTTCAGTACAAGTTGATGTTACTCTGAGCAAGAATTATCCCCCGTAAAATTCAATGGCTGTAACAATCATGTCTGTTAGCGTAGTGGTTAAATCCATGAATGTTGGTGTACCTGGATTTTAAATCTAGCACCTAGTGTTTAGAGGCTCAGAGGCTTGGGAAATTTTCTTTAACCTCTCTTGACTTAGTTTCTTCATCTGTACACTGGAGAAGAAATTGTAACTTCCTTTTTTGATCATTGCAAGGATTTCAGCTGGGGATGTAATCTCTGAAAACTGATCAGTGTGCCGTGGAAGAGCTATGTGAATATTGGGTTTTACTACTTGGTATTTCTAAGCCTTGACAGATTTCTAGTTGCCTAGAAAATGGTGAGTCAAATCTTCAAATAGATTCTATTTAGGCTTTTAATCTGCATGTCGATGGAGACAGGAAATCTCTCCTGAATGGGTTACTTCCTCTCCATCCATAAAAATCGTCAGTGCTTCCCAGTTGCCTAAGGAGAAAGTTTCCATTTCCTGTCAAAGCCACCAATCTATTCTGGCCCCCATGAGCATTTCCTGAGCAGGTCTACTAAACTGTTGCTCCTACCAAAATAATCTATTGAGATAATTATTCCTCTCTGTAGGAACTTAGCTTCATCCAATATAGGTAGCAGAACTTCAAAACATGTTAATCAAGTAAATGAGTGAATAAAAACTAAATGAATAAATGAGACTATATAACCATAACCCTGTTGTGTATTTGATTCCAGAAATAGATAGTATTTATTATACTCTTAAGATCTAAAAAAATAAACTTAATCTGTTTCTGTGCCATATAAATCCAATGTGATAAGAAAATAAAGCCCAATCTTTTTCTTCTTTTTCCGCATGTTTGGGGCTCTGATTAGAACAGAGTATTACTGATAGTTGATTCTATATACATATTTGTTGAGTGAATTAATACATGAATGGCTAAACAGATGGATGAATTAATATGTGTTCATTCTAAATCAATGCACTCCTATTAAACACAGTTAGTTGAATTTAACCGTTGGCTGTATTTGAGCTTTCTCATTTTAGATGTAAAAACTTTAATCCATAGCATAAATGTCTAGGTATTCTTAAAATGGGTGATATGTAAGTGCAAAATTAGAACCAAAACTCAGCATTCAATGTTTTATCTCTTAAAATTCATCATGTAAACCCTTTTCCTCTATTAAACATTTTCACTAGTGTTTCACTGCCAAACACTAGCTTCCCTTTCAGACTTTATGTGTTCTTGCTACAGTAATGACACAGAAGATCCCAATCAGCCAGAAGTCATAAAGGGCCTTTGTCACATCAGCAGTGAACGTGGATGTTCTGAAGTCAGGTCTTTAGAAAGCAGAGTGGATGGTGGCCCAGGCAGTGGAAACAGGTGTGTGATTAATGCAGATGGTGAGGATGGTGAGTGGTAATGGCTGGGATCCAACCAGGAGGAGGACAAGGAGGGAAACTCAGCGGGAAGACCTGGCTGTGTGTATGAGGCAGATAAGGAAAGCACTCAATAAACTGTTTGGGTTGCAATTACTGCAGCTTGCAAATGTTTTTAATACAAGGGCAACCTGGATAATTGGGCCAGAGCTTGGAGGATGCAATCTGTGTTCATTGTGCTTCTGGGTCTTTACAAGTTCATTCTCGCCCTTTCAATATTATAACCACTTTGATTGTGATTCACCAAAAACTGGAGACACACATCTGTTGCTTTCTGTTTGAAGCTGAGGATGTGAGGAGCCCCTGGGTGGAGCTGGCTTGATGGAAAACAGCTTGGCCTTCAGGTAAACAAATGAGTCTATCTCATTTCAATGACAGGATTAATGTTTCACATTTAGTTATAAGAAGATGCTATAAAAATTAATTGCCGATAGATGGAAAACTGTGACAAGTTTTATTTTATTCTTGTTCTTTATGTCACTTCTGGGATTTTGACAGCATAAGCTCTAGGTATGATTTCAAAATCGAATGGACAACAATGCTGGAAAGGAGTGGTTAAATGAGTCAATGGTAGAAGCAATGTCTGAATGAGTCAGATCAGGAGGTCAAAAGAAAACATAAAATGAATTTCTCATTTCCAGGTGGACATGACAGTTAAAGTAATAGGTATGGGCCTGGGTGAGCCCATGGGTTCACTTGTACTTCAAAACAGGCCTGTGTGTTGGTTTGGACTTTAGTATCCCTGGTTCTCTAAAATAAAACCAGCCTGGTTGTTCCCTATGTCTCTCTGGGATGTCTTAGTCTAGGGATGATGGGACTTTAGCTTTGACACTCAAGTCAACTGTACTTTATACTCGTTGCAGTAATCACATTTAAAAACACATGTTTTATATGCTTTTCCATTTTTCTTTTCCTCTGCAGGAGGCTTTCAGCTTCATGAGAAAAGAGTGCATGTGTTCTGACCACTGTAATTTACCAGCTTGCTGCATGGTGCCTGACATGATTGGTGCTTAATTAATGGGCAATTGACCAGAGTGATGATATGAATATGATGGCGAAAGAAATCATTAGAGGACAGAACAAGTTTTCCAGTTGGTGGCTGCAAGATAAAAAGATTTTGTCTAGCCCTGGCTGGTGGCACAGTGGATAAGGTGCCGGCCTGCGGACCCAAAGGTCGCAGGTTCGATTCCCCAGCCAGGGCACATAACCAGGTTGCAAACCAGGTCTCCAGTCAGGTCTGTGGCTGGAGGCAGGTGAAACGCAACTGTACATTGATGACTCTCTCCCTCTCTGCCTCTCTCCCTTCCCCTCTTTCTAAAATAATGAAATAAAATCTTAAAAAAAAAAAAAAAAAAAAAAGATTTTGTCTAAACTTAAGCAAAAACTGCCTAAAGTTTTTCAAACATGGGATGAGTTTCTTTGTGACTTGCTGACTTGCTTTTCAGCTAGTGAAAACTGTTGCTTGGCTTGAGGTAACAGGGAGTAATGCTCAGTGTATGCAAAGTCTTTTATGACATAACTTCCCATTGTCACTTAGACTTCTTCCAACCACTCAGGGTACTCCTGGTTCCCCAGTCCACTTGCATTTCCCACCGTGTCCTTTTAATGCTATACTATACATTTCTTCACACAGGACACTCCCTCTCTCTAAATGCTTATCTCCTCTTTGCAGATACTCCCATCACCATTTCCTAAATATTCATGTTGAAACTCTTGAATATCCACTCAGTGCCTCACTCTCCTTTGAACCCGTTTCCTTTGGTAACTGCCTCACTACATTTAGTTTACAAATGCATTTTCCCTTTTTCAAGGGCCACAATGCTCCCGAAATCAGAGATTATTTCTTACATCTTATTGGCTCTGCATGTAGAGTAGACCTGATGCTCAAAAGGTGGACCAACAAACATTGGTTGAATCAACAGGTTAATGCATTTTTATCTGCGCTTTAACAAGTGTATTACTACTTGTGTGGTTAATTTTATACTCATATATAAACCTAATTGCATATTGGGATGTTCAGATATTTGCTTAACATTATTCCAAGTGTTTCTATAAGGGTGTTTTTTGAATAAACATATTTAAATTGGTAGACTAAATAAAGCAGATTACCCTCTTTTAGAGGATGGACCTTGTCCAATCAGTTGAAATTCTGAGTAAAACAAAAGGGTAAATGCTCCCTTAAGAAAGAGAGAATTCTTTCTGTCTCATCATCTTTGAATTGGGACATCAGTTTTTTTCTAGCTTCAGATTTAAACAGAAACATTGGCTTTCCTGGGTCTCCCTCCAGTTTATCAATTACAGATCTTGAAACTTCTTAGACTCCATAATCATGTAAGCCAATTTGTTATAACTCTCTTTTTTATATATATGCATATCCTACTGGTTCTGTTTGTTTGGAAATTCTGATTAATATATCTATCACCTATTTGTCAAAATGGCCTGGAATCTTTTTTCTCTGACTTTCTAAGTCTGTTGATATTTTCTTTTCTGTTATAGTATCTAGTGATTTATGTAGTGACTCATTTACTAGTATTATTTGCCTGTCCATTCCACTCCTGTATCACATGAAAGTAGTTATTTATAAAATTGTACATTCCCCTATGTTTATTGCAGCATTATTTATAATAGCCAACACATGGAAACAACCTAAGTGTCTATCCATCGATAATGGGATAAAAAAGAAGTGGTACATTTAAAATGGAATACTATTCAGCCATAAGAAAGAGGATGTTTTAAATTAAAACAGATAACTGTAGAGAAAGAACAGTGTCCTTTATTTCTGGAATGTAGATATCAGCAATAAAAATTTAATATTTAATAATATTTCTTCATATCAGTATATAACCTATTTCCTTGCCGATTACATTTTGTTGACTTAGACTTATTGCTTTGTACGGCCTTTGGAAATTTGTGAAATTAACACTAGATTTTCAGTGCTCGATCATTATTAAAAGATTTTGTAAAACATTAAATGTTTTATATTAGCTTGAATACAGCTTTGTATTTGTGTAAGATATTAATGTTCATTAACTGGCAAAAAGAAAGAAAGTCTCATATATCAAATTAAAATATTAAGGATATTAAGGCTTATATTCTTAGGGACAGAAGTCTGGTAAAGCTTCAGTTATCCAGAATTTGATTTTTACCAATATACAAGGAATACCCTAATAATTATAGATGATTAATGATTATTGATGATGGCCAAAAAAAAATATAAAATAGAAAGATAGCTTTTAAAGACTGAGCCATAGGCTAAGTTCACTTAATGTGCTATGGCTTAAACAATTAGTAAGACAGTGTAAAGACTATTCATGCTATGAATTTTCTGTTTGGAACTTAACATTGGCAGAAAGAGAGATGCTTCAAAATATTAGTAAGATCATGCCATTCTTTGGCATAAACCTCATCAATGACCTCTTGTCTTGGGCATAAAATCCAATATCCTTTTTTTAATTCATGTAAGTTCCATGAATCATTATGTGCTCTGGCTATTGCCCACCTGCTCATGATCATTAAGAGTGAGTCTTAGTGATGCTATTTTTGTCAAGTTATTTCTTCTTAGGTGCATTAGTACTTGCTATTTCCTCTTCAGCTGTTACTTAGCAGATGCCCTTTGTTGTCATCTTCCCCATCAGAGCTCAGAGTCATCTTCAGTTTTCTCTGAGAATCTCACCTGATACATGGTCCTTCCCTTCTGCTCCAAGTAACACAACATATCACAGTGCTTATTATCTTGACTGCACTTGTCATTCAGAAATACTTTCCTGCATTCATTCTTTGATTTTCTATATCAGCATTCAAGTTGCATGGGAGCAGGGACCTTGTCTGTCTTGTTTATGGCTGTATTCTCAGCACCTGGGCAATGATCTGACATGTGGTAACAGGGAGAGTCATGTGAATGAATGGATCATCCATACATCATAATGTTGGCAAGGATTTCCAGAAAAAAATCCTCAAAGCTTTCATTGGAAAAATCAATGCAGACTGTATGCTCAGCTTAATTTTCCTTTTAGCTTAAAGCACCACTGAATTTCACTCAGGGAACACTCCCATTGACCTCTTTCAATGTTTTAAATTTCTGTAACTATGCAAATAGTGTAAGGATGACTTATATAGATATTTTGTTCTGATCATGGGTTCATGACTCATCCAGAAAATTTTTCATCTTGCAATAAGACTTGATCATTTATCATAGGATTAGATTAAATCACTTAATATAATAGACAATACTTACCAAAGATATACAATAAACATAATTCAATGATTCAATAATTTGATATCTAAATATTTCAGTGGATATTTGATAACTGAGCATGGGCTCATGATATACAGTAAATTAAGAAAAATTGTTTCTAATGTCAGGTCTACATTTTAAGAAAGTTCAGTGGTCCATTTCTTCTTCTATAAAGGGATACATAAAAATCACTATCACTAGAGACTAGAAGTTTGATTCTTCACGCAAATAATTGTATTGTACTGAGATTTGTACATTGTCAGAACAAAGATATTGCCTGCAGATGCTTGGGAACAGATGCAACCTTGACATCACTCAGAGACTAATTTTATAACGTCACTTACATTTGACTCTTAGTACGTTGAAAGAATTAAATCATATCCCAGAAACCAGGTGAGGTATATGTGGCAAAAATCCAATTTCAGGCACGCTTTTGAAAGATTTTCAAAGGAAACATGAACATCTTAGGATGGCCTGGCCTCAAGTAGAGAATTAGTGTCACTCAAAGATCACTTAAAGTTACCAGAATTTTCCTTACATCAATGGACCTGTATCATGGTGGGATTTAAGGGTGCTGGGATAACATCCCCTGACATGATACCATAAAAATCAAACTTAATAAGTAAAAAAACTTTCATTAATTTATAGTAAGAAAAAGTGCAATAACTTTATTTTCTCCTATATATAGGTATATTTTCTCCTATATATACTTATTGAATATCCACTGGGTGCTGGAGAGATACTGAAAGATTAATAAGACATAGTTATTTGTGCAACTCACAATTTAGTGGATGAGATAAAGGTATCTACTTGGAATTTTAATATCAGGTCTGTCTGGAGAAAGTTCAACTATTGTTAATATAATGAGAACAGTTTGCATGAGAGTAAACTGGAATGCCCATGCATGAACAATGGTGGCTTCACTGTACTAGTCAGTGGGGGCAGCAGATACCTTTTTTAAGTGAACACGTGTACTGTGTGGGTGTCGCATTCAAAAGGACTGAGCGAGTAGAGCAACAAATCTGCCTCAAGTTTTGCATTAAACTTGAATCTTCCTCTGTGGGAACTATCTGATGATTCAGAAGGCTGAAGCTACAGGCAACTGGTGATTGGTAGCTTCATTAAGATAACACACTCACTCATGTATCACATCCAGTGCAGTGCTTTGACAAAATATTGAAACACTCAGATGACTCAGTCTACAGCCCAGATTTGACACCCTCCAGCTTCTGACTTTTTCCCAAACTAAAATCACCTTTAAAAGGGAAGAGATTTCAGACTGTCAGTGAGGTTAAGGAAAATAGATGGGGCAGCTGATGGTTTTTGGGAGAACTTTGTGAGGTCCCAAGGTGCCTACTTTGAAGGGGACTGAGGCATCATTGTCATATGTACAATGTTTCTTGTATCTTCTTCAATAAGTATTTTTCATAGTACATAGATGGATACTTTCTGGACAGACCTCTTATTACAAAATGTGTATTTATTGAGAAATGAGTAGAGTATAATAATGACCTATGAATTAGTCCGAAATAAAGCTTACTTGTGATATACTTCCAAATTTACCATGTGGGTTCCTCTTCAACACTAGTAAGGGAAATTCAGGACTGCGTAGAATCCAAGTGTAGTAACTGCATTCTGCTTAATAAGAAGAATAAAATAACCATAAAATACAAGCATACTTCTGAGATAAACCTGCAAAGCTAATTCATATCCTTTGACATAATTCCATCTCCTTTTCCTAAAACACATTCCTTTCTATTATTCTATATATTCTATTATTTTGAATAGAAAATGTTCTTGCAGAATTTCAAATAAAAAATTATTTAAAATAAAAATACAATCTAAATCAAGCCATTAGACCCATCTCAAAAGGATGTCACATTCTGGATTTATCACAGGCATTACTTAAAAAGGAAGGGGCTAGTTCAGACACAGCAGTATTATAAGATGGGGTGACTTTTCACCCAAAATGCTCCATTTGTTTATTTAAGTCAGTATAGTGGCTTAGAATGTGGTGAAAGGATTTGGCAGGGTAGTTGAGGCTCATGGTAACTTTTCAATTGCAGTAAGAAGGATTAGTCATTGCAATAAGACAAAAGGTTGGCAAATGGTGTTGTGGACTCAGATAAAACAGAAAAACATGATATATCAGCACCAAACTGCACAAAAATGCCTATGGCTCTTGCATCATTGTGTTTAAGATGTCAGAGTAAAAAACAATGGGCTGAAGGATTGAAATGTTTGCATAAAAACCAAAGGCCAAGAGAGTTGAAGGAGTAATTAAAAATAGAACATAAAATACACACATAAATATAAATAATTGTTAATTCTTCTACATCAATGATATTCATATCTTCATATTTCTTCATATTTTATTTCCAAGGAGTGGTCACATGGTACCATTCTACTTCTTGATGGTTTTAAATCAGTATTCATTAGCAATAATGTTTTATGTTACGATTAATGTGATTGTGCATTAATGAAGTTATCATTCCATTGCCTTTTTAGGTCCTGTGCTTATGATGGTGAATAAAAATGACTCCATATGGGTATATGATTATATTAGCAATTAAAATAGAAAGTATGGATTGAGTCTTCAGACTTTGGCCAGTCATAATTTTTACAACCCATACTATATCAGAAAGAAGCTTTAAATTTACTTCCTGTTGCAAGGGCTTGCTCCCTTTTTAAGTAATGCATTTCATCCTTGGAGTTGGGGAAGTGTATGATGAGAAGGTTTAGAGAGTAACTGGAGTTACATCTTGGATTTCCTTACAAGATTGGTGGAAAGGGGTCTTTTCACCTTAGGCTTCTGTGCCTTGGTCTGCCTAGTAAACAGAGCCTTGATGAAAGGGTAGATAACTGCAATAAGGCCACTGATCCAAAGGGGCAAATAGGTAATGAAAACAGAAAAAGTGGAAACACCAGGTTCAGATAGAGTGTACAGTTCCTTCCCTTGTGCCTCATTGTACTCAGTACAACCATCATCCTCTATCAGATTTCATACTTGTTTACTGGTCTGTCTCCATCGTTAGTTTAGAAGATCCAGAAGGCAAGGTCTCTGTGTCACTTGTCTTTTTGTCTCCAAACCTAATGTAAAATCTGGCTTTCTATATGTTATACAAGAAATGTTGGCTGAATGAAGGAACTCAGTTGAGAAATCTGGTAATAATTTTTTAGGTATTGAACTAAAATGTCCCAAAGATCAATCATAACATAGTAATATTTTTCATGTTGACATTATCAGCATCTTTAGTAATTCATTCCAGAAAGACTGCAATCCATGAAATTCAAGGGCAAGGAATGAGTTGTATCCATCCTGCCTAGTGTGATGTTTGACATTTCACCCAGCATAAGGTTATCATACAGCCACTCTTTATTCTGCATGCTGGGAACACTCCAAGTACTTCATTAGGGAGGGTGGGGTGGATCAACTCCAGTGTTTAGATTCTCAAACTGTTTTCAATTAGGAAATGACTTCTGTGTTTCTCCCACTCAAGTGCCTTTGATTAGCTTGAGGCAAAATATGCAGTCACGCAGAAATGTGCTCCCTCAGTCAGAACCTACAAAGGCTAATCAAGTGCTCAGCTGGCTTACATTTCTATGCATTCCTTGAAACATACAGATGCCTCTTGAACCTGGCTGGCCTGGCCTTGTGCCTGGCTGCCAAACTCCACAAAGCTAACTAGAGAACACTCAGAGTTGTCCTTATTTCTTTAACAGGGCACACTATAGGATAGAGCCATTCCACTGATCAGCAGAGTGACCTTAAAAAGTCCTGGCCCTGCTCTTCGTGGATTTGCTTTGAGATAGTACATGTAGGTTTTCCTTTTTTTTTTTTTTTTTTTTCCCCCACTGACAAATGATCATGTATCTGTAGAAGGAAAGGATGAATAATTAATAAGGACAATAACATATGTGTCTATGTATCTATCACCTGTCCATCCATCTATCCATTTTATATGTATTATAGTATCCGACATTGGCCTTTTTACCATCTATTAAATTTGGACTCTGGGTTCAGATGGAAGCTACTGAGAAGAACAAGCAGTAGTGGAAAAGCTTCTGTTGCCCCGTTCTCCATCTTTTTATCCTCTTCTGAAGCCAGACGGACTTTGCCAAGTCTGGGCAGCTTACTTTGCTGCTAAAGCACAAGGGGCTTCCACTGACTTTTTGCATACAGACCAAACTTCGGTCCTGCAGGCCCCTGCCTCCCTGTACATGGAGTTACCCCATAATCTAACCCTAATCCTTAAGCCTGTTCATTTTTGTGTATGTTTTTCCCTTTATCTGGTCACCTCACTTGATTTCCTGATTATATCCATGCCTCCTAGGATTGGCTTTCATCTCATCATTGCACTTTTCTGGTGCAATCTTATGAAGAACTGCTTGGTGGTTTTACTATTTTAGACACTCACGGATCTGAACCACACCTGTTTCATTTTGCACTGCATTCTAGGGCCAGCACTGTGTGGGGCACATAGCTAAGGTGATGGATATGTGTTGAGTCCAGATACTGTCCAAGAACTCTCTCTCATGCCCACCCCCTGCCTGCACATACTCTCTTCTGTGTTTTTGGATGCTACCCATTCTTTCTCCTCAGTGAAAATGTTCTCTTAAAGGAGGATTTCATCATTACATTTTAAGAAAATCAGGTATGATGAGAAAATATCATTTAAGATCAATTAGAGAATATACAACATGGTCTAAATCAATGACAAATTTATAGTCTGATCCACAAATGCATGTCTGTTTCTCAATCCTTAAAACACATATTTTATTTGTTTGAACTCTACATCAAAATAATAATAGGTGCTCATAAAGTGTACCACGTATATCAATAAGATTTTTCAGCTTTATTTAACTTCTACACCAATAGTTGTTCTACATTTTATACCAGTGCACCCTAATAGTTAATGCATTTTTTATAAATTCCATTTCAATGGTTTTAAAGTCCCCATGCAATATAATTTAAATCATGTCATTCAAAGTCAACTGTAAAATAAACATCTTCTGTCACCAGGTCCAATAGATGCTAAACCACAGTAAAATTTAAACAAATGTTTTGATTTGAGTTACATACATGCCACCAACTAGTTCAGAAAAGTTGACTTGGAAAAACCAAAAATTACAGAGGAACTCCACATTGCAAATACCTGACTAAAATACTCAACAAATAGCCAGAAAGTAGACACTGCTGTATCAAACTCAACCATCTGAAAAAAACTGACTCCCAGGTGTATTTCAGAGAGGGAAAGCAGACAGAATAAGTGACAGGCAAAAGGAGCCAGCAGAGGAAACCCACCATGTCTCACCTGTGCAGGTATTGACGGAGTAGTGCAGAGCATAGAACACCCTGATATATGGAATTTCTCTGTTTCTTACACCCTTCTGAACTTACAAAGAGGATCAGGTTTGACCACACTCACTTTCCATCAGCAGGAAACCCACTTATTTGCTAATTACCAGGATCTTCCTTCAGTTAAGCATGTACTGAGAACCCATGAAGAGCTGGGTGTTGTGCTGGGCATCAGGAATATGGAGAATAAAATGAGTTTCATTTTCTCTAGGAATCTATAATTTAGTGATGATTGAAACACCTGTAAATAATTGCATGGGGTATATGCTAGAACAGAGGTTAGTGCAAGACTAGTGATGGCTCAAGGAGGAAATAAGGAACTCTTGCAGGGTTTGGGAAAGGTTCATGTAAGAACTAATAACTCAGTTGAGTCTTGAAGTATGCATGGGAGTTTCTCCAATATTTAGGTAATGGATGGTGACTTAACAAGTGTGAAGGGAGATACAGATGTGCATCCCAGACAGAAAAAAAGTGTCATTGCAAAAATAAATAAATAAATAAATACAAACCATAGATGCCCTGGATTTCCCCAAGGTCTACAAGCACACTGGTAGGTGACAACTACTGGTTTCTGCATATGTGCACATGGCCACCAGGCCACAACTGAGTACACATACTGCTGCCTCAGTTATCTCCTCTACTCATTCATTTGCTCCCCTGTCCTGTGGAATATCAAGTAAAAACCACAAGGTTAAAAATAAAATTAAGACTTTTAAGAAGGCAATAAGAAGTCATTAAATCAACTGCAGGGTCTTCTCAGAGGGGGAGCTAGGGGCACTGCACAAGATTCATACCCATGAAATCAGCTGTTCATTAGCACAATTCTCTCCACAGACTGATGTGAATACTGTTAATAACATTCAGATTTTCTCTCTTTTTTCCCCCCCAAATTTACTACATTGTGTTTGGAACACAAACTAATTGGTGGGGAAGGAGGAATGGGCAGCAGTGAGAAGAAGCTAGGGATAGATGAGCAGCTCAGATTGTGCAAACATTTCTACATGTTGCAATTTGATGTTTACAAATTGAATGGAGAAGCGCCTTTGAATGATTTCAAGCAGATCTGTAGATTATCAAACTCAATCTGTTGCTAAGGTGATGGGTGGATTTAATTCAAGAGAAATAGGAAGTGAACCATTCCCTAAGGGGGAAATTTGGGAGAGCTGGAGAGTAGAGACCCCATCAAGATGTTGTAGGTAAACATAGCTTGCCTCCTCACGCAACCCCAGAGAAAATTACAACTAGACTACAAAACAAGTATCACCCAGAATTATCGGAAAATCAAGCTGTATGGAAGTCTGACAAGCAAGGAATTAAAGAAGTGACATTCATCCAGTCAGATAGGATGGGCAGAGACACAGAGAGACATGGAATGGGTAATGCCACATTCATATGTGGTAAATTAAAATCAGGAGGGATACTTTGGGAGTGAGGTATCCCAGCCCCACAGCAGACCACCCAGCTCAGGATTCCCGTGCTAAGAAAATAAGTACACATAAGTTTTGACTGTCAAAACCAATGGAGGTTGAGGTAGCAGATGAAACTGCAGGGTCCTCAGGAGTCTCCATTTAAAGGGCCCATATGGACTTAGGACTTATGCAGACTCACTCCATCTAGGTGTCAGCACCAGGGCAGCAGCTGGAATGGCACCTGTAACATAAAGTGAGAATTTGAAGTGTCTGAAATCAGGACAAGTGCCAGGTAATAGCTTCCTCCTGAATAAAACTCCAAAGGCCAGGCAGTGGCATTGTCGTCTATCTGAGCCCTCCCTCACTAAAAGCCACAAAGCAGTGACGCCATATGGGAGACTCCATCAACCTGCTTCTAGAGAGTTGGCCCACCCTGGTAGGTACCTAAGGCTCTGCCCCATTCAACTTACATGTGTGCTTTTCTACAAAGACAGGGAGTTAAAGTAGCTCTACCTAATACACAAAAACAGACACATGGAGGCTGCCAAAACTAGGAGACAAAGATATATGGCCTAAATGAAAGAACAGAACAAAATTCCAGAAAAAGAACCAAACAAAATACAGATAAGCAATCAATCTATCAGGGCAGAGTTCAAAACACTGGTTATTGTGATGCTCAAGAAATTAATTGGTACATTAACAGCATAAAAAAGACCCAGGTAGAAATGAAGATTATACTAAATGAAGTAAAAATTTACAGGTACCTGACAGTGGAGAGGATAAAGCCAAGAATAAAATCAATGATTTGGAACTGAGGAAGAAAAAATATTCAATCAGAACAGCAAGAAGGAAAACTCCAGAAAAATAAGGATAGGCTAAGGAACCTCTGGGATAACTTCAAATGTACCAACATTCAAATCATAGGGGTGCAGAAGGAAAATAGAAAGACCAAGAGTCCTGGCTGGTGGCTCAGTGGGTTGGCTCTGGCCTGTGAAACCAAAGGTTGCTGGTTCAATTCCCAAGCCAGGGCACATAACCAGGTTGCAAACCAGGCCTCCTGCCAGGTTTGTAGCTGGAGGCAGGTGAAAGGCAACTATACATTGATGCTTCTCTCCCTTTTTTCCTCCCTCCCTGAACTTCTATCCAAAAATAATGAATAAAATCTTTTAAAAGAAAATTAAAAATGGATCTGCCTTTAAAAAAAATAAGAAAGAGCAAGAAATTGAAAACATTTGAAAAACTAATGGAAAAAAACTCCCCTAATTTGGAGAAGGAAATAGACGTAGAAGTCCATGGACACAAAGAGGCCCACAAGAAAACACACCATAATTAAAATGTCAAATATAAAGAGAGAATCTTAAAAGCAGCAAAAGAAAAGGAGATAGTTATCTACAATGGAGTTCCCATAAGACTGTCAGCTGATTTCTCAAAAGAAACTTTACAAGCAAGAAGAGACTTGCAAGATGTATTCAAGGTGATGAAAAGCAAGGACCTACAGCTTAGATTACACTGTCCAGCAGTTATCATTCAGAATGGTAGGGCAGGAAAGTACTTCCCAGACAAAGCAAAACTAAAGGATTCATAATCACCAAACCATTGTTATATAAAATGTTATATAAAGGTCAAATTTACCAAAATTAAAATGGCAATAAATTAATAACTAACAATAACTGAATCTTAAAAACAAATTAAGCAAACAAGCAGAATAAGAACAAAATCACAGATATGAAGATCATTTGGAGGGTTATCAGTTGGAAGGGCAAAGGGAAAGAATGGCAGAAAAGTGCAGGGATTAAGTACAAATTGGTAGGTACAGAATAGACATGGGATGTTAAGAACAGTATAGGAAATGAAGTAGCCAAAGAACTTATATTCATGACCCATGGACATGAACCTAACATGGCTATAGTTGGAGGGAATAGGGGGTACTGAGCACAGGGAATCACAAGGGGAAAAATTGGGACAACTGTATTAGCATAGTCAATAAAATATTTTTTAAAAAGACCAAACATCAGATAGCACTAATGAGCTACCCAGGACCACAGCCTCTTACCAGGACATAGAATTTACCTATAGCATCCACCCAAAGTGGTTCTTAATTTTCTTCTTGCTCTCCATCCCATAAAGAAGATGGCAACAAGGAATTAGTCCTTTCACCTTATACCAAAACAATAGCAGCTGGGAGTTGGAAAGGATGAAGGAGGAGTGTAGAGCCTACTCAATGCCCAAATTGCTACCTGTATTGTTTTCTTCGTTCGCTTTTTGATAAAAATAAAGTTTACATGCCTTCAAAGTAGATTAAAAATCATTACTGAGTTCAAACTTGCAGAAAGAAAAAAATAACTTCTAAAGAGAAATCCCATTTAACAAGAGCTTTACTATCACATCAATGTGAAATTACATTTACATTAAGTAAATGAGGCAGATAATTAGTTAAAGCATTTGAAATGGAAAGCCTAACTCACTCCTTTTATATTTTAGATGATCAGAATCCCTGTATTTGCACTGGGCCCATACAATTTATATAAATGAGATAACTCATGTATGCTTCATATAAATATAGAAGTTTGGGATAATAATCACCAGCTTTCCTCTGATGTCCCTTCCAAATTATTTTAGATGATGAAAAGTTTAAGAAGTACAGGAGACACAAGAGAATAATGCTATAATTACCTGTACAGAGACTCTCCAACATTAATAAACTTTATGATATTTCTCTGTAATGCTATTATGAGAAAAATGCATAAAGCATTGCAGACAAAATGGCCTACAATTTTGTTTATAATTTTTTACTATAAGCCGTTTTTATTTGTTTCTTGAGCTCATGTTTATGTACACATATATGTGCATTGGGATTGCCTACTGTCATGCATTCTGCTACTCTTCTGAAAGCATCATATCTTTAAATTTATATTTTATATATTAATATTTTATGTTTAATATTTCATGTTTTGTATATTTAATATAGTATATATATATAAAACATTAGATAATCCAATCTTATAATGTATAGTTTGTTCCAGTTCTTCAATGTTTTTTTGCCTGTTAGTTAATAACATGTGAAGAACATTGAAGATCCCTATTGAAAGGGTTTGGAGGTATTACTATTAAACAAAGTTAAGTTATAGTATTTTTGTGCTCAATCTTTTATAATATCTTAAGTTATATAAAGCTTGAGTATTGATGGAATTAAATCCATAGAATTTAGGTTTTAATTTTTACTTCTACTCTCTTTTCAAATAATTGTTTTGTGGCTTGATCATTATCAATTCACATTAGAAAATGAATCCTATCTTGATTTTTGAGATTTATAGATGGTTTAATGATAAAGGTAGTTTTTTTTTGCATAAAATATGCAATGCTTCCCAAAGGTTATTCTTACTGTTTAAGAATGCTATTAACATTAGAGCTTCTCTGAGATCTGAAATTATTTATTTTATTTGATTGTCTTCTCAGTGTACATTGAAAAATATTTGAAAGGCATTTTTAGTGGAATACACATATATTACACAGTAATAGCTCAGAAGAATACATTCCTTTATTATAAGAGAGGGAAGATATAATTATATATATGATGTGTAAACATATATACACATATATATGTAATTTTATATATAATTACCATCTTGTCTTTTTCACCTTCACAATCATTTTCTGATGCAAGCCCTTTGAACATGTGGTAAACTTCTGCTAGGTTTCAAAGAAAAAATACCCTAAAATGAGTAATAAATTCTTTGTGTACATTGGTCCATTTCATCAAGTGTTATCTTGACATTCATGACTATTTTGACAAAGATTTTGGGTATTTATCCAAAACTCTCTTACTCTCTTTTGCTCTGGAATGTTAAAAGACAGGTTCATGAAAAACATATTTGGTTTTGTACATCTTCAGGGAAACCGCTCCATGAAATTGTGGTCTTGAGTTATATATATTGGTACTGTTTGACATTTCTACATATAACATTGTAGAAAATGGCAATAGTTTAATAAAACACTATGACTTTTTCTTTGAAGCCATTGTAGTTCAATAGACCAGAAAGATTTATCAGCTCTCATATGAACAGAACAATTACATGAATCAAATCATTTTGCTAAGCTTTGGAGCTTTTGATTGGGTGTAACCATGGCTATAGACAGATAATTTAGAAAAACAAGTTACTGATACATTGTGTGTTAGATAATTAGCCATCTAACTTTATTTTTAAAATGCACTACAATATTAGCATTGTAGAAAGCAGTAAATGTTTTCTTAGTATTTTGGAAAATAGAAACAATTGCAATAAAATACGGTTGAAGGGAATGGAACTTGCACATATTGCTAGAGAAAGCATAAAATGATATACTTTTTGTTTAGGAGTATATTGGCAATATCAATTAACATAAGCATAGTTTAATATAGAATTATACTATTGATAAGGAACACTTCAAATGTATTTATATCTATATGCAAAGTGACATGTACAATCAATATCCATCAATAGTAAAATTTTAAAATTCCATATGATATATGCATTAAACTCAATGCATGTAATAGGAAAGATATGGTAGACCACTGTATTAGTTTTCTATGTTGCATAACACATTGCCACAGACTCAGTAGTTTACAAAAGTAAACACTATTATCTCATAGTTTCTGTGAATTGGGAGTCCATCACTGTTCAGTTAAGAATTTTATTCAAGGTCTCAAGGATACAATGAAGTTTGGTTGGGCTATGCTCACATAGAGAAGCTTATTTGAAGAAGAATCTGAATCTATGGCTACTCAGGCTGTTGGAAGAATTAATATCCTTGTGGTTGTAAGACTGAGGGCACTGGCTATGAGGGCTGTTGGATGAAGGTCACCCTCAGGTCCCAGGGGCCAGGATTCCTAGAGGCTTCTAGCAGTTCCTTCCCACATGGTTGTTTATTCCATTGATCCAGGAAAGGCATTCTCTATAAAGTTATATTCTCATTATCAATGATCATTGCCTTGGGAGTTAACACTAATAGGTATAGGCCCTGCTCCTTACTGATAACTTTCTCCAAATATGTGATTTATTTTTGAGAATTTTTCTTCTTTCTGGGTTTTGAATTCTTATTTTTTAGTTATATTTCATTGCTTATGCTATTACAGTTGTTGCAGTTTTTTTTCATTTGCCCCCCTTAAGCAGCCCCCAGATTCCCTCAGGCAAGCCCTACAACATCGTGTATATCCATGAGTCATGCATATACGTATGTTCTTTGGCTACTCTATTCCCTATGCTGTACTTTACAACCACATGACTATTCCGTAACTACCAATTTGTACTTCTTAATCCTTTCACCTTTTTTATCCACCCCCTGACCCCCCTTCCCATCCAGAAACCATCAACATGTTCTCTGTATCTATGATTCTGTTTCTGTTCTGTCTGTGTATTTTGTTTTTTAGATACAATTGTTGAATCAAGAATCAGCCTTTTACATGGGTTATGTCCCTGAAGATTTTGAAGAGTTAATGTTTGGGTTTTCAGCCTAATTTTGCCATAAAGTTCCTTCCATTCTTTGCAGAGGGAAAAAACAGGGGCTCCAAATCACTGTCTAGGAGATATAATTTAAAAGCCTAGAACTTTGATTTAAGAGGCTCTTTTGGGTAGAGATTTCATGGTGGTGTATACTTTAATCTTGACCTAAACTTCCTCTTCCTTTTAAAAATAAACTCTAAGCATTGTTTCTTGGATATAATTGTAAGTGATCTTTCCAGAAAAAGAACAACTCTGTTTTGAAAGAATCTAGTAAGTACTACTGAAACCTGTGTGATGGCAGGTTGGTCAGACTCTAAGTGGCTAAAACTGGAAATTCCACAAGACCATAACATTCTTTAATTGTAGCCAAGTAGCACACATGGAAGAGAGATGCCTTTCTAGTTCTAAACCATTTGGACCAAGATACTTCATGGAATGTAGGTTTTCTTTGAAATAACTTTAGTAAAAGCTTTATTTTAAGACTTGGCATGCAAGTTAGTACCATTATAAACACAAGACTTATTTTGTTTTCCTCCAAAAATAATGTACTCATTTGAGTATAACTAGAAACTTCAGAATGAGCCAATGTTAATTTTATGGCTTTCAGTTAATCCAAATGGACAAATGCTGGCATACCCTCTTTTAATGCAATGTTTTGGTTCATCATCTGTAACACAGGGGAAAGTACTGGAAATTAAAGCACCTTTGTTCACAAGAGGGCAGTAATGGCCTTGGTGCCCTGTAGTTGATTTCCAAGGCCGGATACTGAATCAAGTAGTATAATATTCAGTTACAGCAACCTATTTTGTGACTCAGTAGTAAAATATGCATTTTCTTTACAGACTTTAATCAATACAAAAACATTTGCAGAGTTCTTACATGATAGGGAGGTAAGTGCCAACAATAGTATGAGTTTAAGAAGGCTTTTTGTTGCTCTGAAATACCATTTCAAAAGGTTCTCAGATCTTAAAAATGTTAAAGTAAAACTTTGAAGCTATAGTTCTTTACCAGATAACATTGTAATTTATCTAAAGTACCTTTCATTATTGTAATTTGATACTGTCTTACTTTTACCAAATGTAGTATTTTAAATTTAAAAATGCAAAAGGCATGAAAATATATAGAATTATCCAAATACAAAATTCCTGATGACTACATTAAGAGGACTCTTTCTTTTAGCTTCCCTTGTCTATGTCCACAGACCAAAAACATGGGCAGTACTAGGACATCTACGTGAGCCTCCTTGCCTCTTCTCCTTTCTCCAGTACATATTTATTGAGAGCCTGTTCTAGACAAGCAGTTTGCTAAAAGCTGATGATATAAAGATGAGTAAGACAAAGCTTTTGTCGGAGTTTATAGGGAAGAGTGCATGCATCTTAATGAGGGCAGCTATAACAGAATCCCATAGACTGGGGGCCTTGTAAACAACAGAATGTGTTTCTCACACTTCTCAAGACTAAAAAGTTCACGATCAAGGCACTAACAGATTAGGTGTCTGCTGATGTCTTGCTTCCTGGTTCATAGACTGCATCTTCTCACTGTGTCATCAAATGGAGAAAGAAGGGAAGGGATTCTCTGGGGTCTTTTTATAAGAGCAGAGCCCTTGGGACCTAATCGCCTTCAAAAGACACCGCCTCTCAGTGCCTGCCATCACATCAGGACTAGATTTGAGCATAAATTTTGGAGATACATATACATTTAGTCTCTAGCAAGAGGCAAACAAAACTTTGAATAGAGATTAGGTTATAGAGTTTTAGCCGAAGTTCTGTGGAGCATAAATAAAGGGAATCATTTCAGAGATAAAAATCAGAAATGACTTCACAGAGGAGGCATAATTTAAGCAGGGCATTGAAGAGAGACTGGAAAATCTTTAAAAACAGAGAGAGAACTCATATAAATATTAGAAGCATATTCTAACTCTTTGTTCAGAACAATAATCCAAGTAAAATTGTAATGAGCATTAGAATCAACTGTCAAGTTCTTTCAAATGCCATCTACCCCTCTTCCTAGTCACCCAGGATTCTCTTAGGCTTGACTACTTCTGTTCAAGGTTTACAGCAGGACAGAGTCTGTGCTGATAGTGTCAGAGTATTTGTATACTTTAGGTACATGGGCGACAGGAAAGCATTTAGAACCACTGATTAGTACAAAACTACCATTGATACCTGAATGAACTACAAACAGTGTTTAAAGAGCCAACTAGCTCAGCAAGAAGGCTCATAGGCAGTGACAACTGCCATGAGAATGAAGATAGCCACACAAGCATTTCTCCAACAACATGTGGGTGAGGCTTTTCATTGTGAATATATAGGACAGCAACTTGTCTGGCTTAGTGTGTATCTCTGATGCAGGGCCTCAGAGTGTGGTCTAAGACCATTGCATCAGAGTCACTTGACATGTTGGATAAAAACTGATCCCTGGACTAACAAGAGCCACTGAATCAGAACCTCTGGGTGTCAGACAGTGAATGTGAACTTTATGTCAGGTGGTTCTTTAACAGGCTATAGTTGGAGATGAAATGAACTAAGTTTTAAACGGGATGAACTCCGGGCTACTTCATTATGGAAATATTTGTCCTTCATTTGGCACAGACTGGGGTAAGGTTGAGCCTGATACAGTCACCAGATTTGTTGAACCTGTTTCTTCATCTTTAAATCTAGTTTATGAGCCAATGAACTAGATGGTTTTGCATTCCCTCAGTTACTCATGTTTTCATCCAGGCAACAAACATTTTTCTAGAAGCTATTGTGTGTTAAGCACCGCTGAATGGGAACTTACACAACACGTTTTCAGTGGCAGTGGGGGGAGGGTTCAAACAGTGTGCTCAGTTGTCAGAAGGCTGCTGGAACACCGGCCAGCACTCTCAGAAAGAGTGTTCTTTAGAGTAAGGCTATTTTTGTCTCTGAGTAGGCTTTGAGAATTGAATTTTTTCTGTGCTGGAAGCTCTGTTTAGGCAGACTTACAATAATTGCCCCTTGGTGCTTTGAGGGAACTCTCATTCTCAAAGAGCCTTAATGGACGGATACAAGACGGTTTATTACTCAACACTTGAGAGCACAGCAGTCAGTTTTTGAATTAATTTTTAGTGTATCATGGATAGTTAAAGAGCCAAAGTTCATTTTGGGACTTAGAATACAGAAGTTTTGAACAGAGTGTAAATGTTTAGGGAATCAAGAAGAATGCATTATACTAGAGGCTCATGGAATTCTGGAAGAAAGGAAAGAAAGGTACAAGACTGGTAAAGATCCGTTAGGATCTTTAATGGACATTGTAGGTACTTTATGGATTTTATCTCCAAAAATCCTGACCTTGGAAAATAGATTTTAACATATGAATTTGTGGGGCACACCAATGTTCAGTCTATTGAATCCATCAACTCTATGTTTCCATTGGAAGTAAAATATGATTCCTACCTCACACCAGCAGATAAATTGAAGATTAATTGATGGGCTAAGTATGAAATGCAGAAATTTTAAATTACAGAGGAAAATATAGAGAACCTTCTTAATATAATGATTATTAAAGTGATTTAGCAAGGAGGCCCATAGACTGAGGTTAAACAACTCAGTAGCTTACATAGGCAAACCAAAACCTACACCAGAGTTGCTGTCCTCAAATCTGAGAATATAAAATTTAAGAAATGCCATTTGCATACAGGCAGCTAAGCTTTCTCAAAGGAAACTGCTTAAGTTACAGCCAATATGTAATTTTCTTGCTTTTTTCTGAGTCTTCTCTGTGGAAACCTCTCCCATTGGTGGTGCATTCCCAACCACCTTCTGGTTGGCAATGCATACTCAAAGTTTTGAAAATTCTAATGTGTTTCAGCTTACCTTTTAAGAGTATAGAGAAATAGTTCTTGAATAAGACACAGAATGCATAAATAATGCAGGAAAAAAATTTGCCCAGGGATTCATTTTTATTGAACGTGCCAGGTGACTTTGATGTATGTGGTCTTAGACCACACTGAGGGGTTGCCTCGGAGACTCACACACTAAGTCAAACAATATGTATACATAGTCCTTCTGACAGTACTTACGGAATGCTTTATAAATGCAGAGGCAATGCTGAGGGCTAATGAGAGAAGGGAATGCTTAAAAATTTTGGGCAAGCTTCAACTTCTGTTGATCATGGGCCTCAGAATTGCTCTTCTTAATTTAAGTTTCAATAAAGTGCCTCAAGGCACTAAGGATTTGAGCTATAGTCAATCAATCAGTGTTTCTTAACTTGGGGTGAAGGTTACTCCATGCTCTCATAGACACTTAGGAGAGGGGAAGGGTAGGCACCTTTAGTTGTCCCCTGGCTTAGAGGTGGGTGCAGCTCCTGGTATGTAGGAAACAGGGGCCAGGAATGCTAAGCACAGGGTACAGGACAGTACAGAACAACTGAGTGACAACTATGGCTCCAGTACAAACCTTTTCCTTGAATAGAATTGTTGTCCCTGAGCACTGTCTTATAGCAACAGGTTGGGGTCACCACCAATAGGAGCAGTGCCTGGGCGCTCAACCTGAAATCACCTTCAGGAAAAAGCAAAGCAAGGTGGGTGTGCTTCCAGTAGAAGCACATAGGTGGCAAACTCAATGACGAAGGAAACTGTGAAATACCAGGCAGATTGTGGAGTGTTCATCTTCTACGCCTGAAAATGCTAGATCTCAATGGGAATGAATGCTTTGCATGAGGTCTGTAAGCATTGATTTGGTGCTAGAACGATTAGCGTGGCAGCTAGAGATTGGATTGAAGGTGAGGGGTAGTCCTTGGAGCTCCAGACTTTGTGCTGGAGAGGTTAACTTTATCTTGTTACCACCTCAGAAAGCAGAGGGGAGAATGAAGCTCCAAGAGGTTTTCTGATCAAAAGGCTTGTGCTCCTTTTATTGCAACCTCATTTTGAAATAAGTGTTATTATCTTCATTTATCAGTTAAGGAAGCTAACAGCCAAGGAGTTTAAGTAATAGTAGTGAGTGTTTGAATTTTAACCTGAGGCTTTCTTTTCATATTCCAAGCAGTGCAAACTGTGTGGTCTTTGTATTTATTTTTACCTTAGACTGTGGTGTATGAGTGTTCGCCTGTGTGAGAGAGAGACACACACACACACACACACACACACACAAAAAAAAAAAAAAACAGAGGAGGGGAGGGGAGGGGAGGGGAGGGGGAGAGGAAGGGAAAAGAAAATATCTGCATCTTTTTAGTTTGAAATGCTTAAATAGCAATTAGTATTTTCATCACTTCTTTTTGAGTTGGAAGAATTACTGGAACATTATTCTAACTTTCTTACCCATTAGGTTTTTACTGAAGTTAAAATGAGTAAAAGCTGTCCATGCAATTCAATGTTAGAGAAATAAGTCACTTTCTCTTCAGCTGATTACTAGGTAAACTAAGGTAAAGCTGCATACCCACTACTAGCCACTCTTTCCAATTCAAATACAAAAACCCTTAAAGGAGTCCAGGAAACTATGCTCCATCTAATTATTTAGGCTTCTTAACGTAAAGTTCCAATGGTCAGATATATGTTTTCATTTATCTACAACTCCTCATAAAACTAAATGCTCATATTTGTTCTATACAAGTTTTTTGTTTTTGTTTTGTTTGTTTTTGAATAATCAGTAGCTGTCATTCAGGGTCATTCCTTTGCTCAAAAGGTGTCCTTTGGATGCCAGTGGAATGAACCCTTGTGCGTATTTCCCTAACTATGTAGGAAGTAGCTACCTTGCTATCATTAATAGAACCTCTAAAACCAGGGGTCAGATCATTAGCTGGTCCTCTTAGGTAACCTGCGTCCTTAAATGAGACAGTACCTTTAGAATAACGTAGATTTCTCCAGGTTTGGAGTGTAGCTAAAAATCATGTTTCCATAATTTGATATTTTGACGGGCTGGCTTCATGGTGAAATCTTTTTGTAAAAAAATAAAAAAGAACTGTGGAAAACTGTGGGTGGTTTCTGTCTGACACATTCTTAGAGGAGGTGAAAGCATTCGCTTCCTCTCACTACAGTGATGAGTTCCTTCTTATGTGGTCATTTTCTTCTTATTATAAATCCAGGGTTTGATTCGCACTTTGCACATTGTTCTTGCTATTGCTTATGACTTTTGTGCTTTGAAATGTTTTTCGTACTCCGGAGAAGAAAAGGGCAAATTGAGTAAATTGAGTAGATATTTTAAAAAATGATAAATTTCCTAAATGATTTTGAGGTTATTATTTTTTATCCATATTACATAATGAGAATGTTTTGGCAGTCTCTTCATCTTAATGCTGGATATCATAAGGGTTAGTTAGTCCTGAACACTTGAAGATCCTATTTATCTTATGTCCATGTGATCAGCTTTCAGAGAGCTTTATGACAATGTATATTCTTAGCAAATATAAACTTTGGATTGCTTTAATCGATATTTATTTCCCTTTCCTTCATGTTTTGTTAATGAGACACTTGTACAAATTAGCATGGGTTACTATTTTCTACTTTAATATTCTATAAAATATTTTTATAGCCGGCTCTGTTGCACAAGTTAGAATGATCAGCAACAGAAGAAATTAAAAAATGAATTAAAATACATAATTTAGAATAAAATGTCTCATCCTTTAAGTTAACAATATGCAATATGCCAATTTTCCTTTTTTGTAAACACAACCAGAGAAGTGTTATAATTTATTTTTAAATGGTTGCCTGAAGGACTTGTCCCTTGTGGTGAAGACTCTTCAATGCTTTTTAGCTTCTAATTTTAGCTGAAAAGCCACTGCTTATAAGAAAAGTTTTCATATCTCAGCTTCTATACATGTTAGATGTGGCCTGTGGCCAATTTATGGCCATCAGCTGTAGGGGTAATACATATATTTTTTTAATAGAGGCACTTCCCAAAGGAAGGAACAGTCCTTTTCTTTGTTTCTCCTTCCATCCTATGGCTTGGAGTGTAGATGTGATGGCTGGAGCACTGACAGGCATCTTGCAGCATGAAGTAAGATGGTCACCTAACCTATTGGAAGATACATAGGTTATATACTGGCTCTGGATTACTCAAATTTGGGCTTTTTTTTTTTTTTAACAAGAAAGTGAAATAAAGTTCCTCTTATTGAATGTAGTCATTTCCTTTTCTTTTAAGCTATAACAACACAAACCTAATCTTAAACAAAAATCTTAAAAATCTTTGAAAAAGTCTTTTTAAAAATCTCACATTCCTACAATAAGATGTAGGAATTATAACAACTAACATTCAATTTTCACCACATCAATGTACTAGTTTACATTAATTAAATTTATCTTCACAGCAACCTAATAATCTGGATAATATTTACTTTTGTTTTTCTTTTTTAACAGTTGAGAAAAGTGAAGCTCAGAAGACTGAATCAGCATGCAGAGGATTGAGTTTCCCAATATATGTGACCTGAGCCTGGAGCACGTGCTAGCCGTGGGAAATCAGTGCACGTCAGTTTGTAATCGGAGAGCAGACTTCCCACGCACGTCATGCCATCCCATAGTCTTCTGCCCTGCTCTCGACCTCTGCAGCACTGAGGTGCATATGCAAATTGAAGAAAATAAATACTTATTGGTAACTTCTATTTCCCAGCACTGTGGTAGACACATCACATATACAGTATTTTCATTTGATTTTCATCATTGTGTCCTGCAATGAGGTGGAATGTGACATGACACTATATGTGGTAGAGTGTCCAGTACTAGAATTTTCCTAGCAATGTTATCAGTGCACTGCTGGACCCCGAGGCTGTAGAAAGAAGCAAGGTGATGCCTAGATGCCTACCCTTAATAGCGTTGTGATTGAGCTGGAAGATAGCACCTTACTTAGGGTGAGTGATTTGTTTAGATAAGAGAAAGCATTGTTATGGGCTGAGGATTCTACAGCCTATCAGAGGAGGGATGTTTGCGCCCTCTGCTTTGGTTTAGACAGAGCTCATGAAAGAGGAAAGACCTGAGGCTGGCTTTGAAAATATAAGGAAGCCCTGGCTGGTGGCACAGTGGATAAGGCACTGGCCTGAGAACCCAAAGGTCGCTGGTTCGTTTCCCCAGCCAGGGCATGTAACCAGGTTGCAAGCCAGGTCTCCAGCCAGGTCTCTAGCCAGGTCTGTGGCTGGAGGCAGGTGAAAGGCAACCATACATTGATGTTTCTCTCCCTCTCTGCCTCTCCCCTTCCTCTCTCTCTAAAAATAATAAATAAAATCTTTAAAAAGAAAAAAAGAAAGAAAATATAAAGATCAAGCAGAGAATTCTAAGTCATAGGCTGTTTTTTGAGCAACTGTTTTCAGGGGACTCTTTTGGGCTTCACAGAAAACTAACACATGAGACATACTTGTGAATGATATATGCTGTATATGGCTCTGATAACAAGTGCTACAGAAGTATAAGAATGGGGAAATAAACATGCCAAAGAGGTCATGCATGCATTATGGCAACAATGGGAATAAAATAAAGTGCTTAAATACGAGTCATGTTTGGATAATAGAGGGATATCTGGAAGGTGGATAGGGGCTAACTTAAGACACTCAGGCTAGGGCAGCCACAGGGTTTGGTTGTTCAGGAAATACAACAATTTTTAATAGCAATAACTTTCTTTCGCCAAAGCATTTCAGTTTGGATGATGAACTAGATGGTTACTGAGTTTTGAAGGGCTTTTCTATAATCCCTTTCAAGGAACAATTCATGAATACATCTACTAGCTAGCTCTATCTTTGAAGGTGCTTACTTTTCCTTGGTTTCTGTTTCAGGCATTTAAAATGTTTGCTCATGCTGTGGTATTTCTAATATAGCTTTTCGAGTGAAAATGGACTATTCAGCACAAGCTATTTGTCTCTGGTCCACAAGATGCCCTTGCATGCATTATATGTAAGGTTTCCTATGGAGGTGAGGGAGTGCAGGAGCTAGTTTCTGGGGGTCTACTTTTACCGTTTTCCCCTGAGGATTTGTCGCATTACATAATAGCAGACAGCTCTGTTCCCATCAGCTGGAGTTCCAAACCCCCAAAATAAGCTGGATGAAAAAAGGTGTTCATGAGAACAAGTTGAAAGTTGATTCGACAGATGTTTCTTTCTTGTAAAAATATATTTCTTTGTTTCATAACAAACCTATTAAGCCTAGCTCCCAGCTGTGTGTCTGCTAAAACATGGAAGAGATTAGCAGGTGCTAAAAGTCCAAAAGGGTAGATATTTTGTACTCCTTTGGTGAGTTCAAGCTTATTAGAAAAACACATGTTTTTACAGTGATGAAAAATCACAAATTTAATTTGTTTCTGATTCAGGGGTACAATAAAGGGGTAACGATACTTAGGAAAAGAGGCAATTTGAAGTTCATATAGTTCAATTTGGAATATAATGTGTCATATTCCAAGTCTTATGATTTAGAGGAAACGAAAATAACAGTTATGTCTGCTAGAATAAAGGAACACAGTCTTTTTCCAGATCTCTGAAAATCTTTGAATTTCTCATCCTGTTTTTTCCTGCATATCAATTTCCCTATTCTCTGACTCCAAAAATGTCAGCTGTACAGTGAGGTTGCTGGCCAATTTAAACCTCAGATTGATATTTTTTTAAAAAAGCAAATTGTCAGAAATGGCTACACAAGATTTTTATGAGTGTTATTCTGTCTGATTCTCTTCCTCTGTCCTTCTGTCTCCTGTGTCATCTGGTGATTTTGGCGGTGACTCTCATGAGTGTTGGCTACTTCACCAGCTATTTGGCATTCACACGATCATTTGCACTCCCAGCTGGGAATGCTGAGAAATCAACCTCTGGATTTTAAATTTTGCCAAAGCTAGAGAATGAAAAATAAAGGGGAAAAAATGCCTGGGCCACCTGAGGTGAGAATGATCATTTTGTTTGTAATTTTATATAGATCAGTCTTTACACCAGGTAAGCTCAAGACATACTGAGAATTGCCATAGTACAGTATTGGGCTCTTCTAAAACTTATCCTTTGTGTACTTGGGAAAAGAAAGCAGGTAAAGTACTTCAAATGCATAATTGATAGCTTAGCTTTACTGTCCAACATGATAGTCACTAGCCACAGGTGTCTATTTATAAATTTATGTTTAAAAACTTGAAAAATAATTTTGTTAGTTGCATTAATCACATTTCGAGTGTTCAGTGGCCACGTGTGATTGTTGGTTGCCCTGTTGGGCAAAGGAGGATTTTTTTTTAAAATAAAGCATTTTTATTAGTGATAATAAAAATAAAACATTTTATTTCAGAATGTTCCTTAGCACTGATCTTTATTATCTCCAGTTAAAATATGTAATAAAATGGACATTATGTTTAGTGTGATTTTAACCTGTTTACTGAAAGAAGAGCATAACAGGAAGAAGTATGGCTAACAGAGTGGTAATTTGGGAAAAGAAAACTCTGGTAGGTGAAAAAATTGGAATTATGTTGTAAGAAAAGAAGGTTTTGCTATAAATACTACCATGGTTCATACTCAGAAGACTCTCTTTCCCTTCTTCTTATAAGTTCTACAAATACCTAGTCCCAAGATTTAAAAATTCATATATTTTTTCAATTTAATTAAGAAAAATTTAGTACAAAATTATAAAACTTGATGACTTAGAGAAGTCATATTTTCATTTATATAATCATCACACAAAAATATAATATATAAGGCTAACCATCTATTTTGATACACCAAAATGCACAAAACTAAAAAAGTGAAAAGTTCAAAAAAGGTGTTTCCTATTTCCATTTCTGATTTTGTGTGTAACTCCAGGGGACTTACCTTTTCTTATTTAATTTTCTTTTTCTTTTTCTTGTGCTAAATGTCTTTTCATTTATTATAAATTAATTTTATTTATTATTGTTGTATTACAATTATTTTGCTCCAAAACTTATAATGACACCTATTTAGAGGAATTTTGTGTGAATAAGTAGTAAGGCAAATGTTATTGATAATTTATGTCAAATATTTCTATTCTAATGTGAATTCCTATGGTATCATTTTAGCTGGCAATGCAAATATAATGCATGCAATAACAAAGTTTTATTAATTAAAACAAACCTAGATTCAAAATTAAATAGATTACACTTTAACTGTCATGGCTGATATCATATAGCTATAACTAAATCTTTTAAAAGCTTGTCCTAAAATTAAAAAAAAAAATTTCTATATTATATGAGTTTAAACATGGCCATTAAAAAACATATTTAGCAATTTATGTTAAATATTTAGTAAGTAGGCCTTGGCTCAGTGGATAGGTATCAGCCTGCGAACCCAAAGGTTGCTGGTTCAATTCCCCAGGTTACACATAATCAGGTTGCAAGCCAGATCTCCAGCCAGGTCCGTAGCTGGAAGCAGGTGAAAGACAACCATACATTGATGTTTCTCTCCCTTTCTTCCTCCCTCCCTGCCCTTCTCTATAAAAAATAATGAATAAAATTTTAAAATAAATACATAAAACGAATAAGTATTTAGTAAGCTTTTACAGGGGCTTGCTTGGTGCTGTGGTAGATACTGGGAGTACAGCCATGAATAAGAGAAGCCAGTTTCCTGTCACCTGGACCTTGTGACTTGCTTGCTAAAGGTGGAAAAAGACAATACACACATGAATTCAACAAGAATAAGTGTAATGAGGACAAGAAAATAATAAGCACAGTAGAGAATAAGCTGAGTGAATATGAATAGCAATGGACAGAATAGTCAGAGAAATCTTATCGATTGACAAGGTCTCAGGAAGGGAGAAACTAGTGTAAGAAACCTTTGATAAGAATTTTACAAGTGCAGATTTTAAAGTATGTCTATTCACAGCATTATTCAAATGTCAGTCTAGCAGATAGAAAGGAAAAAAACAAACAAACATATGAAATAGATCGCACTTGGAGATGAAAGCCTAATGGCCTTTATTTCATTGATTCAACAACTACTTAGTAAGTGCTTATAATATTTTATGCTGTGGGCTAAAGGATGGAAACACAATTCTGGGCAAAACATCCTTTCTCGTTACCTCTCAGAGCAGCCTTTGAAAGTCATTGGCCCTTAGGAATGAGAGTATGGTTCAGGGATGAATACCATCTTATAAGAAGGCAGAAGTTGAAAACAAACAACACAAAAATTACAAAAGTGAGAGAGGAGAAGCCTTAAAATTATATGACACTAAAAGGACTTCCTCTTTGGTTAGACTTTTCAGTTTCATCACCTGCCCGAACAACCTCCATGATTGATAGTGTCATATTTATAGTTCCAGGATAAAAAAAAAAAAAAAAAAAAAAAAAAAAGTCTTCTCTTTAATTAGATGTTTGCAAAAAGTATGAATGGTCAGTGTAAAGGGAGACAGAGCCAGAGACTGATTTTGTTTTTGTTCATTGTTCCTCCACCTGCTCTTTAAAGACTGTAGTTTGTTAGCCACTAATTGTCTCTGGCAGGGAGTTGGCAGGCTTATCTGCGAGACTCTCTATTGTGGTCGGGGTCAGCTTCACCCCATGGGAGAGAAGCAGGATCTGGTTCATTGAATCAAAGACCTAAAAAAGTAACTGAGGAAGTTTTCCTGTAATCTTGAAGTTTATTTTGTAAACAAGTCTTCTTTAATCACAGCTTTCAAGCTATTCTGTCTCACTTCAAAGTACTTCCACACTAACCCCAAGTCACATTTTTGGAGCAGAGGCAAGGCATGGGCCTGTCAAAAGCAGTCATCATTACCATTCTCCACTCATTCTTTTAAAAATCCCAGGAAACTGCAGCAAGTTCTCTGGACAATTGCTAGAAATAGCATTCAAGAAGAATTCACCCGACCAACGCATTCATGTCAAGATCCATCTTTAAAAAAAAAATTGGAGACAGGGTCCCATGTTTGAAAAGGGGGTACAGAATAACAAAAAGGTGACCTTGTTCTTCTAAGAATCTTCCATTTCTCAGAGTAGTGTGAGTGCCAAGGACATCGTAGATTGAAAGAGGTTAACTCTTAGTACTGAGGTGTCCATTCTTGGAGGAAGCAACCCTATATGGTTTCATGTCTACTGTACTGATTCTGTAGAGGTTGTTTTTTTAATATTTCAGACTGTAAAATAAATTGTCCAAAATGATAGTAGCAACTGACTCTGATATGCAGTGCAGATAGTGCCCTTTGTGCCAAATACTTTTCTAAACTCTCCACACAGATGAACACATTTAGTCTGGACAGCACTGCTGGTCTTAATGTAGATATTCTTATTGTGACTATCATTTCTTGAAGGGGAAACTGGGGCAAGGAGAGGGTAAGTAGCATTCAAGATTGCACAGAGGGCTGGAGGTGAAGCAGATATTTAATCCTGCTGCTGGGGTGCTGGAGATCACCCTCAGCATCTAAGCAAACATGCCTTTTATAGAGGAGTGTTGAAAAAGTAAGTTCTCCAGGGAGTAGAAGCTGCTTGTATAAATAATCATTCATTTATTATATCATTCTGTCAATAATGGATTAAATATCTTATATGGATATAGAGGCTTGTAGAATACGTGTCCCCTCAGTAAAAGAAACAAGCAAAAACTGTGCCAAATATTTACTCAATGGAAAGTGTGTAAGGATGGTTGTTGACAATTGCATGCATGGGCATGAGTGTCAACAAAGAAATCAGCAAAAAGCAAGGGCTTTGTTTCCCAGAGTGGCTATCTGCTGAGCAGTGTGCAAAGTTCTTGTAAGCTAAATATACATTCCCTAAAGAAACAGTGACAACTCAGGGTACTCTAAGAAGAAAAGATCTTGGGGAAGACAGTTCGCACATATGTGAGTTGGAATACGGGACCTCTTACAGACCAGATGTTTGTGTCCCCCATCCCCAATTTCATATGTTGAAAGCCTAACCTCTACTAGGATGGTTTCAGGAGGTGGTAGGTAACCTAGTTTAAGTGATATCATGGAGCTTCCATGGTGGGATTATTGTCCTTTATTAGGAGAGGAAGACACTAGAGCTTCCATTTGGTGTGATGTGAGAAGACTTCTGTCTCCAATCCAATAAGAAGGCTCCCATTAAGAGATGAATTGGACAGCACCTTGATTTTCATCTTCCCAGACCCCTGGAACTGTGAGAAAGAATCTTGTGTTGTTTAAGCTACTCTGTCTATGGTATTTAAAAATATATATTTCATTTATTTTTAGAGAGAGGGAAGGGAGGGAGAGAGAGAGAGAGAGAAACATCAACGTGTGGTTGTCTCTCATGTGCCCCCAACTGGGGACCTGGCCCACAACCCAGGGACTTGAACCGGTGATGCTTTGGTTTGCAGGCCAGCTCTCAATCCACTGAGCCACACCAACCAGGGCTCTATGGCCTTTATTAATGGCAGCCCTAGCCAACTGAGACATAATGCATGGACTCTGAGAAAGTCATTGCTCTGAAGGGACAGAAGTGCATTGGCATCACCATGAGGTGAAACCGGAGAACAAAACCAAGTGTATTAGTTTCTTGTGGCTGTTCTAACAAATGACCACAAATTGGGTGGCTTCAAACAAGAGACATTTATTCTCACAGTTCTGGAGGCCAGAAGTCCAGATCCAGGGTTGGCAGGGCTGCTCTCCCTCTGGAGTCTCCGGGGAAGGATTCAGGCTCTGCATCGTCCAGCTCCTGGTGGTTGTTGGCACTCCTTGAATTGTGGCTGCATCACTCTAACCCCAAACCCCTGTGGTCACATTGCCTTCTCCCCTTCTGTCTGTGTCCTGTCTCTTTGTGTCTGACTCAAATCTCCCTCTGCTTTTCTCTTTGAAGGTCACTTGTAATTTGATTTAGGACCACCCAAAAAACCCAGAATGAGCTCCATCCTCTCAAGATCCTTGACTTGATTCCACTTGCAAAGGCCCTTTTTCCAACTAGGATCACATTCGTAGCCTCTAGGAATTAAGATGTGGACATGTCTTTTTTGGGATCAACCTTCAACCTACTACACCAGATAATGACAAGGTCACCTAGAGGGAAACTTCTGGGAAAGCTTGCCTTGTGAAGCTACTACCACGGCAAATATCTTCTTCACCTTAACCACAAGCTGGGGGAAAGCACCAAAATGGTGAAGGAGCATTTGCTCTAACTGAATGCATGCATATGATGCACATAGTGTTGGGATGACTCCTGGTTTGTTGACACCACTAAATCCTTAAATTGCAATACTATGTGAGTTACCATTAGATCAACTTTCCTGTTCAGTTTTACAATAATCCCATGCTAGGCTTGGTGAAGATTAATAAATTATGGCTGCTGCCCTTGATTGATTAGCATGTGAAATAGGAATGTGGTATTAGATCAATGCAGGAGGAATGTACTGAAGGTTGGCATGCTACAGTAGGTGATATTCTTGTCTGTTAAAATATTCCTTATCCTATAAGCTTGTGAGTTCCTTGTCTTTGTCATTTCTTTTTCTTTTTTTTTAATTTAATTTTATTGTTGTTTTATTACATCCATCCTCTTTTTCCTTCTCTCTGTCCCCTAGTTTATGCTATTTATGAGTTTATGCCATTTATTTCATTTATTGGTTCACATCTATTCTACCTACCTTTCACAATTGATTTGAGGCAGCTGACATATATTTTTCAGGAAACAGAAGCAAAAACAACTTCTAATACAAACCACCTCTGAGTCTTACATTGCTATAGCCCCAGTTTATTAATCTTCAGGTCATAAGACACACTTGCTTTATTAATTGTCATGGCATGATGAAGAGGCACTTTGAAATATACTGTATTATGTTGCTATCCATTCAACTAAATATTTTAATGAATGACTTTATTGTGTTTGTACCCTGAGGCTTTATAAAGTTGAGGAAATATTGAAAAAATAAGAAGGAAAAGTAACCTTGGAAAGTGATTACCTGCCCATGGGTGGTGGGAGTGTGCTACCCCAAAAGTCACCCTGCCTAAGGGACATGAAATCACCCCTGGCTTGGGCACAGCCAGCTGGTCTCCTGGGGCTAAGTAATCTGTGGTTCTAAGACCACCCCTGCTGCTTATTTCCCAGAGAAATTTGTCATATGCAGTCATATCAAAGTGCTTCTTGCTTCTGAGTATCATTGAGAGCTTCCTGAGAATTAACATCCTCTGTCATGGTGACCCTCCTTCCTTCCTTCTCTCCTTCCTCCCTCCCTTCCTTCCTAAAGAAACTACAAAACTGATACCTACTATGCTCACCTCCTAACATGCCTAATCAATTTAAAAATAACCAGGCTTTATGTTTTGAATTCTCTGAAATGACAAAAAATAAATTCAAATGCAAAGAAGCATTTTTTATTTATATGACAACAATAGAATTTCTCCTGGGGGATTGTACTCAATAAACAACCACATGGTAAATACCTAAGTGACCTTAATCCATGCAGATGTTTAGAGCTTGAAAAAAAAAAAAAAAAGACAGATTCACGAGCAAAAAAATGAGCTAAAGGTATATTCTATTGAGCTTTCTGTATTTAAACCAAAATTTAAAAAGTAAAGATTAAATGTACAAATCAGATATTCAGAAGCTCATGAAAATATTAGTAGAGTTAACAATAGGCTAACATTATGCCATGGCTACCAATTGCCTCCCCTTCCCAAATATGACAATGGTCTCTGACACTCATATGACAGAGGCATAAGATCTGAGTCATGGTCACATCATTAGTCAATAATATATGCGTTGCTTTTGGGATCCCCATATAACCTGCTCTATAAATGTCAAATGTCATACATATACAAAGTATTCACATCACTGGTGTTTTCCTTTACAAGAGTCATAATATGCATCTAAAAGTAACATAATGTCGACAGGAAGGAAGCTCTATTACCATTATAAAGCCATCTCTTGCATTTAACCACAAGAAAGCATAAGGCAAAAGTTTTCTTTCCTAGTAGTTTGTACAGTTGACCAACTTACCATCATCAGGAATTAAGCAGGGGTGTTGGTTTTATTTAAACCAAAACTGATCTCATAATCAGCGATGTCATTTGGTGTTGAGTCAAGTTGATGTAACAAACTATGGTGTCCATTATCTGAAGGCATATCCCTCATATTTAGTGGAAATGTTCTTTTGTGAGTTCACTGACTAATATTAGCAAATCTTCATTTTGAAACCTTGATAAATATCTAGAGCTAAATACTTCACAAAATACTCCATTATATACATTGGCCACTAAATCAAATCCCAAAGAACTGAAATGTCTTTAGATAATCGGAGGGGAGAATAACTTCCTGGTCTTACAGGACATATACCACACATATGCACACATATACATGTATATATGCAAATGTAGTGTGATGAGATATATACATTTTTATGAGTCTTTAAAGATATAATGAAACAATGTTGTTCAAGGCAGTATTAAAAGGGTATACTTATATTGATTATGATACACAGGTATTATACTCAGGTAAGTTTCAGCAAGAAATGGATTACCCTGTGCAAAGATCAAAATGTATCTTTGTAACTCTCTCACTACACACATATATCTCCTCAAAAACACGCAGAATTAATTGTAAGTACTTTGATTAGGTGCACCATGAAAGTACACAATGAAAAAAGAGCTATTTCTAACAAAATAGGCAAGGAAGATGCTAGTGATTTCTTGGGTTCAGTGGAGTAAAAAGACACTGACTGAAATGGAAAGGAAAGCCTGATTAAAACAAGAAAGCTATGGAGGATCCAGTTTTCTTTTTCACATTAATGTTTAGAATTCCTTTATCATTTTCTAAAAAGAACACTTCCAACTCTGGATCATATTTTTCTCAATTTTTACAGGAGAAACTGAATTGCCTCATAATAGAGTTGAATCCCAGGACTTACTTAAGATCAGCAATTGCTTTCACTATTTTAAGTTTATTTATTAAAACGATTATTGGAATATCTCTTGCCATTGTTGATCTTCAGAAATGACTTTGTTTTCATTAAAATGAAGTAAGTAAAGTACTATATGAATCTTTCACAATATATTGTTTTAGCTTCTGGAACTATTTAAGTACCTTCATGTTTGCCAAAAATATGAAATGATTTTTTTTTTTTTTTTTTTTTTTTTTTTTGCTTTTACCAGCATTGAAAAAGAGTACTTTAAATGCCCTCAGTGGGAAGAGTTTACAATGATTCATTTTAAGTAGCTATTCTGAGGCACATACTTTGTTATTACCATAGAACCAGTTAGCACTTGGGGACAAAGACATTGCATGTATTCTACAATATGCAAAGATTCAGCTTTGTGTATGAATTGTTTCTTTTTCTCTTTCTCTTTGAAAAGGAATGATGAAGCCAAACCAGATAGATGCATATTATGCATGGTCTGAAATTTTGAACTTCACCAGAAACCTCCATGGGCCATAATAGGGAAGTAAATTCTATTTTATAGGTTAAAGAGTCTAATATTAATGTGTATCTTGTTAATAATTATAGTAATTAGATGTTTTAGAAAATATAAATTAGATTTTTAAAGTCAAAATCCCTTTTATATGTATTTAAGGATCATTAATTAAAAGAACACTGTTGCACTTGTATAAAATGAAGAATTAGACCTAATTTTGTTGCTTTATAAATCAATTTATCATTTATTTTTCTTCAAATCTTTATGCTTTTAATAAATGAAGTTTCAAGTGAAATAAGCAGAGGCTTTATATGAATTACAGAGTTTGTGAGCCTAGATTTTTATGGTTTGATTACTAAATATTTTATTTAAACAGACTATTAAGAGTTTGATTGTCCCCTCTGTTCATCGAAGTAGCTCCAACACCACTCCATTTTCCCTTCAGTTCTTGTCCTTGAACTTAGTTAGCACTTCTCCTAAAATAGAGGTTATTAGATGTCAAAACTCAGTTAAAATTAAAATATCATATATCTACATTATAAAAGAAAGAGCTGCCGAGAGAAGTATAAACACTCATCAACACCAGTTTGAACAAAAAACACATTCACTAAGATTTCTCTGCTCACACAGTGAAAGACCACGCTGCTTCTGTCCTCCCTGCAGGGGCAGAGAGCCTGTGCTGCTGTTTCAGTAGCTAGTGAAGTAAATGCAGTCATTTCCTTTAATCCTTGATTTAAAAACAGTTTTAATTTTAGAACAGTTTTAGCTGTACTGAAAAGTAGTAAAGATACTACAGAGAATTCCCTAACATTGAGTTTCCCCCATTATTAACACCTTAGATTATGATACATGCATCAAAACTAATGAACCAATATTGATGTATCATGATTAACTGAAGTTCATTGTTTATTCAACTTTCCTTCGTTTTTATCTATTTTTCCATTCCAGGTTTCCATTTGGAATCCTGCTCTTGGCTCTGATTATTTTTAAAGATTTTTCTCTTATTTTGATGACCAAAATCAAAATTACATATCTCATTTACTCCTTTGAATTCTTCTAGAAGTTCTGTAGTTTAGATCTATGATCCATTTTTAATTAAATTTTATGTAAGAGCTCTGTGTAGGTTCTTCTTTTTTATTATTTATTATGTTAGTATATGGATGTTCAAGATTCTAGCACAGTTTATTGAAGATTGTCCTTTCTCAAATACCTTCACACCTTTCTCATGATCAGTGGACTGCGTAAGTGTAAGTTTATTTCTGGGCTCTCTATTCAATGTACCTTTGATCTATGTCTCCATTTTATTACTGATACCACACCTCTTGAAGTAGGGTTAGTAAATCTTGAGAGAGAGAGAGAGAGAGAATTTATGGAATTGTCTCATCATTATGAAGACTGGCAGGTCCCAAGATCTATGTAGGGTGAGTTGATAAGCTGGAGACTCAAGGAAGTCGATGGTCTAGTTCCAATGTGACTGAAGACCTGAGGATCAGAAAAGCCAACAGACAGAAGTTGTTTTCATCCAACAGACAGAAGGTTTAAGACCCAGGAATAGCTTGTGTTTCATTTAGAATCTAAAAGCAGGAGAGAGCCACTATCTCAGGTGAAGCCGGCAGACAGGAAGAATTATCTTGTATTCAGGAAAGGGTTAACATTTTAGTTTTATTCAGGTTTCAACTGCTGGATTAAACTCACTGCTAAACCCACTGCCATTATGAAGGTAATTTGTTAGTAAACCAATTTAAGTGTTAATCTTATCTAAGCACACTCTCACACCCTCACAGAAACAAGCAGAATAACATTTATTTCTAAATATTTTATTTATTATTTCCAGAGAGAGGGGAAGGGAGAGAGGCAGAGAGGGAGAGAAACATCAATGTATGGTTGCCTTTCACCTGCCTCCAACCACGGACCTGGCTGAAGACCTGGCTTGCAACCTGGGTATGTGCCCTGGCTGAGGAATTGAACCAGCGGTCTTTGGGTTTGCAGGCCAGCACCTATCCACGGGGCCAACAGCCAGGGCCAGAATAACTTTTGATCAAATATTGGACATTCCATGGCCTGCTCATTATGACACATAAAATTAACCATCACACTTGTTTTACTACACTATCTAGGCCTTCCAATACAAGGATAAATAGGTCTAGTGAAAAGGGACATTTTTGCTCTGTTTTGCTACCTTAGGGAGAAAGTGGTCAGTTGCTAACTATTTAAGTATGATATCAGCTGTAGGATTTTTGCAAATGTTCTTTATCACTTGAGAAAATTCTCCTCTATTCCTATGTTTGCTAAGTGGGTTTTGTTGATATCTTTTATTTGTCATAAATGGGTATTAGTTTTTGTCAAATACTTTTTTGGCACCGATTAACATAGTCATATAATTTTAAATTTTTATCATGGTGATGGATGGTTTACACTGGAAGGTGGTTGAATGTTGAACTCAGCTTGCATATCTAAAAGAAATTCCACTTATTTATAAGCTATAATTATTTCCATTATATACGCTAATATTTTGTTGAAGGTTTTTTCATGCATATTCATGAGAGGTATTGGTCTATCACTTTCATTTCTTACAATATCTTTAGTTTTAATATTATAGGCTTTGCCAGTTTCTACCTCATATCTATTGATTCTCTTTTGTTTGGTAGGTACACATTTAGGATTATATGTCTTGTTGGAAGATTGAACTTTTTATCATTATGTAATATCTCTTTTATCCTTGATAATCTTCTTTATGTAAAGTTTTTCTTGTCTAATTGAGCATATTATTTCAGCTTTTTAAAAAATTGGTTTTAGCCCTAGCTGGTGTGGCTCAGTGGATTGAGGACTGGCCTTTGAACCCAAGTGTCACTGGTTCGATTCTCAGTCAGGGCAAATACCTAGGTTGCAAGCCAGGTCTCCAGCCAGGTCCCCAGCTGGGGGCAGGGGAAAGGCAACCTACTTTGATGTTTCTCTCCCTTTTTTCCTCCCTGTCTTAGCCTCTCTCTAAAAATAATGAATAAAATCTTTAAAAAAGTAAAATAAAATAAAAATTAAAAATTGGTTTTATAATGATGTATTTTTCTTTATCCTTTTACCTTCAACCTACCTTGATAATTAGATAGGATTTCTTACAGATAACAAAGTGTCTTGTTATTAAGTTTTTAGAGAAATTTTTATATTTTAAAATAATTTAGCAATATTTAAACTAATAGCATTTTTATCCTTCTAAACTAGCACCTAGGTAAAAACAGTTGTAGCCAAAAATTAGGTAAGAATTATTTTGCTTATTATAATACATTTACAAGTGCAGAAAGATCCCTTTGATCTTTTAAAATTCAAATTTACTGACTTATGTTCATTTTAATTTCTCTCATGGTATTTTTGCTTCTTATAATTAGTTTTTAATATGTTTCCATGGATATTTGAGATAAAATCAGAATTATAATTGTTTCTAGCTGACATAAAATTAAAAGAATTTATTGAAATAATTTCCTCTGAGGTTATATGAGAAATGTAGCCAGAGCTATAATGCATAATTTTATTAATTGTCTTCTATTATAGATAAATGAACAGATGTCTTTATAGCTCATGAGAGATTAGTATAATTTTATGGGTACTAACAACAGAATTTTTAATCAAGCAGACAAAATTTCACATTTTTACTATGCCAAGTACCAGATGACTACAGGCATAGTACCTAAACTTTCTGAATTGCAAATATAAACTAACAGAGGATTCAAAACTTAAACTATGGACTCCAAGGAGTGTAGCCTTTTGACCATGATGTATCATTTATTAGATATATCATTGAAGTCCAGCTACTTAATTTCCCTGAGCCTGTTTTCTCATTTGTTAAATAGGTTATTGCAATTTAGTGACAGTGATCTTTAATTAAATTATTTTATGCTATATTTATTAATAAAATATGTTAGAAGATGCCTAAAAGTGCTTAACATTGTATAGTGCCTAAAAATAAGAAGAAGAAAAAAGTCCTTAATTCTGGAATAGAAATCATTAAAATTAATAGAGCTTTTCAGTTTTTCTCAGCCTTTATAGTTTTGTTTCTTCCTTTATATGTAGGGTTTCTTTCACAAATATCTCCATGGAAATCCCATGAGCTTGCTATGAGCTTGGAAAACAGAAAACTAAACATGAATGAAGCACTAAAAAGATCTGACTAGGGGCCAAATGTACTGACGATCACGTGTGAATTTTGTGACTCCTGCTATAAATATTCTGCTATTGAAAGACTCAAATAAATATTTTTACTTCTCGATCATGTTCTGTACAGAAGTACTTGTCAGAGATCTGACATTCTGGTCACTGGGCTACTGCAGCAAATGATGAGGAGAAACTAAAGCCTCTGCAGTAGTAGACAGTGGCATGGAGATAGGATTTCTTACCCTGCTCCACTAATTTTTCTGCCTCTATGTCTGTCAGATACTCAGTTTTGGTTCCAGTTTCCATTTATTATGCTCTCTAGGATTACTGTACCCAGAGAAATTATCATTTAGAATGAAAGGAGAGGTTTAAAAGCTTCCCAGATGATAGAAAACTAAAGGAGTTCATCACCACCAAACCAGAAGAAGGAGGGGAAGAGGAAGGAGAATGAGAAGAAGCAAAAGAGGAAGAGGAAGGGGCAGGGGAGGGGAGGGGGAGAAGAAGAAAAAGGAGAGATGGAGTGAAGAAAAAGAAAAGGGAAGAAAAAAGAGGAGAAGAAAAGAGGAAGAAGAAAATATAAGTAATACCATGACAATAAATACATGTCTTTCAGCAATTACTTTAAATGCAAATGGATTAAATGCTCAAATCAAAAGACATAGGGTGACTGAATGGATAAGAAAACATGACCTTTACATATGCTGTGTACAAGACACTCACTTCAGATTGAAAGACACACACAGACTGAAAGTAAAGGGATGGAAAAAGATATTTCATAAAAGTGGAAACTAACAAACAAAAAGCTGGGGAAATAATACTTGTATCAGACAAAATAAACTTTAAAACAAGGCTATAATAAGAGACAAAGGAAGACCCAGAAATTCTACTGAGGAAACCCAAAACACTAAGTTGAAAAATATAACATATGTTTGTTGCAGCATTATTTACAATCGCCAAGATAAGGAAGCAACTTAAGTCACCATCAATAGATGAATGGATAAAGAAGTGGTGAATATGTGCAAAAGAATATGGCTCATTCATAAGAAAGAATAAAATTTTGTCATCTGCAGCAACATAGATGGGCCTAGAGAGTATTGTGCTGAGTGAAGTAAGTTATGCAGAGAAAGGCAAATGCCATACGATTTTCTTTATATGTGAAATCTAAAAAAGAAAATCACAAAATAAATGAGCAAGCAGAATAAAAAGGGCTCATAGATATAGAGAATATTTTGATGATTGCCAGATATCGGGGAAAATGGGAATATGGGTGAAAAAAGTGAAGAGATTAAGAAGTACAAATTGGTAGTTATAGAATAGTCATAAAGATGTCAAATACAGCATAGTGAATATAGTCAATAATGTTGTAATAATTAAGAATGGTGTCAGATGGGTATTAGTTTTACCAGGGCCATCACTTCATAAATAAATATCTAATGACTGAGTTTTACACTTGAAATTAATAAATATTGTGTTTCAGCTAATTAAAAAATAAATATATTTAAAAATGAAGAACAGCAATAATGGTCAATATGTGGCTAAATACAATAGATTTTGCTTTTCACGTGTTCACCTCTTAAAAAGATAATTGACTACTTAAAGCAAATATAATAATGTATTACGTTGAAGGAGAGAGAAAATGGAGGTATTCACCAGTGAGGGGTTGTATTATACATTAAATGGGTTTATGTTACTTAAGTATAGGTTGAAATAAGTTAAAGATGCATATTGTAAACTTAGAGCAGCTATAGAATAAAAACACAAAAAGGTAGTGCTGATAAAGCCAAAGCAGAGATAAAATCACAAATAATGTGGGTAAAAGGCAGAAGCACAGAAAAAATAGCAAGGAATAAATGGAACAAATTGAAAACAGATATTACATTAGTAATGACAATAAATGTAAATAATCTAAATACCACAATAAAAAAGCAGAGGTGCACATTGAATAAAGTAACAAGGTCAAATTTTATGCTAAGTGAAAGAAGGCAGGCACAAAATATTGTATAATCTATGACTTAATTTTTTATTGATTTAGAAAGAGAGAAAGAAAAACATCACTTTGTTGTTCTACCTCCTTATGTATTCATTAGTTCTTGTATGTGCCCTGATCAAACTCACAACTTTATCATATTGAGAAAACACTAATCAACTGAGCCAGCTGGCCAAGGATATGATTTAATTTGTATAAAGTTACTTAAATGAAAAAATATTTAGTGACAGGAAACAGCAGTGTTCCCAGGGACAGGAGTGATGGAAGAATATTGATTTCAATTAAGTTCTGAGGACACATTTTTGGGTGATGTAAATCTTCTATGTTTTGATTGTGGGAGTGATTACAAAGTTCACATGTGTTAAAACTCATTACCTAACATAGGAAAATTTTATTATATCTATTTATAGTTTAATAAAAATGAATTAAAAAGAGTTTATGAGCATATGTATTTGGAAATGAGGAATGGTTTCCTAAAGGCCTTTATTTCGGTTAGATATTTTTGGTTTTCAGAATTTTACATTTACTCATGAGCTTTACAGAAGATGAAGAAATTATCAAAGTATTCATGCTATGTAGGTATTCAGTAAATTATTCTGAATAATCTGGATATCTAAAGAAGACAAATTTGTGATGGAGGCTCAGTCACTATAGCACAATGTATTTTTAAAATACTTTTCAAAATCATACTATGCCTGTTTAGCTGACAGAATAAAAGCAATGGCAGCTCTATTCTAGAAAATGGCCCCAATGAGATTCAAAAACATGGCATAATTAAAGAGGATTTTTGGAAGAAGCTTCTCCATATTATACAAAGCAATGACTTTCTCCTTCCTCAGTCATTTTCCTGTTGTCAGAGAAAGGAAAATAATTTCACAAGGATCTCTCATAATTGCCAGATTCTATTCTAATATTAGTAAGATAACATAAATGTGTGGGTGGTTGTTATGGTGTATTAACATCACTATTATACAAGTAATATCAATTAAAAAAAAATATTGATTGGCAAGAGAGAGAGACAGAGAACTGAGAATTCATTGGCTGATACTTGTATCTTCCCTGACAGGGGATTGAACCTTGGCATACTGGGATTATGCTGTAATCAATTGAGCTATTTGGCCAGAGCCATAAGTAACATCAATGTTTTTAGAAAAAGATAAAATGTGTAAAAGCATAAAGGATGGTATGAGCTAGTATTTGAGCAAAATAAGAAAATTTTAAGAACTTGAACTAAAGACCCTTCCAGAAAAAGAGCTTTACTGATGGGTGGAGCTATTCAATGACATTCCTTTTAACTATTTGTTGCTTATCACAACATTAATAATGATGAGAAATTTGAATTGAATCCATACAGCAATCAGAAACAGAAAATTCAAGCAAATCTAGCAAGTGACTAGGTTCTCTAGCAATTTAAAGTCCTGGAATTCACTTAAACTAAAATAAATTGTCAGAAGTGTCCCCCTGGGTGTCCATTAGAGCTTCATGGCAGATTTAAGGACTTGGAATAGCCTCACTTCAGACCCAGGAGGCCTGAATGTCTCTTTGATCAATTATTGTGCTTCCATTAAAATATTTTACTTCACTGTAGGGGCATCTTGATTACCCTGCATCTTGCTACAGCTGTCAGATCATCTATGTCTTCTACTTTTAAAGGTTATCACTCTTCTCTGCTAATTTGTCCAGTGTTTAAAGAGTTCAACATGTAGCCAACGCAAATGTTTCCTGCCAAACTAAGAATCGAATTAGCCTTGCAGTGAAAGATGTTCAGCGTCAACTATCCTAGTGAAATTCATGGCTATCCACTTAACTCATTGATAGAGCAACGTAACTAGTAGCCTTGATTGCTCAGCTATACTGACAAATGTCTGTAATAATAAGAGTGCTTTGCATATGCTGTATTACTATATTGTGCTTTTGCAGTATTGTTTTGCATTTCTATGTTGAAGTGGACAATCTGCTGGGAAAATGGCTCTGCACCGCAGAAACAAGTTAACTCTATGCAGCAGATCTCTGTTCTTCAAGTATTCACTGAACCAGTTATTAAAAAGTCAGGCTTGTGCAATGATGTGAATGCCTACACCTTCGCTAAAGGGAAGTTATGAAAATTAGACAATGTTTTGATCTCCTGAAGTCTGCAGTATATTTGGAGTATTATTTTAATAATAGTACACTTAGTAATTGTTAAATGAAAGTCCTGTATTGCTGCTTTATGTATTCACCTTAACACCTAGTTCTTTGTTTATTTCTTTCACATTTTTCAAAAGTATTTCTATCTAGGCTTTACTATTTCATTTTTAAAACAACTTTGGATTATTGTCACTTTGTATTCATTTGTTAAGAAGCCAAGTCAGTGGACTATAAAATGTAAAGGAGATTAGGCTAACATCTTTGTCCTGCAGGCCAGCAACATCACAACCTTGGAAGGCATTTCTTGTACCCACTAGAGTGCAGTCACTGAGACAGATTTAGTTCAGTTACAGAAGTCAAATTTTATGTCTACATGATTTACAATTTTTAATAGCATAAGATGTACTCAATGAATAGTTACAATCATAATAATGTTGCAGAGAAGAGGTAAGTAGCAATGGTCAGAGATGAGATATGCATAAATTCTGTAAGTAAGATCAAGAGGGAAAAGACAGGTTTTTCAACTGTAATGCTGGAAGAATTGTTCAATGAGATTTGCAAGCATCACAGTGTATGTTGGTGATAATTTAATAATCATATCCATAGTAGTTTGTTCTTCTGTACACCCTGAGCTTGATGTGTGTTATCAAATAATTATTTAATTTGAACAATTTGTGCATGTTATTTAACCAACATTATGTTTAAAAACCTCTAAGAGGCTGTTAATGGAGAACCTTCAATTCTTCCGAACTCAGTATTACCTCAGATTAGACTAGAATCTCAAAAGTTGCAGCCCTGGAGGTATTTTCTATAACCTAAAGATGAAGTTCATGTGAAGAGGTAACAGATGAACTGTGTCAGTACCTTGTTTCTCTGAGAAAGAAAATGTAGGCTGTTCACATATATTTTTCAAAAGATGAAAAGGGAAAAAAGACAAGCCCTCACATCCCAAATCAAAATTCGGTACTTGAGGCAAAGGAATGTGTTTTATTTTATTTTATTTTTTTTATGTTATTAATTTAAAATATTTATACCTATCTACATCTATGCAAAATGACTTGGTTTTTAGTTTTTACATTGTCCTTTATCTTCATTTTTGACATACAGTACATTTTCTTATATGCTTTTCCACAACAATGAACAAACATAGTCTTTCCCTTTTTCCTCCTCTGAAATAGGTATTAGGACTCTTATTAATCTCCTAATACATGTGCTGTTGTATTTAAATAAAGCAACACTTTATTGCTTTAGTTTGCATTGCCTTGCTAGTGGTTTTTATCATGTTTTCATCCCTTTTTGGGGATTTGGAATTATTTTCTATTGTAATATATTTCTTTTCCCTATCAATTCACATGAACCTTTGGGATTGGAAATATCTTTAATCATTTTTAGCATCTCCATTTTAAGATTTTCTCATAATCTACCTTTTGCTAATTCACTAGCTATGCAAAACTTTATAATATTACATAATCAAGCATATATAACCTTTTCAAAGGTTCTGCATTGGCACTTTGGGTTAAGAAATTATTTCCCAGGGGAAGTTACTGATCTGTTTCTTACAGCAATTGTGTGGACACTGCTACTTGTATTTAAATTTTTTGCTGTGTTTCTTTCTCATGGACATCAACCCTCTAGATTTCTGTTGTGCCAGTGACTTCCCATATCAGATTTCCCTTGAGAAGCTTCCTTATAGCCATATTGTTCAACCATGATACCCAGAACATACTCATAATGCAGTCATGGTTTTAACAGAGGTATGTGTGTGGCCTCCTCCAACCTTTCTTTCTTCATACCAGCTGACTTGTGAATTTACTACCCAAAGACTGAAAAGTAACTCTGTGGAGGGAGGGTTGGTTCTAAGCATCATAAAGCCACTATGCAAGCCCCAGATTCCTATGGGAGGGAAATAACCTATTTTCCTGAAGACAATGTGATTTGGGAACTCAGTTATAGCAGTCACAACTGTATTCAGAATAATATAGCAAGCTAAGAATTTCATGTGTTGTATATTTGGAAACAGTGCCAATTGTCTGACAAAAGATGTTTGAAGAGAATAGCATCTTTTGGCATTCCATTGTGATGAAAAGATTGATTTGCCTGCATAATTGACTATTTAAAAAAATAAGATTTGTCCCATTATTTTCCAGCATACTATTTAATGGTTCATTACTATCTCTGTATTTGTTCAGGCACTTAGTAATTATTTTTCTGAAGCACTACTAACAGAAACCCAAAGAAGTCCAAATAATAACTGCAGATGAGTTACCGTCCCAAGTCTGAGTTTGACATTTTCAATAGTGGGTACAAGCTTTCCTGAGGCAGCAGGAACAACTGGGTGTTGGACACTTGTTTGCTTTCTTTAGTAACAACATGTACTATCCTTAGCATGAGCAGCAGTGGTCATCCCAAACTCTCAGCAGAGGTATCGCTACACATTCTAAAAATAGCATTTGATCTAAAAAGTTAATTTTATTTTCTTAAGTAGTACTTTTTACCAATGACATTCTTAGCAATATTGATCTTCTTTTATATTAATTTAATTTTAATAAAAGGTTAATTGGAACAATAAAATGCAGTATGGTCATGGTCAATATTTTTCTCCCCCCACCCCCAACCTTTTACTAACATACTGTGTTATCCTAACCTTTCTTTGTTGACTTTTTCCAGGGAAATTTCAGTTACCTCCTCGCTCGCCCCTACATTTCCATGGAAGATAACTGTCTTTTCCACTCTTTCTGAGATCCAGAGCTGAATTTGTTTCTCGCCTATGCAAAAGGAAACTCTTTCTCCATTCTCTTCAAATTTCAGGATCAGTCAATAAAAGGGGATTCTGTCACCACTCCAACTTTCTCAGAAATTCTAGAGAAAAACCCTTGATCTTTCTTTACACAGAGGAACTAGATTGGCTTATTCATGACAACCTCCAAAGCAAGACTGAGTCAACCTCATTTTCCTTCTCAGGAGCTGCCTGTCTCTTGGCTAGGTTGGAAGGGTGACCATTGGTCCTCTTTTCCCTTTTGTCCCACATAAGTGAAAACTAAGAAACTGTTTTTTATTTTTTCCCTAAGGCAGGTGGAAACTGTTTTGTATGTGTTCTTGACAAAATTATGTATTTAGATCCTCTGCCATCTTTAATTGGACTGTATTTTTGGTTGTTGAGTTGTATGAATTCCCTATCTATTTTTGGAGATTTAACCCCTTATCAAATATATTTTGCAAGTATTTTCTCTCCCTGGTAGGTTGCCTCTTCATTTTTTGGAAAAGCTTTTGCTGAACAGAAGCTTTTTGATTTGATGTGGTCTCACTAGTTTATTTTTGCTTTTGTTTACCTTTACTTTTGGTGTCAAATCCAAAATAGCATTACTAATGTCAGAAGCTTTCCTTCTATATTTTCCTTTAGTTGTATGGTTTCAGGTCTTACATTAAGTCTGTAATGCATTTGAGCTGACTTTTCTCTATGGTGTAAATTAAGGGTGCATTTTCACATTGATATCTTTTTCATGCCAATATCCAGTTTTCTTAACACTGTTTATTGAAAAGACTATTCTGTCCCCACCGTGCATTTTTGGTGTCTTTGTCAAAAGTTTGTGACCTCATATGCACAAATTTATTTCTGGGTTCTTGAATCAGTTCTGTTAGTCTATGTTTTTATGCAAGTACAATACTGTTTTGATTACTATGACTTTGTAATATTATTTGAAATCAGGAAATGTGATGCTCCAACTCTATCCTTTTACTCAAGACTGCTTTAGAAATGTGGGGTTATTTCTGGTTCTATATTATATTAAAAGATGTGCAACATCACTAATCATCAGGGAAATGCAAATCCAAAGCACAATAAAATATCACTTCATACCTTTTAGAATGGCTATCATCCAAAAGACCAGAGATAACAAGTTTTGGCAAGGATGTGAAGAAGAGAACATTATTATACCCTTGGTGGGAATGTAAATTGGTACAGCCATTATGAAAAACAATATGAACATTCCTCAAGGAAAAAAAATATATATATATACTGCCATGTGATCCAGCAATCCCACTTCCTGGTTTATAGAAAAGGAAACAAAATCACTATTTTGAAGTTATATCTGCCTTTGCATTCTTATTGCAGCATTGTAGCATTTTTCATAGTAGCCAAGATATGGAAAAAACTAAGTTGATAGATAAATACATAAGGAGAAGAAAGTGCAGATACGCGCGCCTGCGCGCGCGCACACGCGCACACACACACACACACACTGGAATACAATTTGGCTTAAGAAAATAAAATCCTTATTTTTGCAACAACATGAATGATGTCAAAGAATATTGTGCTAAGTGAAATACAGCAAGACAAATATTACATGAACTCACTTACATGTGGGATTTTTAAAAAAGGTCATATTCATAGTAACAAAGAGTCTAATGATGGTTACTAGAGTCTGGGAGTGGGGAAAGAGAGGAGTTGTTGATTGAAAAATACAAATTTTCAGTTATGAGATGCATAATTCCTCGAGTACCTGGAGTAGTTCATGCTGAATATAATTAATACAAATATGGAGTGTAGGTATACTTAAAATTTACTAAGAGAGTAAATCTCAAGTATTCTTACCACACACATGCATAGCAATGATAATTAATGAGGTGATGGATATGTTAATTAACTTGATTATGGTAATCAGTCTACAATGTATACAAATATATAAAAATCACATCGTACACCTTAAATATATCTTTTTTATTTATAAATCATAACCCCTTAATAAATCTAGAAAGAAACCCTACTCATTTATTCTTTCTACAAATATTTATTTAGTACCTATAGTGTATCAGCTATTGTTCATGGGTCAGAACCATGTGCTGTATGGTATTTCTCAAACTGTAATTAGTACAATTTTTTCCTCACAATCTGTGGTAGACTAATGATTAGTTAATATAAGTTTAGTTATGTAACATCTTCAATTTGTAACTAAAATTTCTAAATATTGATGCTTAATTTCTCTTCTTTGGTTGTGGATTAGTAATAAAACTTTTGTAGAAAGTCAAAGTTTTCAGTCCACACTTTAAGTAGTGCTGCAGAGGGAGATATAAATCAATATTAAAATGTTTTTAATTTTATTGCAGTAAATAAATATGATCTAATATAACATAAATACCATGGGATATTATGAAACTCTGAAATAGTGTAAAATAGGTAGGTTTATATTGTACTGAGAAAAAACACTTGGATGAAAAAAATCTCATCAAATCCAAGTCCTGAATTTGTAACAATGGTTTTCATTGTTTTCTTCTTTTTAAAAAATTTCTTATTTTTTTATTTTTAAAAATTTAATTTTATTGTTGTTGTATTATATCCATCCCCTTTTTGCTCCCCTCTGTCCCCCTCCCCACCCACCCATTACCCTCCAAAGTCAATCCCACCTGTTGTCCATGTCCATGATTCCTTTATAATAGGTTCTTGTCTGAACTGTTCCCCTTCCTTGCCTCTTCCTCTCCCCTCCCCCCAACCTCCTTTCCCCTGACCACTGAAGGCCTATTCACTGTATTCATATTTTGGTTCTGTTCTGCTTGTTGTTAGTTTTGTTCATTATTGTCCTGTAATGGGTGAGATCACATGGTATTTGTCCTTCACTGACTGGCTTATTTCACTAAGCATAGTACTCTCCAGTTCCATCCATGTTGTTGCAAAGGGTAGGAGTTCCTTCTTTCTTTATTCCATTGTGTAAATGCACCAAAGTTTTTTGATCCAACAGCCACTTAGGCTGTTTCCAGCATTTGGCTATTGTAAATAGTGCTGTTATGAACATAGGTGTACATAGGTTCTTCTGAATTGGTGGTTCAAGATTCTTTGGGTATAGTTCAAGAAGTGGAATCGCTGGATCAAAAGGCAGTTCCACTTTTAGTTTTTTGAGGAAACCCCATACTGTGTTCCACAGTGGCTGCACCAGCCTGCTTTCCCACCAACAGTACACGAGGGTTCCCTCTGCCCCACATCCTCACCAACATTTGTTTGTTGATTTGTTGATGATTGCCATTCTGACAGGTGTGAGGCTATATCTTATTATAATTATATATTTGTACATATTTATAATGTATGTTAATATATATTTATATTCTAACTTTTCTGCCATTGATTTATTTTTCAGTTTAAAAGAAAATGGTTCCCAGACCCCATATTGAATTCATCCATGGCTTCTGTGTAGCTGTGACCTGACACTTTAGTTGACCCTTTTTGGGTAACAGTGTAGAAATTCTGGAAATGTCCCACAAAACATGAAAAGCATCCAAGACATTTTGCCACAAAATCCCATACCTGTACAGTTAGGAATTGCACCCAGGAGTATTAATTCTTCACTTCCTTGTTGTTGTTGGTCGAGAGGTCTTTCTCGGCATCCAAGAGCAAAACAGAGGACCCTTAGCAGATAGCTGCAAAGTGCAGAGAACTCCAAGCAATGCTATACTGAAATGACGTGAGCAGAAGGGATATAGTTTGGGGCAACACATGCATCAGTCGTATTGCTCATTAAGCAGTAAGCAGCCAGGCCTTGGTCAGAATTATAAACGAGATGAAAAATCTCTGTGGGGCTCTCCTACCACTCCATTGATAGATTCTCTTCTGCCTTCCTTCCCTCATTTCCATAGAGGACTTCTTGCATCTTGCTGTCATCAGACACACGATGTCCATTAGCAAAAACAAGTGATGTTACTTGAGAAGCTACATTTCACAGGCACAATTAAATGTTAAACTAAAGCCTTCAAAGATGGGAAAGATTTATGTAACCAAGGAAATGATGTTTTATGCAGCACATACATGGTGAGGCCACTGTTTTGAGGCAGGTGTTCATTTTGCCTAATTTCAATGAGGACCCTAGCATTAAAAAATAAAAATGAATATCTCTAAGTAAAACGTATTCAGTAATTTATTCATTTGTGTTTTTATTTACTCAACATCAATTTATAGAGGGCTTTGTATGTGGCAGGTATAGTTTAAAATTATAGAGATGTTGTAAAACACAACTTAGAATAAGGTAAAAGAGGTCACAAAATTCAAGAAACGTTGGCTTAAGGAAGAGGTATGAATTATATGTTAAAACAAAATTTATAGGATAATTACTGATTCTCATAAGTGTTGTGAAAAACACCAATAGAGTGATGTTACTGGATAAGGTAAGATGACTAGAGGGCCTTTAGAAATGATTGTAAGAGGCCCTGGCTGGTGGCACAGTGGATGGGGCACCAGCCTGCAAATCAAAAGGTCACTGGTTCGATTCCCAGCCAGGGCACATAACCAGGTTGCAAGCCAAGTCTCCAGCCAGATCCATGGCTGGAGGCAGGTGAAAGGCAACCAACACATTGATCTCTCTCTTCCTCTCTGCCTCTCTCCCCACCCCTGTCTCTGGAAATAATAAATAAAATCTTTTAAAAAATTGAAATGATTATAAGGAAAGATTCCTTTAAAGAGATAGTATGTAAGCCAAATTCTTTATAGTGGAAAATTAGACTACCACATTTCAAAAACCTGGAGAAACCAGTCATATCATGTATAAATGAGTGTCACCCTTGGAGTTGTGCTGCACACAACACAGATAAGATATCCTTGGTAAGAAAGGAAGATTTGGAAAGAAGCATCCTGGGCCCACAAAATAGTAGATATGATGGCTATGAGTTGGAAAATCATAAATTTGTGACTGGAGACAAATATGTGTGTGAAAAAATGGAGGCGGGGGAGAGTGGGTTAAAAGGGAAAGACAGGAGCCAATTGTGCAGAACCTTGTAGACCATGAGAAAATGTTAAGATGAAGATGAGAAAGGGGGAAACCAAGGGAAGAATTGAATATAGGGAGAAAGAAGCTGGGGAAGAAAAAATAGAAGAGGAAAATTTTAAACAAAAACAATGTGGAGAATTGAAGAGTAGTACTGCTGCTTCAAGAATAAAATTAAAGACTGGAATGATTTAGAAGAAATCGCTAAGACCCAAAACAAAAATGTTAGCATGTCTTGGTATATTAAAGAATACTCTAAAAACCTTAGAGATATAACAAGTATACTTTCAGACACATAAAAATGAGATGTAATCAGGAAGAGAAAGTTGATGAAGAAATAGGAAATGTTTATTCTGGTCCATTGATATTTCATAGCCAAGCTTGGTCAGGAATCCGTATGGGGACAAGTATGGGTAAATAGCATTATAGAATCTGTAAAAAAGATTCTAATCTCCTGTATCATATTTTATTTATACATTAGTAACCTCTGGAGCTAAATTTTCCTAGAATGGTTTTAGGTTGATTTAAATTCAAATGTGTTTAAAGAAAAAAACAAACAGTTCTACAGCTTGACAGGCATAAACAGGTTTTGCTCTGCTACCCACATTATCTGTAAGATTTTCACTTTTCCATCTTTACACTTGGCATTCACAACATATAGTACCAACTATTTATTTGTGGAGAAATTCTTGTGTTGTTTTGAACTGAGTTATAATCAGTTATAAAATTTGACATGCATGTAATTTAATGTCCAAAGGCATTACAGCTCTTGGATATGTTTTCTATTTGTACTAGTGATAGGGGCAAGGTGAGGATTTAATTTAGTTCTCACCCATCTGAAAGGCATCAACCTTTGTTCTTCTTTCTTAAATTTCTTTGTAGATAAATCTTAAGAAGAAATAACTTTGCCTGAAATCGGGCCTGTTATCTCATTGTATCTTTCATGTTTGATTTAGTGGATGGAGTATTAGATTAAGACACAGTGCACCTAAGGGCACATATGAAAACATCTTGTGGAGAGTCACTGGGCTGGACAATGGCTGGGTTGGTTATAAAGAGCAAGTGTCTAGTCTGTGAAGAATTAGGACGTGTAAGAAGAAGATGGCTCAACCCCATATATGCCATTGATGCAAACAGAAGGGCCAGTGTGTCTCTGTGCTTAACACACACCTGATACTCTATCAAGGTCAGTGCTAGCAGCCAGACTATGCTTTCTGGAGGAGCATTGCCTGGATAAAACTGGAAAGTGCCTTGGTACTACATTCTTTTATTGCTTGGTCAATTTAGAAAGTAAAGATCCAAATTCTAGAGAATTTTGTATCCATATTAGCATTGGCTTCTTTTTCATTTATTATATTTAATCATTTACTCAACAAATATGTTTTATGCATGTGCTTTGTATCAGGCACCATGAAAATATGCAGAGAATAAAATCTCTAAAACCCCCTTGGAGCAAGGTGGCACTCCATCAAAGCAGCCCATTCCAGAAGCTGCCCTATAATTATTTTGCTACCTGGTTTTAAACTATACAGCAAGGCTATAATAATCAAAACAGTATGGTATTGGGAAAAAAGCAAATACATCAATAGAACAAAATAGAGAACCCAGAATTAACCCTTACTTATATGGCTAATTACTCTCTGGCAAATGAAGTACAATATACACTGAAGTATTATAACAACAGTCCCTGTTGATAATGGGGAAACTGGACAAATACATGAAAAAAAGGAAACTGGACCACTCTTATACCATATTCAAAAATAAACTTAAAATGGGTTAACAACTTCAGTGTAAGACCTGAAACCATAACACTCCTGAAAAACTTTAAAGGTAAACTATCTGACATCAGTCTGAGTAATTATTGATGTTTTTCTCATGCTGTTAAGGATTTTTATGGAGAAAGGGAAAGAGTAATAGGCTTTGAGTCAGAACCTCTGAGCACAATTAATGTTTCACTAATGACCCCAGTCACATATCACATAGGACCTTTCTGGATCTCCTAATCTGTAGCTATAAAGATGAAAATATCCATTCTATCTCCCCTGAGAGCTATTGTGAAGGTCTACCAGGGGCAATGAATCTCTCTCCCTGGTTCTGATGCTGTGTAGATCCTGAACCCCACTTTATTCTGCCTTGTGTTTTAATTTCTCATGTTGTCTACATGTTGTTCCTCTCCACAGAAATGGTGATCATTTGCTGCCATTATGCTATGTACTTTACCTTACCCAATGTAATACCTCAACGACTCTGCAGTCAATATTAATATCCCTGACCAGATTAGGAACTGAGCCTCAGAGTGTCTTACTAAACTACCTGTAATCATGCCCTGCAAGAGGTTATACCAGATAAATAGATTTGGTAAAGGGCCAGGTAATGAATGTTTCTGATTTTGTGGATGGTACAGTCTTTGTCACAAACACTCTGCCACAAAAGCAGCCATATATAATATGTAAACAAACAAACACATGTCTGAGTTCCAATAAAACTTTATATGCAGTCACTAAAAATTGAATTTAATGAAATTTTCATGTGTCATTAAATTTTTTTTTAAAAATAAATTTTAAAAGATTTTATTTATTTATTTTTAGAGAGGGGAAGGGAGAGAGAAGGAGAGGAAGAGAAACGTTGACGTGTGGCTGACTCTTGTATGCCCCCACCTGGGGACTGGCCCATAACCCAGGCATGTGCCCTGGAATCGAACTGGCGGCCCCTTGGTTCACAGGCCAGCACCCCATCTACTGAGCTACACCAGCCAGGGCTCTTTTATTTTATTTTATTTAAATAATTTTAATCACATAAAAATGCATAAACCATTCTCAGCTCACAAGTGTATAAAAACAGAAGGCAGGCTGGATTTGGCCTGGGAGTCACAGTTTGCTGATTCCCAGGATACACTGTATTGCCACCCACAAGTCTCACTGAATTGTACAATGGAATGGGGAGACTTTCCACATCCATCTGGGGAAGCACCATTATGAGCCTCACACTCCATGTCCACATTGTCAGTGGCCCACAGTCTGGGGTCTGGAGGCTGACACAGTAGAATCTTGTGTTTCTTTATGACACTGGGCCAAGTGGCCAGCCTTCCTACCTGGGCTCTAGGCTGTAGGGCTCACTGAGGCATGTCCTGTGAACTACTGGACTTGGCATAATACCCAAATCCTACTGGCAATGTCACGGGTTTGTTCTGCTACCATTGTCTCTCTGTAATTTTACATTCCTTAAGAAAATGTATTCTTAGGCCTGATATTGGCCCATTCATTTTCTCATGGATGCTTTCATTTTGATCACCAATGTTGAAAGTCTGGGTTTGGGGAGCCAGTATTTGACAGCTCCTTTCTGTCTTCATGAATCATCCCCCGCGGAAGGCAATCAGGAACCAACACCTGTCATTTAGCACCAGCTGAACTCGCTCACCAGCCATTCATCCTGGACCAGGGTCAGGGCCAGCCTGAGGCAGCTGCCCGCTGGGCTCAGCGCACACTTGAGCAGGTGCCCTGGAGGCATAAATACTTCAAATATTTAAGATGAGCGCCGTGACCACAAGTAGTTTTAAATAACACATTTATGTTTTGATTTTTACCTTCAAGATTATTTTGTAAAAGCATGTCAGTTTTATTGTGTAGGTTTACTGCTCATTATCGGAAAGTTGTATGTATTTTCTTTTCCAGCAGTGGGTCAATACATTGTCAATCGATCAGCTTGGCGGTCTGTTGCATAGACCCAGCTGGGTAGGGTATGGCTGTATAGGAATGCAAGAAACTAAGATGACTTCAAAGTAAGAAAACACAAGCCTTCTTCTTAGGCTTGTGTTTCCATAAAAACTAAGGTACATAGCTATTTTGCCTTTAAGATTTAGTTTAATTGAGTTCTGAAGTCAAATTGTAAAAGTTGGAGTTTCAGGAAAGAAGCAAGGAGCTGACTGGCTTTCAGACATGACGGTGTGGCGCCTATTTTTGAGGAGTGGATGTCTTGAGCATCCCTTTGCCTCCTGAATGCTATTTGCAGTGAAACTTGGTTGTTTATGATGATTAGTAATTACTCAGGGAGGTTTCCTTCACCGTCAGCTTCCCAAGGGGGTCAGCCTCCAAAGCATGTATTTCTGGGTACTGGATCTCATGGCCACCTGACAGAATTAAGGCTGCTGAAACCTCTTTGTTTCATTTAAACCCCTTGCTCTGTGATTTTGGTTGTCCTTTGCTGTTATCACTGTTATTTTTTTAGATTATTTTGATTGGTTTACTTTTATTGATTGCTGGTTTCCATTTTAACCACATTCTTAGGTGTGCGATTCCTATAACTCACATTTTTATCTCGAAGGAAAAAGACACCAATTTAGTCCATTGACAACTTCAGGATTTGTCAAATGCCTTGGAGCCTTCATTTTGTTTTTCCATTTGCACAAATTTGATTCTGCTTGCACATTTTGTCTGGTTCACTTATATTGCAGTTATTCCAAGAGGATGCTATCATTATATATTGTGTACCTATTCATGGAGATGCATTTATTATCCCGTGTTGTTGATAGAAATTTTACAGATATAGGAAGACCATTTACTCAACTCTTCCATAAAAGTATTTTTGAATTTCTCCCACATGTCAGGCCCTCTGTGTGCCCTGATGCAACTGACAGCCTAATGAAAGAAATATAAAATAAGTAATAAGTATTGGGATCTGCTTTAGAATACAATATCTTATTGTATGCAACTATCACTAACTACAAATTCTGATCATGATAAATGTGCTACCCCCTCCAACCCCAGATCCATAAATGATTCGAAATTGAAAATACAGTCACTGGGTCCAGCTGAAAACTGGGTGTGATGGAAGCTGGAGAATAAGTTGCTAGGTAGATGCATGCTGGAAAGATATTACTAAGATATAGGACCACCAAAAAATGTTATATGCATCCTAACAACAGTCATTGACTGTAGATCAGTATTTGCAGCTCCTGTTTTTCAAATGAAGAAGCTGAAGCTTAGAGAGATTATGTGCCAAGAAGATCCGCCCATTAAGTGGTTGGCCTAAGATCTGAAGAGAAAGCTTCATGCTCATGGCGGTGAGGATTACACTCTCCAGTCATAGTGCTTAGGTCCATTCTCTGCCACTTACTGCCTTTGTGAATTTAGGCATGTTGCTTAAGCTCTGTGTACCTCAGTTTTTTCATCTGTAAAATTATTACGGGAAGAGTACCTCCCTCGAATATTGTAAAAATTAGATTAGTTAATGTTAGCCATGAGTTTAGAACTGGCACCTAGCATACAACTAGACCTATATGTATCTGCTAAATAAAATAACTTAAAATTATGAGTACCAGTATGGTCTGACTCCAAAGACTGCTGACTTTATACTGCCCCAGGTGGACTCTTGGGGTGCAGCTACATGTACATACTTGTTTATTCATCTTTCCTTCCCACTCTCATCAGCTGTAGCATTTTGAGGTCAGAAGAGAGTCAGAGGTAGGCTAGAAGTAAGAAAACATGAATTATTTATTCTGTCACATGGCCTCCCTGACAATTTTTTATAAAAATGGACCAAATTTGGGATTGTTTTCAAGGCAGATCAGACAAACTTATTGTCACTCTAGAGCTTTCATGAAAGGAAAAGAACAAATAGTAAAATAGTAAAATTTTTTTCCACTGGTTTTTTAATGTGTGGCATTTCACTTAGAGAGAAGATTGCTTTCATCCTTCAAATGATGTTTTAGATAAAACAACTGAGCTTATATAAATAACCCTGACTCTCCTCCACACAGGATGTATTAATCAAGGTATTATGCTGGGTAGAAGTTGAATTATTTAGCATCTGTTAGACAACACTTGAATAAACTCATAGCTATTTACTTTATTATAAGTGCTTTTAAATAAATCCAAAATGTCTAACCATCAAGGACAAAATAAATGTCACTGTGATGATTTGGGATGAATCTAGACTTATTTTACAAGATAGGGCACAATTTTATGTTTGCTTACAAAAATTCTGATGGAAAATAGTCATTTTTTCAAATAGACATGGGAACTGTCAAATAAATATCAGTTGTATCTGCTTAGTTATTTATAACCTGTAATAAAATAGATAAATCAACTTAGACAGTATCTCTTTGAAGTCTAAAAATGCTATTTTCTAGACTTAAAAAAGTATTTGCTTATCAACACTCCAGAGAACAAATAAGTCTTATGACTAATTCTTCATAAATGGTTTGATTCATACTATTCTTTAAGTGCTATTTAAATCAAGCTGTAAAAATATTTCATCTATAATAAGCAGGTTGATCTTTTAGCAAATAATGTTGAATATTCAAATAGAAAGGTAATTTAGGCTGTATATATTTTATTTTACCCTTTTAAAGTTATAACACCTCAATAGGATAAGGTAGCCATTCTAAATGAAATTACTGGTTTTATATTAAATTATTGTATAAAATCTATTTATGTGCTGGCCTCAATGAAACCGTAACAAATTTAATGACAGTATTTAAAAGATACACAAACATATCTTTTTTAGGGAAAAATTCAAGTCTCCAGATCCATCTTTATAAATGAATTAAATTGATATTAAAATTTACTGTTTATTATTTGTCATCTTCTGAGAGCTATACAAGCAGGATAAACTCATGAAACTATAATACCACAAATCCTTTTTCTCTGATTTTTAGTTATAGCAAGCAGTTTGCTAAAAGCATTAAGAAATTATATCAAATAACTGATTTCACTGGAATCCTACTGTTTTTCCTTTATTCTATTTACTTTAAAGTCTTTGTCTATGTATAAACCTCTTTTTTTAAGGCCTAACCATTAAGTACCTACACCTTCTAGTCTTTATTTTCACTAATTCCATTGCATATATTTCCAAGTTGCTTCAATATTCATAGTTACAATTGTAATGGATATATAATTTTTTTAAATTTAATGCCCCATAATTTACTACTCTTCTATTGTTGATATTTAGGTTGCTTCCATTTTTTCCACTGATAGAGCTAATGTGGTCATTAATAATTTTATGCATACAGTTGTGTTCTACCTTTGAATTATTTCCTTAGGATAAATTCTCAGGAGAGATATTACCAGGTCAAAAGGTATAAAGGTTTTTATAGCTTTTCAGACAGATTGCCAAATTGCTTTCCGAAAGGATTTTACTACATCAATTTATAATACCCCAGGTGCCTCTCCTGATAATAATGCATGTATTTCCATTACCTTCTGTCTCATACTATCTGTTGCAGAATCTTCTATGAGTATCCAAGCTGTGGGTCATGTGGACTATTCTTGTTTCATCTTTATTCTCTCTAAAATAATCATGTCTTCTTTTGTTGCTTTAATACCACGAAGGACCTCCTGTTTCCACTTACAGCACCCTGCAGAATCATTGACATCTAGAATTCTTCATATTGCAAGCAGTGGATAATTGGACCTTTTGTATCATTGAGAAAAAAAGTTTTTAAAAGACTTCATGGTTGTTCATTATTCTTTAGCAAAGAATAAATGAAGACAGAATAAGTGACACCAAGAATTTGTTGAACTAATTGGATGTTTCTGTCCTCAAAATTATGTCAGTAGCCAATTTAGTCTTTATTTGAATACATTATTTTAATATCCATGATTACTTATGATTTTCCAGCCCCTCCAGCTCAGGAAGACATTATTGTTGTAGCATATTCCCACAAACACATCAGGAACCAGGATCATAAGTGTTTTCACTTGGCTCAAGGCTGGGTCTCAAATTCTGAGGCCATGACATAAAAACCATATGGTCATAAAAAATAGCATGCGTTCTCTAAGCCTTGAATACCTCATTTATTAAAGGAGGCTGGTCTGAACTTCCACATGATCCTACATGAGATAACACATGCAGAGGGTTTAGCAGTGCCTTAAATATGGCACAGACCCAAGAAACATCATATTACAAGATTGTAGAACAGATTGTTTTCTCTATTGAAGACAATTAAAATAAACCAAGAATCCCAACGTAAAACCATCTAGCATACTGCTTCAAATAGACTGAGACTATTTCTGAAATATCTTTTTATCCATAGGCATATTTGAAAACTTGTGGGAAGCTATCAATCCTCTGTCCTTACAAAAAGAATACACACTTTGCATCCTAGTCTTCCAAACTCTCTAAGGCGAGTCCACTAAACTCCAGTTAAAGCTGTGTGTGTGTGTGTGTGTGTGTGTGTGTGTGTGTGTGTATCATTTAAAACTCTAAGAGTTTATATAGATTGTTCAATATTGCATAATTATCTAAAAGCAAAAAGTAGGTTGCCAAATGAGAGGGGTATTTGGAGAGCTAGGTGAATAAGGTGAAGGGATTAATAAGTACAAATTGGCAGTTGCAGAATAAATAGTCAAGAGGATGTAAAGAACAGTATATTGAATATAGTAAATTCCATCATAATAACTTTGTATAGTGCCAGGTGGGTATTAGACATATCAAGAGTATCACTTCATAGGTTATGTAAATGTCTAACCTATGCTGTAATCTAAAAGTATTATAATATTGAATGTCAGTTGTAACTAAAAATATTTTAATTTTTAATCATAATAAAACAATAAAGCAGATCAGCATAATTTTACCTTCTACTTTTTCTACAAATTTGCACTCAGAAATGTCCACTGGGAGCTAGGCTTCTTAACTATTTCCTCCATTACGATGACATTATTTTCTAAAGACAAAACAATATGAAAACTATAAAACAAGTTATATTTATAAAAAATTCAGGTCATTTTGCTTGCTTCTTTTTTGACACTGGTAAGGATTATTCTGGCTAGATAATATAAAAAGTTTATTTCTATGTGCTTTCTAATTCATATTTCCTGTGTATCATTCCTACCTGGCCTGTCTTACCTACCAGAAACAGCGCAATTAGCTGTGTGGTATTAGCCTCTGAGGCAACCGACTCAGGTAAGTCAGTGAAGAGAATTATTTTCACTGGGATTTAGTTCTCTGTAGTGTCTAATTATGTATAAAGTTCCATATATGTTAATGTTTTCAAAGTTCAAAGAAAGAAAAATAATAATCAAGCTACTTTTCCTCCAAATCATGGGGAGAGATCTACAGTCAAAAGAAAATACCTGATCCACCAGTATTCCAGGGATACTTTCCCTCCAACATTCATCAGACCTGCAATGCAACAGCATACCACCTGCATGAGGGTGGAAACTTGTCTCTGTGCTGTGGGGAAGGTGGTATGTGAAAGTAAAAAAGAAATAAGCAAACAAGAAAACTAAAATAATGTAATCTTTAAGCACATCATGAAAACCTAAAATAATGAAAAGAATTACTTCCATTTACAAGGCTAGGTATCCACTTACAGAAAATTGTGAGAGGCCGCCACTTTCATTTGAAAAGCTATAATAATGTGGAGAAGCTTCAAAGACATATTTTTTACAAACTTATGACAGAGCAGAGGATGCAATGAAACCTTAGTAAATTACATTTCTAAAAATACGGTAAGCTCTTCATAGGAGAGAAGAGACTCGTAGTCACTATCATTCCTGAGAGGGAGAAGAATCATCATAGACAATAGGAAGGATAATGTAGATAAGTTGATAGTTAATAAAATTTTAGTGACTTTTATGGCCTGGAGTGACAGATTAAAATTTGAGGAGCCCACCTCTCATTGATGGTCCAATTCCTGTCCAAGAATCTTCAACTACTATTAGGGGCCAGTATGCCAGACATCGGGAGTTAGGCTGGGTGAGTGAAACAAGTGCCCCTTCAGTACCTGAGGCCACCCACCAAGTGCAGGGGAACTGTTATCTTAATGGAGATTAGGGAGAAGGCAAGACAGCCCAAAAAAACCCATTTGAGGCACTCAACTCCTTAAGGTTAGAAGCAAGGCAAGTTTATTGAAAGCACTCTAGCATTCACCTGCCAAAGGTTAAAAAGTGGAACAGCAGAGTTGAGAACACCATCTCTGAGGAATTGTGAGCATTCATAAAATGTAAGGCAGTCTTCTCATTAAGGCTTGGAGCAAAATATGTAGGATGCAAAACTGAAGAGAAAAAGGACTTTCCAATAACAAAAAATAATATTTTTTAAAAAGCAGCTTTCTTCTTTGGTGTGGAGAGCAGGACCCATACAATGGCATTGGTCTGGTCAAGATAGTATAAAGTATATAAAACAAAGTGGAGCCACTCATGTCAACCAAGATGGCTACCAGTCAGCCACAACACTGGTTCAAGAGGGAAATGACCTAAGTCATGCTAGAGGCATCACAAGGAGGCACACCTAGGATAACTGCATACGTGACCAGAAGAGCCACATCTGCAGAGTGGCTGCTCCACGCCACGCTGCTCTTCCTTGAAATCAGCTACCATGGGCTGTGCTCTGCTGGATGGAGGTCTTCACCTGCCCTGCTGCCCACCTGGCTCCAGCAATCCTTCCTTGTAAGATGTTGACACCCACAGTGCTGTCTTCTGGACATGCAGACTCAGGTTATTATCCTCCATTGATTTCTGTGTGTTCGTGTGTGCTATAATTCTCTTAGATTGATTAGAGTATGTGTAGGATATGAATGCATGTTGATGTTCTACTTTGAGAGAACCTGCATTCAATAAAAGTTGAGTGAATAGCATAGTTACTGTGTGCGACTCGTCTATTCCTTGGTGCCAGTTGCTTAGCAGGCAGCTTGTGGAGCAGTTGCCTGGCTGACTCAGAATCAGTCCCAAAGATTATAACATGTTGGAATTATCAGACAGGAACTATGTTAAATCATATAAAAAATTGAATCATGGAAAAAATAGACATCCTTCATAAAAATATGAGGAAATCAAATGGAAAAGGTAGAAATGAAAAATACAAAATTAAAATTAAAATATACATTAGATAGGGTTGACAACACATTGGGCATGGCACAGGAAAATGTAAGTCAATTTGGAGATTAGTTCCTAGAAAACATCCAACCGTCATTTCAGAACAAGCCCACAAATTGTTTGATGCTCTCCCATCAAGAGGAGTCTTTGTGATTTCCTTGACAAATGTAAGTGACCCTTTTGTGACTTTGGACATAGATTACAAGAGGCCATGGCCCTTCTGCCACTGTCTCCAAGAATACCCACTCTTGGAATCCAGCCACCACACTAGGAGGAGGCTTGACCAAATGGAGAGGTCTCCTACTTGTAGGTGTTCTGGTGCCAGTGAGCACCCATGTCCTGGCTCCACCAGAAGGCACATTAGCAAGTCTTTGAGCTAAGTCTAGTTGAAGCCACTGTCTGATTTAAATTAAATGAGAAATAGTGGGTACCAACTAGCTGAGCCCTGTCCATGCCAGGTCCATATGAGATAATAACATAAATCTTTGCTTTTCACTCCACTCAATTTTAGATTGTTTGATACAGAGTATTAGGCTCCTGGGACAGAAGTAGAGGGACTGAGACCTGTAAAACAACACTAAATAATTTAATATGTTCTTATAATGGAGTCCCAGAAGAAAAGGAAAGATAGAATGAAAAAAGGATAGATAGAAGAAAAGACTAAAATTTTCCAAAATTGATGAAACACATCAATTCAGAAATACAAAGAAAGAAAAAATAGCAAACGTAAAGCAAGGTAAATATCAAGAAAACACATGTATGGATGTGTGTGTGTGTGTGTGTGTGTGTGTGTGTGTGTGTAAGGGACTTGTAAAATGTAATTTTTACACTCATCACAGTAATTGAAACAAAAATAAGTAAACACCATATTGCTGGTAAAAAGTTGAATTATTAGAGGTTTCCTCCCTAAGATATACTTGAAATATCTTTAGAATTAAAAATACATATTCTTTTTTCTATTCTATTTTGGGATTTTATTTGATAGATAAAAAGCACCGGACTATAGGAGCATAGGAAAGCTGAGTAGCACTGTAACTGTGGTAAAAAATAAAGAAAGAAATAAAAAATTCTTGAACAGGAAAACACTTCTTATGAAACATACATAGCCTGGAATATGATGCAGCTATTGAAGATAATTCTTTTTATTTTTTTGAAGATAATTCTTTAGAGCTACATACACACTGCTGGGTACTAAGTAGATGGGGGGAGAAGTGATGTGAGCAACTCACCAGGGTGAAAACAATAAGAGGTTCATTGTCTGTAATAAATACACCCAAGGAGAAGACACTTTGCTTTTTAATATCACTGTATGCTGGTAATTATAACAATATCATTGATAATACACTGCTCCCCACCACTCAAGATCCCTCTCACCACTCTCCCCTGACCTTGGTGTCACCCTGTGTACCAGTTAAGTTGAAAAGGTTTCCTCAAAGTACTGTGGAGTGGCAAAAGGAAAATGCAACATGGGTACATCACACTATTCCTTATTCTAAAAGATCAAAATGCTGTATCTATATGCATATAAATATGAACCTATATATAGCATATCTATTATATATGATGTGTGAAGTGCATACATAGTCATGCATATGATTAAAATAATTATTTAAGCATGAGAAAAATTATGGAAAGCTACTTACTAGGTTGACATGGGCTCAAGGAACTGGGTAGTGAAGAGGGAGGAGAAGGAAATACAGAGAAGGTAGGCAAAATATTTTTAAGTACTGCATTTAAATAAATGTATGATTTTATCACATATGTGCATAGACATATAAAATTAATTTTTCTCATTTAAAATGCAAACAAAATTTTAAAAATTTGTTTCTTTCCAGCTAAATATTTGGTATCCAGAGTTCAGAACTTGGAACTGGGTGAAGATAGATGTATCCAAAATCCTATGTCAAAGGATGAGCTAAAAAATGCAGGCTTGAAAGAAAGTCAATAAACCAAAAATCAAAGATTTACTCCACTGGAGGATCTGAACATTTGCTTAAATTGGTATTTGAGAAACCTAATTTAGTATAGACTGAATGTACATATAGCCACCCATTATTTCAGTGCAGATTAGTATTCAGAACAAAGACTTACTCCTAACGTATCACTTTCTAGAATAAACATAATTAAATGATTAGCTGAGAGTTCCCATAATTTGGACTTTATTATTCCCTAGGTTGGTTTGCTTGTTTGTTTAGGAACCCAGAAAATTGTGACATAAATGACTTCCATTTTGACTGTATACTTTATAGACATGAAAGCCAAGCCTCCCCGGGTTCTAAGGAAACACAGCAGGGTGAGGGTTGAAGGTGACGGTTTGTACCTGACACAAACCGAACACTTTAATTGTATCTAATCAGAAGCAGATTTTGTTTTGCATTCCAGTGTCAAAGCAGCTTTCTTCGTTGAGGAGTCTGCACAGAGGCAGTAGAGATTTCCTCATTAGCCATTCAGGTTGCTTTGTTCATGTCGCTGTAACCTTGCGGTGGACAGTCTCCTTAGAGACTTCGAAGTCATGTTCTAGATAAGCCCCATAAAGTACATTAAGGTTATGATTTGACCCCATGCAAAAGACTGCTGAGAATTTACTAAAAAGATATTTTTAGTAATGGAGTGCTTTCTGGTCATCGGGGTTAAAATACATTTTAAGATGTGGGGACTCTGCTGTTTCAATCAGAGTCACTCGATTTATAGCATCAGCAACTTATAAATAAAGAGGAATCGTTCAGTCATTGTTAAATAATTCTTTTCATTTAGACACAATATAAAAAGTCAAACAGAGTTTTGGCCAGGAAGACTTTATTTCCAGGTGATGAATTTGTTTTAACAAAAAAAAATAAAAAAGCATTTTCATAAAGAGTTTCACTTGCAATCGATGCAATGAGGGAATTGCTCTGAAATAGGTTAATGTCTTTTATTCAAACATTTTGTTCCAAGTTTTGGATGCCTGGTGATAATAGACTGACCAGCAGAACAAAAGCTTGCTCTCTAAACATTTACAAGTTCAACTAGAATATAGGGTGAGTGGAACCCAAATTAGCACAGGGAACAGTATAAACACTGAAAATGATAAATAGCAGAATTTGTGTTAGGTTATACATTCAATATATTTTCGTATTAGCAATTCCAAGATTAGGATTGTGGCCACACATTACTCCAAGTAAATACTTAAAATTTATGCTACAGGCTTATAAGGCATTTGAGGTGACTAAGCTGCCAAGTGTAAGAGTGAGGCAAGAAGGAGATCATACTTTTATTCTAAATTCTATAACATAACAAATAGAATTCCATCACATCCCATCTTGTTTTTAGAGAAACTAAACTTAAATTTCCCAGCTATGAAAGTTTGATTTAGAAGTTGGATCTGTTCACCTTGGAATAATATTGGTCATTTGGGAATTGAACTTCTCGTACATGAATGAAAATGGTTCATTCAACCCAAGCCAATATGCTGCCCACTCACCCTTCTCCCCAATGATCTGAAATTAAATGAGGAAGAATAAAGGCAATTTAATATACAAGGTGGGGCCAAAGTTGGTTTACATTGTTCCTATGGAAGATAATATGATAATATATAATAATATAAGAATAAACTTACACATGCTCACAACTGTAAACCTGCTTGGGCCCCACTCTCTATACTCAGATTATAGGCAAATAGCCCATAATTTCCAATCACTACTTGATGAAGAATTTTGGCTTGTAGTTTTACTTACCAAGATACTCATGAAAAAAGTGAGGCTTCTGATTTGAGATCTGTTTAGTTATTTTTGTTTCATCTTTTTGAAAATTCAGTATTCATGTTATGAATTTAAATAACAAAAGCCAATATGATTTATTTTTCATTTTTACACTGATTTTCCTTAATACTTGCCTTACCAATCTCTATCTAGATCTTTTAGTTATATATAGTATTTAAATAAAAATAAGAGAGAACCAAAACCACTTATGTAAACACTAACTTTTAAGGATAAAATATACTGTTTTATATCCAAATATGATGCTTTACATCCAAATATAATATTTGGAAAAAAGAGAACCCTGTTCAGTTTGATATTTTAACTTTTTCACTTGTGGTGCCTACTTGTTAATGTAAGTACTCACCAAAATGCTAAATTTAAAAAAAATAAAAAATAATTATTTGGACAAATAAATTATAATAATATTTTGTGAAATAATTGAACTTAATTCCTTTTTTTTTTTAGCTAAACACAGATTACCTACCATAAGAACTAAGATTTACTTCAGGTCTCAGTGTATTCTAAGCTCTTTGCACCAATTTAAGCTTCAGAAAACCACTATGGACTGTGCAACTGTAGTGATTAAAAGAAAGCCGACTGCCGGGCTGGTGGCACAGTGGTTAAGGTGCCGGCCTGCGAACCCAAAGGTCGCAGGTTCGATTCCCCAGCCAGGGCACATAACAAGGTTGCAAACCAGGTCTCCAGTCAGGTCTGTGGCTGGAGGCAGGTGAAACGCAACCATACATGATGTCTCTCTCCCTCTCTGCTTCTCTCCCTTCCCCTCTTTCTAAAAATAATGAAATAAAAAAAAAAAATCTTAAAAAAAAAACAAAAAAGAAAGCCGACTAATAGAGAAACCCCACAATTTCACTCCCTTTATTAAAAACTGAGGTTTATTTATTGTTACTCATTAAGTTCCATTAGTTATATTGCAGAGCTGGGAAACGTGTCTTCTGTGAACACTCAGGCTGTCAGGCTAGGGAAGCTCTACCCTATACAAAATATGTGATTTCTGATGGTCACACAAGCAACACGACCCACCAATAAAATAAAGAAGAGAATAGTGGAGGATCTTCTGGAATGATTTTATAGCCTAGGCTTGAAAATGATATACATCATAGAACTCACATGCCCACTGGTTACTGCAAAGGAGGCTGGGAAATGTTGCCTAACTCCATGCCCCAAAGGAAGACAAAACTAGTAGACTATGTGAATAGCTAGTTAGTCTCTACCATAGAACAAGTATATATTCTACTTTACTGCTAAGTAAGGTTAAATAAGTTTCAGCTTGAGCCTATGATGGACTAGCATATAGCTCAGCTATTTACTACTATCAATTTGTGGGTAGCTTAGTTTATTACCTGACTAAGTCATTTATATTCTGTATTTATATGCTGAATTAAAAAGACTATGCTTCCAAATGTAGTACCTAGTTTGCATGTGATGAATGCTTAATAAATAGCTTTATTGAAAAGTTTTTCCAATTAAACTTTAATTTAATTTGGCAGTTGGTTATTTTCTTGTAGGTTTTCGGTGTCCAGATATGGGGAAAATTAAGCATGTGATAAGACTAAATAGTCAAAATAATCTTGGTGAAATAATGGATTCTATTTGGTAAGTCTAAACAGACTGACAGTGAGAAGGCAATAAAATGGGAAGTTGATATAATTAAAACATGCCTGTCATGTATCCAGAGCTGCATATAATCCTTTTTTTCCCCCTATTGCATGCACACCTAAGGGTTACCAGTAAAGGTGCCCATGAACCCAACTAGCCAAAGGGCTGGGAAAAGCTCAGCTCACTATTATTTTCCCTAACAGTTTGAATCTTATTCTAAGCAATTCAGGGATGAAGATCAATGGGTAAATTCATTCTTCTCAAAATTGAAGACCTAAAGAGATTATCCACTAATTTCTTGCTACCTGATCTTGGGTGAGATATAAGGTCTTGTCCTCTCTGAGGTCCAATTGACATTTTTAGCTATTCCTTTGATTCTGTGAGCCTTTTTCATATCTTTTTTATTAAGTTTCTTATTTTGGAATAATTTTGCTAGAGTTTATGTTGTGTTCAAGTTTAAAAATAACAATAAATATCATATATATTACCAGAGTATTTTAAATTGTAGCTTTAGCTTCGAGAGCAGGTAGAGATTAAATTATTAAGATTTATAAGTCAATTTGATCACCCAGAAGATAAAATGTAAGAGAGCTGAAATTGTCCTTCTCTTCAAAAAGCAAAAACATGTTTGCCTATTTTCATGCCTAGCACAGTCAAGGCTATGGTGCCAAGATGTATATGATGCATGTAATAACTCCAAAGTGTTAGATGGACCAATGTGTATGTTTCTCATCCATCTGCTAGTCCCTAGATGCTGAGAGAGTGCCTCCTTTCATTACTTTTCTAAAGAACAGATTTAAGTATGCCCTGACAAGAAAGGAGGTAAAGATCTGCATTCAATGGTTCATTAAGATTGATCCAATTGTTTTGGAGACTGACAAGATCACCGATGTCATCAAGGTTGCTCCTGGTAACCAGTGTATGATGACTGGTGGTGCTAACCTGGGAAGAATTGGTATGATCACCAAGAGAGAGACACCTGGGTTCTTTTGATGAGGTTCTTGTGAAAGAGAGAAACAGCTGCGGCTTTGCTCACAGCTGTTCAACATTTTGTGATTGGCAAAGGCAACAAACCATGGCATTTTGTTCCCTAGAAAAAGGTATCCACCTCACCTTGGCTGAATAGAGAGAGGAAGCTGAATAGCAATGGGTGAAATGATCTCTAGGTGACATAATTAGAAGGGTTTGTCCTCAATTGAACAGCATGATTTAAATGAACAAAAAGGTGTCCAAGTAGTATAACAGTATAACATCTGACTGTTGATCAAAGCAACTCTTTTATTAGGCTCAGTGACCACATTGCCAATGAGAGAGAGGGAGAGAGAGAAGAAATGCATATATTCAATGATTTATTTTGCCATACTTGCTATCTATCATCTAATAAATTCCTATTTTCCTGGAAATTGATTCTAAATTTTAGTGAGTTTTCAAAAGTTTAAACTTCACAAGGCAATCTGTTCAAATATAAAGATTCTGAGCTACAACAAATAGGAAAGGCATATTCTTAGGAGATCTTGGAGATAAAACTAAGCAAATTTTTCTAAGTGCAAAAATAATGTGGTCTCAATCTAGTTTTAAACTTAATAGATACTTTTGTATTCAGCTCTATAAAATGTCCATTTTTTGTTTTGTTTTTATATTTATTTATTATTTATGCTATTGATTCTGTTGCTATTTCTACATGACTTTAGACAATGTTCATGCTTCAGAACACATATAAGTTTATTGCATGGTGTTGAGTAGAATTTATACATAATTGCATTCTAAGGGGTGGGAATGTCACTGAAGGTATGTTCGTGAAGCAAGCCTCAATGTTGCCACTAATAATAACTTCTAAGTTTTTGCCTTTGGGGATAGAGCATTTTCATTATCATTTTGTCATTACCAGCTGTACCACTGTCATATTTAAGTTATATATTTTTAGCACATACACAATCTTTATTCTAGTATGTGTGCGTGTTTATCTCCACTAGGGATCATCAACATGTTGTAAAGAAATGAAATGTGTGTGTTTATTCACTTATTAATGAATTACAGAGTATATGAAGAATGTCTGTTAAGGGAGACTGTAATTAGAATGTGAGAACCTGTTCTAGAATTGATATCAGCGCAAGAAAGTCGCAGCAAAGCTGCTGCATAACTTAACAATGCTACAAGTTCTATCCATATCAGCTCAACAGGGCTCTCTGGTGACAGTATGTGCTACTTTTGCTTTGTACATGTCATCTTTCCCAAAAATGGTATAGAAGATCATTTTTTATCCCCCACAATATTTATCTGCTGGCTTATTGCCAATAGACATGGAGTTGGGACCTACATGTCTTGACCTACATGTCAGATCTTGACATATTGATCAAGATCTGATCAATATATGAAGATCTCTCAAGAGACAATTAAAGGACAAAAATCCTTTCATTAGGGATGTGGGCTGATATTGGCATGATGCCAAAAAATATTGCCATGGAGAAAGAATTTGGTTTCTTCATATGTAAGCTTCTTATTCTCCTTCTTCCTCCTCTTCCTCTCCTTTTCCCTATTTCTCTTCCTCTTATTCTTATTCTTTCTCCTCCTCTTCTTCTCCCACTCCTCCTCCCTCTCCTTCTTCTAAGTAATTACCAGAAAGCTATTTCCATGATCTGCCTCCCATGAGGGCCAGCTAGGCAAACTAAAAACGGTAAAACTAACTTTGTCATGTCAGACTGAACTCTGTTGTAATTTAAGTTATCCCAGGACCCTAAAGATCAACAGTTACTGAAAAAAAAAAAAAAAAAATGGTGCTGGCATCCATTAATGTTAATTTTGTATAATACATTGATACATAAAGATATATTTTTATTTCTAGTCCAAAACTCACATGTGGGCACTTCAAACTTGATGTGTTCATACCAAGTTTGCACTGGGCTTTTCCCACGATCACTACCTGCTTCTCAAGCTCTACTTGTTTTTCTTTGGTCAATGATAGCATTATCTACATAATATTTTTTCCTCTTGTATCTGCCTAAAAACTCATCTGTCATTCTTCTTCTACATACAAACATTCTTAGATCTCCTTATTCTCTCCCTAAAATTCCCTCTTCAACAGCACTCCATCCAAACTCCATCCACTTATTTTCTTCCCTAATAAGTAATTGGTTCCAGTAATGGCCATTTTTAGATAGGCCTATTGAGATGGCTTTCAAAATGTTTTTCTTGGTGTTAGGCTTCATAATTCTCCAAATTGTTTTCCATTCTCCTCCTAGGACAGAAATATTAAGGTAAATCTATGAATATTTAAAACATCATTTAGGAGGTTGGGGAATTATAGAATGGTATTCAGCCTGACTAAAGTATGAAAATATATTACAAATGTGTTAAATACTCTGAAGAGGTTAGGAAAAGGGTACTAAGTAATTTTGGAAATAAATGGAAGCCGTAAAACAAAGACAAAATGGAACAATATACTAAGGTTGGTCCCAAAAGTATCAGCCTTGCAAACTGTTTTAATTATGTTGACAATGGCTTAATACTTGTGGTAAAGACCTTGTATAACTACTCATCTCTGTTTGGCAAATTATTTCCCATGAAGGTATCAGTTAACAACTCTAAAACCACTCCACATGTATACTGGAATTGAACAATTAACTAACTGAATATAAGATGGTAGGAATCAAGTTTCTTATGTTGAATTGTAAGGTTATAGGTGAACAAAGGGAGAAAGAAGCTAGAATGAGCCATGTGGTAATGGATTAGAGTTGGAGACATCAGTATAAATTCATGTTTAGTTTAATATAAACACAGGTATATACATATCAGATATTTATAGATGTGTGTAAGTACACTGATTAGTATACATGCATATGTGCTCTTACTCTTTCAGCTCAGAAGGTCTAGAAGGAACTATGTCCCTGTTGCAAAGCGCACACTTAGTGATCATATCTTTGTCTCTAATATTGGTCTCCAACAGAAGGAACCTGGCACCCTTTGAGAAATGGCTGATTCTAAGGCTGAGTCAAGGAACCTACAAATGTGTTTGGAGCATGTTGCAGTGCCTCAAGGTGTGACATGCTCAAATCAGTGAGGCTATGTCAAAGAGATAGAGAGGAGCTGATGGGAAGAGCTTCCAGTTGCCAAAGCTGGAACAATTTCAGCAACAAAATGAATAATGAAGCGTTGGATTATAACCAATATAAAAACAAATAGCTATGGCGCTAGTCTGATTATTTAATTATAGGATGAGATAATTAATGGAAAAAATAAATAAGCCTCCCATGAAGCATTATTCTAAATAATTTATGTAGATACTTTGACTGTAATGGAATCCCTCACATGCTACCCACTCCTTAAGTGTGAGCTTCACATAGTACCCTCCTTCCAAACAGAGAAGTTTGGAAAGGAGATTGAAGAGTAACTTTACAGTGGAGAAATCTGACAAGCTCTACCTCAGGCATGAGGTCAACTCAACAGTGAGAAGTTAAGTTGATAGTGGGTACCCTTGATGTGACCTAATGCAAATGACAGCTTGTAGTTGTGATCTTATTCCCCAAGCCACTGCAGCATAATCATGAGAACAATAGCAGACAAATCCCAACTGAGGGACGGAAATCCTGAGGTAAATCTATGCATGTTTAAAACATCACTTATTGCCCTGGATGATGGCACAGTGGATAAGGCCTTGGCCTGTGAACCCAGAGGTTGCTGGTTCTATTCCCAGCCAGGGCACATAACCAGGTTGCAAGCCAGGTCTCCAGCCAGCTGCATAGCTGGAGGCAGGTGAAAGGAAACTATACATTGATGTCTCTCTCCCTCTCTGCCTCTCTCCCTGCCCCTCTCTTTCTAAAAATAATAAAATCTTTACTAAATAAGTAAATAAATGAAACATCATTTAGCAGATTTGGGGTTCTGGAATGAAACTCAGACTGACAAAAGTGTGGAAATATACTACAAATGCATTAAATACTCTGAAGAGGTTAGGAAAAAGGTACTAAGTAATTTTGGAAATAAATAGAAGCTTTAAAACAAAAGACAAAATGGATCATATATAAATACTCATCTCTGTTTGGTAAATTGTTTCCCATGGGTATCAGTTAACAATTTTAAAACCATTCTACTATATACTGGAATTGAACAATTAACTAACTAGATTTTCTAAAAAAAAAAAATCTGATTAGTATTCCCAAAATTGTCAAGGTCATCAAAGACAAGAAAAGTCCTAAAAACTGTCACAATGAAAAAAATATCATAAGGAAATATGTTCATGATGGCTAAATGTAATCTGGAGTCCTGGATGGTATCCTGTCATGAAAAAGATATAAGGTAAACACTAGGGAAATCTGAATAAAGAACAGACTTCAGTGAATAATCATGCATCAATATTGGTTCCTTATTTGTGATCAATGTCTCATACAAATGCAATGGGTTAAAAACAGGGAAAACTGGATCTCAGTATTATCTTTACATGCTTTTTTTTGTAAATCTAAAATTATTCCTTAAATATTTTAATTAAAAAAATTAATAAACTTTTCCTAAAACCTCTACCACATAAGGCTAAAAAGTATAGCTGTGCCTTCTGAGCAGCTCAGATATTATTAGCAGCACATGTGGTTACACAACAATTAAGAATCACATCTTTTATCTTTGCATTGTATATTCATATTTTTACATCAACATGTGACCTAGAACTCACTGTTCTTTTTACCAACGCACCGGCTTATGCAAACTTTGTTATCACCTTCAACTTCTAGTTATTATGAGTGGAAAGGTAAACAGCACCTGAGCCAAGGATTTCTAGGAGGAAAGGAAAGAGAACTAGGAAAAAAGGAAATTTTTAAATATTAAGATATCAAAGTGTAATCAACTCCCTAGATGGTTATTGATTTCTGAAGCAGTGATATTTCCCAGGTGGTAAAATTTGGACATTTTCAAAATCTTCAATGCTTAAAAGTTACTACTTAGTATTATAAATATTCTTAGGAAAGGTATGTAAGTACTGATATTACCAACCATGTTAGATTAGCACACTAAAAGTTGTCTTCAACTCTGTGTTCTGCATCCAGGCTGTGAGATCACCATATCTGTGAAATGGTTCCTAATCACAACAGCCCTGATTTGATAGTTTAGGAAAAGGCAATTTTATGTTGGCAACCAATGGAGATGAATTCACTGCAACGAAGTACATTGTGCATCATGGTTAGATTTAATTTAACTTCAATGATATATTCATAGATCAGAAGCAATATGATAAGTTTCTGAAGATGATAACTGTACTCTAGTCAGCCTGGTTAGTTTTCTTAATGCAATGAAAGTTGAGGTGAAGAAAATATCACTCTCAGAAAATAGTAAAAACTCAATAGTAAATGGTTACAACTCACCTCTATAGGACAAATTCTCCTTAACTAGTCATATGTACAGTATATCTGTTGCCAATACATGGGAAGCAACCAAGTCCAGTCTTCATGATGAGAGCACATCATTAAAGGAAAAATAAAACAAAATTAAGATGCAACCTAATTAACTTAATTGTCACAGCACAGTTTAGTGTTAGAAAGTATGGATTGGTGTGAATTATATAGCATTGATGATATTTGACAATTTTTGACAAAAGCATGGAAACTATGTATTGTTCAACCTAATGTATTCATATTCCCAGAGTGGTAGGAGACAGAAAACAATAATGTAATTACTGAATTTCTTAAGAAAGCAGATACTCTTTTTTTTTGCTGATTATAATAGCTATTACTCTAGCAATGTTGGTAAATGCAAAAAGACTACACATTAGGATATGTTACTGCCTATCAGAACTGTTCTTCCAGAAAATTCCATCTCCTTTACTACTTGGTTCTTGGTGGTAATATTTGAATCTATAATTTGGTCTCCTCAGATAACTTGCCCATCAAAAATGGCTTGAAAAGCTACCAGGTTTGGTTTTTAATTCAAAATTGAGTGCTGGGTTGAAATGTAACTTAAAATCCTGGATTAATAACAAGTTTCCTGAGAAGTTGGTTAAATGGGTCAATGCCTTTGAAGCTAATCAATTATATATGTACAGTATAGCCCTGTTTTCAAGGAACTGTGTTGGACATTAAGGTTAAAAACCAAAGGGCTTATAAACCAGAGAAGATTAACATTGTATATACAGAATTAAGTTTAATACAAGTTCAACGGCTTATCTGAGTCTAGAAAAACAAGCAATTCATTCTGAATGTTGGAACTGAAGATAATATCCCAGAAGAAATGAAAGTTGGACTGAGATTTAACACAAAGAAAATTGGTAAACTAAAGAATGTACACAGCAACATCACATAACAAGGAAATACATGATGTGTTTGTGGGAAGGGCGTATTTTTGGTGTGAAGATGCCTTCAGACCTGTGATTTGAAAAGGAAGGAAGGTGGATTATTTAATAGAATAAAAGAGTCTTAAATGCCTTCTTGTTTATGTAAACCCACTGATCTATCATTTCTGCCTCCAAACAAAAACAATGAGTAATATTCTTTCATCAGTATTATCTCTCATTATCAATGATGACTTTTACTGTGGGGATTGGAAATATAATAGAATGGAGGAGGGGCATTCATTATAACTGGTAATCGAAAACTTCTTATCATGTCCTGTCAAGGTTCAATGAAGTCCACCAAGAGCACTCCTAGAACCAAATTTAGGTTAGGTTCTTTACTACAGCAGTAAAGAACACATCCGAGTAGCAACTTGACAGTCCCTGTGTAGGGAAATTAAGGATCCACTCAGAATCATGTGTGGTGAGTTTAAGTAGGAATTAGGGAAGTCAGAGTGGGTTCTGATTGGACACTATCAAGCCTCAGGTACTAGTTTATCACCGGGTGTCTTATATATAAAGGTGTCCCTGAACTGGTAGTACTCGCTGTCCCAGATTAGAGACAGATAAGAACATGTTAATTAACAAGTCCAGTTGTGGTGCTCAGCTGGAAGAAATGCCACTGCCATTAGACACGCTGTTAGAAGGATCATTGTGTTCAGAATATTCTAACAAACACAGTTTAGGCAGATTTCCAAGGGTTCCTTCCAGGGTGAAGCTATTCCGAAGGCTGAGTGTCATCATTTTCAGTGACTTATTCAGTGGAATTCTAAACATCTCTTTGTTTCTTCCCCTTTTCTTCCCACAGCTGTCCCTTCACACCTGTTTTGGGTAACTATACTACCCTAGTGATTCCTGAAATTACACCTGTCTTTCAGTGTTAATCTAATTGGTGTGCCCTTCATCTCCATCCCCTTAATGTCCTTCATTCACATCTTTGGATGAACTTCCTATCCTTCAGACCACTGATTTTGTAAAAAGAATCCTCTCTTCTAGTTTTTTCCTAGTTAATCACTTCACTAACTCAGGGTAATATGGCAGACTTGGTCAGGTTATTCAAATATAAAGCCTTGTACTTGGTCCTTTTCTGCTATCTGTTGTCATAGTCACAATTTATCTATTTGTGTGTGATTATTTGATTGATATCTATCCATCTCCCCAACTAATTTATAAGTTGCATTCTTGAATCTGTACACCTTTACCCATCTTCTCCCTTGAAACATAGTAGATTCTTGAAAAATAAATGAATTAAGAAAGTAAGAAACCAAGCAATTTGAATAAAATGCAAAGCCCCATAACCTTGTCAATAGACAAAACATCTCTGGATGTAAATAAGTAGCCTCAGGCATTTTGCAGAAAGTATATTGACAGAAGTAACATATCTCAACAATAAAATGTAGACAGACTTTGTGATAGTGACTCTGAATAGGTAAAAAATGAGATTTATCTACAATGAAAAAGCTGGATAAATGTTCTGCTCAGAACACACATGCCAAGATAAAAACAAACAAACAGCCAGACAGTGAGAGAGAGAGAGAGAGAGACTGACTGATTTTCTAGGTAATGCTTACAGATCACTCTCAGCCACACCAGCTCATAAGTGAGAGTCATTTAAAGTTATAACACACACCCTTGTTAAATCTCATCCCCTTGAGTGTTGGTGAGACCTGCTGCTATTTTCCAACCAATAGCACATGGCAAAAGTGAAAACACTTTGCAGATTTAATTAAGGTCCCTGGTCAGTAGACTATTAGTTGATCAAAAGAAAGATTACCCTGGGGGAGCCTGACCTAATCAGGCAAGTCCTTTAAAAGAGAATTTCCAGGTTGAATCTGAACAAAGCCAGGAATTCTCCTGCTGGCTTTACAGAAGTGAACAATCATATGAACTGCCTGTGGGGACAGTCACGTGGTGGGCAACTGCAGTCAGCCCTGACTGCTGGAGTCTCAGTCCTTCAACCACTAAGGGTTAACTGAGGAGCACAAGGATTCATTCAACTCGAGGAAATTGCCATTATTTTATGTGTCAAACATTAGAAACTGTATATGGCCAAACCTATACATATAGTGTATTCTAAATAACATGATTGGTGATCTGTATTAGTTATTGGTCATTGCATTACAAATAGCACCCGTTTATTAAATCGTGTCTACAAGTCAGAAGCCAAGGGGAGCTCTCTGCACAAGGCCTTGCAGGCTGAAATCAAGATACTGAGGGGTCTGAATTCCTCATCTGGAATTCAGGGTTCTCTCCCACTTTCCATGAATCTTTAGATGATTACTAGCCTAGCAGTTTTTTAATATTTTATTTATTTAATTAGGTATAAACTTAAAGAAGTGCCTTAGTTAAAAGCCTATCTAGATAGAAATAATTTTAAAGGATTACAGAAGATATCTTATTCAGCCAAATAGTCCTGGTAAATACTACCCATTAATGAATGATGCCTTAAGATATATTCCAATAGAAATGAATTATGTTATTTCATTTCATTGGGTATTTAATAAAGATATTGGAGAAAACTATTGGATCATTTTATAAAGTAACTGAAATTTTCTAGATATTGAATAAAAGAACTAGCTATTTTTAGTATTATTTGGAAGAAATTCTGATATGTAAATATCAATAATTTAACCTCTTTTTATATATATATATATTCAAGTTTATTATATTTTACAGATAGCTAAAAAACTGAATTGAGGGCTATGTACCGAATTTCATATGCCTTACTGATTATTTACACAGAGGTGATGTGTTTTTGTATAAACTTCTATACCATGAGCACAGCTAACTGAAGTATATGAGAATAAGAGATTCTATAGGAAAGGCGGTCTTAGTGGTTGCTTAAACACCTGGCAGAAAAATACCAATAATCATGGTGTTTCAGGTTAATTTACTTTTTTGAAATGTTCTTTGGCATTATGTAAAAAGAAATTGATTGCTTAGAAAGGATAGCTGTATCTTAACTATTGCATAGTAAAGATAGTGAAATTGCAACTATAGAAGTAATTTTAATTTCGATTTCCTTTTAGCTGAGTATTCAGAAAGATATTCAAATGTAAAACAAATTTAATTATAAAAAGGCATGGTAAATTTTTATGAGAAATACAGATCATTAGTTTTATGTGGAAAGAAAATTTTCTCTTGTCCCAGAAATAACATGCTAACAAAATTCATCACTCCTTTTTATTTGTTTGATTTCATCTTTCTTCCTCCAGCTGTGTTTCCTTCTTTCTTTCCTTTCCTCCTTCCATCCTTTCTTCCTCAAATATTCATTGAACCTCTACTATGTGCCAGGATGCTCAGAAAAGAGTGAACGAAACAGAAATAATCCTTGTCCCCATGTAGTGTATCATCTATTGAGGAAGAAAGACAACTGAAAACTCTAAGTATGTACCTAACATTACAAACAAACTTAAATGGTTAAGGGGACTGGGAAAATAGGAGTTGTTATTTTAGATTCTGGGAAAGTTATCTTCTGGAACATTCTGGGCATGAAGTAAAGGACACTTTGATTTCCATTTTGGTTTAATACGGTGAAAAAAGAAAGAAATGTTAAAAAAAATAAAATATGCTTAAGATGTTTAATTCCCAAGTTCTCAGTGTATAAAATTAGAAATTTTGAGCTTTTTAATCTTAAAGAAGTCATAAGATATATACTTGGTTATTTTTTTTTTAAAGATTTTATTCATTATTTTTAGTGAGAAGGGCAGGGAGGGAGGAAGAAAGGGAGAGAAGCATCAATGTATGGTTGCCTTTCACCTGCCTCCAGCTAAAGACCTGGCTTGCAACCTGGCTTGCAACCTGGTTATGTGCCCTTAATGGGGAATCGAACCAGACACCTTTGGGTTCGCAGATCGGTGCCTATCCACTGTACTACCAGCCAGGGCTATACTTGGTTATTTTTTAAATGCCAGGCATGGCAATTTTTTATTTCAGTCTGATGATAAACACAGGCATACCTACCACAGAGAGGTTTCAGGTTCAGTTCCAGAACACAGAATAAAGTGAGTTGTCATTTTTTTGGCTGGTGGAGATTTTTGCCTTTTATTTGTAAAAAACTTGCAACATCTGTGAAGCATAATAAAGTGAAGCACAATAAAATGTGTGCCTGTAAAATATAAATTCCTGTCAACATGTTCCGCTGTCATTTATAGCTTCTTCCACATTGTCACCTTTATCATGCACATATGATATAGTAGTTTTTCAATCTATTACAATTTTTCATTGTCCTAAAAATGATTAGATGAGGTGTCCATCTTTTTTCCTGTTAACATTTGCCATATTTCCATGTGGTTCCTTAAGAACATGCTTTATTGCTTCTCAGACCTGTATTTTTAATTTACATGACCTTTTGGTGATTGCTAAAAGGCGAGATGAGGCAGGCATTAAAGAGATGATAAATTAGGTGTAGGTTATTGTGGATATGTTCTTTTCCTCTTGACAGCTCAAAGGCATAAAAACAATTTTCTGAGGTTATAGAAATGGGTCCATTTAAAACTGGGATTGCCTTTTCATTGATGTCAGAGTTGGCAATGGAGTGTGACAGACGGCTGCTAACTTGTCATGTACCAGCTGTTTTGTCACAACTCAAAGGGCCCACAGGCAAATTCTGAACTGAAACAATGCAATAATAAAAAATAGAATCACTTAAAAATAACACGAAACACCCAAAGACCTTCAAGTTTCAACAATCAATAAATAAGGTAAGTTCCCAAGGGCAAGTGTCCACCAAAGGAGAAATGGAGACTCCTTTACCTTCGGTATTATCATAGAACAAAATCAAATACTGTGATTTTTCATGGAATCCTCTAGATTTTAATTTGACAAAAGGCTTAGGCTAATAAATCTATTATTCTTTTAAAATTTCAACCAGAATACTACAGTACAACAAAAATTTAGTTCAAAGACATTTCCTTAAAATAAAAGTTCTCATATTACTTCAATTATCATAGTCACAGTTTGTAATCTATGCCCTTTAAGGGTTTTATGGTAAGCCCATCAAAACTCTGGGCAGAATGTCAAGATATCACACTCTCAAAGGAATTCATGTTCCAATATATCATCACAGAATATGGGACTTGTGTCTAGTTCTTCCCCTTAGTTAAGTTTTTGAAACCAAGAGACTCATGATTTCAACAAGCAGAACAGAACCAAATATATGAATACAGTGAATAGGCCTTCAGTGGTCAGGGGGAAGGGGATTAGGGGGAGGGGGGAGGCAGAGGCAAGGAAGGGGAGCAGTTTAGACAAGAACCTAGTATAAAGGAACCATGGACATGGACAACAGGTGGGATTGACTTTGGGGGGAATGGGCGTGTGGGGAAGGGGACAGAGGGGAGCAAAAAAGGGAACGGATGTAATACAACAACAATAAAATTTAAAAAAAGAGAGAGACTCATGATTCGGTGGGATGGTCACCTCTAGTTGACATCCAATACACCTGGCTTTGAGTGAAAGACATGCCTGGCAGCTGTAGATAAGAAGGTCAAGGAGCACAAAGTTCCTGTCACACATACAAGAAATATCCCACCTAAAATGGACCTCAAAGGACCCTGGGATCAGACAGTGGTGCCACCTCATTCCTTGTTGGGTCCCCTCTGCTTCATAAGCACTGTCACTGTTAACATAATTCTGTTATGATGGTTGGAGCAGAGTCAGGCAGGCCAGGTTCTGTCTTTTAGAGACCCCCAGAACCCAGAACAGGATGTGTGTGGAGGAAGAGGGAGCATGACAAGGAGACAAAGGAGACAAGGAAACAAAGCACAACATATGACATAGCTTGAGCCCTACACTGATATAAATCTGTGTTCAATTCCTGAGTCTTCTACACCTGGCTGCATCACTATAGGAAGTGATTTAAGAACTCTAGGCTGCAGCTGTGTTTGCCCTGAAATGAGGAATCTATACTTTTTCCTTAATATCACCATATTAAATTACATGGTCTTCATAAGATGATTAATAAAATTTGTGAGTAAAGCCTTAATAAACCTTCCTCATGATTTTGGCTGTTTCTGTTTTTGTTCTATGCATCATTATCCTCCTCGTCATTTTTCATGTTATGGCTTCAAACTTGATAAAACCTGCTTCAATTTTTATTTCTTCTTGGAAATATTTTCTGATTTTCTCCCTTACTATGTATTCCACTCCAAAGCCCATCCATATGTACTATGTTTGCCTTATCTTCTGAAACAGACAATGCCAACTCTCTGGGTATAAAAATTGGATTTCAATGTTCTACATGCCCCCATTATAATTAGCATGAGGCTTTATAGGCATTAAGATTTGAGCACTGGTTGTGGAATTGAATTGCTACCAAGTTTGAGTATAATGTGTTAAGAAACTTTTGTGTTTCCTCATGTAGTTACCAAACCAGTCAGTGTTTGTAATTTGAAGTTCCATTGCAGATTCAAAACTCTGTTTATGGACCATAAATGGATCATTATAACTTAGACTTTTTTAGAAAAGGATGTGAGAGATTCCCCTACATAATCTAAAAACCCCAAAATCTCTATTTTCCCATAGAGAACTATAAAACCTTTCTTTCAAATACAGCTTGTTTTGTTATAAAGTTTAAAGTAAGCTTTTGGTAAAATATATGTTGAGAGACATCACAGAGTAACTTTAAAGGCATCCTATGAACAAAAGAAAAAATAATTCTTTGAAGGCCCTGGCTGGTGGTACAGTGGATAAGGTGCCACCCTGCAAACCCAAAGGTCGCTGGTTCGATTCCCAGCCAGGACACATAACCAGGTTGCAAGCCAGGTCTCCAGCCAGATCCATGGCTGGAGGCAGGTAAAAGGCAACCACACATTGATGTCTCTCTCTCCCTCTCTGCCTCTCTCCCTGCCCCTCTCTCTGGAAATAATAAATAAAATATTTTAAAAAGTCTTCAATTGGCCCAGTATCTGATACTTCAGCTGTACACTGGGTACTTAGCATGATGAAGGAGGACTTGGTTGTTTCTGTGTTCACGATCCTATGTTTTCAAGGTTTCAGAGCACCTGGACATGGCTTCATGAAGAATATAGCTACTCTAAAGATTCAGGCATAATCTGAGGGACCCATCTGAATATGATTCTAAATTTGGAGAGAAAACTGGTAAGAAATTCCTTATACCTCTCACATGTTCTCAGGCTTTCCAGAATTACGCCAAATCGGAAAGATAAATTTCATGTAAAACTAGAACTCAAGTAGATCGCTCCTTAGATTACTGGCCATGGTGAAAATGCCAGAATGGGTCTAAATAATTGCTCACTGAAACTACAAAATGGGAAACTGGAGAATTACCCATGCTACAGCAGAAATGCTGTTAATAGATGACTGCTTATGAACCACAAAGGACCCGACTAGGGGAGGCAGTGGCATTTGATGAGCCTAGGCTCCAGGAACTTTTAAGTAATGGTTCAAAGACATTGAAACTATATCAGTGGACTTAATTTGTGGGTCTTGAAGGGGCTATTGTAGAGTTTTTATGTCACTGAATAAAGTTGCAATGCCATAGAAAAGAGCAGTTCTGGGTACCAAACCTGAAACACATACTTGAAATATAATCCCAAATAGATATAAATGTCAATGTTCTTGAATTAGAGCCTTAACCATGGCACACATTATATTAGATTATGTAGACTTAGAATGCTGTATCTGGGTGCTACCTAATTTAATGACACCTCCTATTTTTTAACAGAGAAGGAAGCATAGATTCAGAGTAAGTTGCTCCAAATATTTATTATGTATTTTAAGCTTCAAGTGCCGAAAGCCCAAAACACCTCAACCGTAACAACAAAATTATCTCAATACCTGAAAGGCATTGGGAAAGATGTCTGCATGAACAACTTCGCTTAGGAGCCCAAATATTTTCATGAAGGACTTGATCCCCTACATATCTCAGAGAAGCACTTTCCCCAACCCTGTGCCAGGTCTCACTCTCAGGTTCTGGATACATTCAGGGTGACTACCGCAGCTTTTGCTCACAACTTTGAGGTCCAAGTCTCACAGGAAATACTAAATTATTCTTCCACATTACCAACCACCCATGATTCCCACAAGAGCATGAAGTATTGCTTTAATTAGACCCGCTGTAGATTAAGTCTCAGTATGTCAACCCATCATTGTGGTCAGAAGCAAGGTATTACCTGGAGAAAGTCTAGACTAGCTGAGGAAGTAAACAACGGTTAAGCCAGCAATGAATCCAGACATGCTTCCAGGACCCTTCACTAAAATACTGCATTTCTTTTAGTCTTCCTGTGAAAAGCATACACATTCCATGTACATGATAGGTTATATTTATTATTCACCCATAACTTCTACCAACAGGAAGACCAACAGGAAGACTATACTTAGACAAAACCTTAGACTCACCTTGGGAGTGGATACAACATGGCTACAGTTCTGAGCAGAGGGAATAAGAGCTATTAATCACATGGCTCAACAAATCTGCTCTTCTTTCTGCCTGCACCATCAGAGGTGCTTCAGACTGAAGTCTTCTTTGTCAGCCTAGTTCCCACAAGTGCAGGTAAATTGGAGCATAGCCATAGACAAAGCACGAAGGACGCAGAACATGAGAAAAACAGATCTTGTTGAAATAGTCTAATATTTTAGGATTGTTTGTTATCTCAATTTATGTTAACAGAGACTGACAGATGCAATCGCCTCAAAAGAATTACCTATTTCACTTTCTTTTTGGCATTTGTAAATCAAGAAGTCTTCTCTCCTGCTTTTTCTAATCTCATTGTTCTGTATCAAAACTATGCAAATCATTTTTAATCTGATGCAGTATTTTTTAGCTTGGAAAAAATAGCTGATTTAAATTTTCTCTGTCTAATCTGAAGTATGCTACATACTAGTTTGGTGATTTTGAGTATGTCTTTTTAGCTAATTAAACCAACCTTCTATTCTTTAACTCTAAACTATTGGGCTTGATCATAAAATGACTTACACAGTTGCCTTGGTCAATAAATATCTATCATTCTCTGAATTCATAGCACTTATTATATTTTGTAATTGTACATAGTTTTATAGTTGCTTTTGAAAGTCTTTACCTCTCCATAAAAGACTATAAACTACATGAAAGCCCAGACTGTCTCTGGCCTTTTCACCACTGTATTGCCAGTATCTGTTAGAGTACCTCATATAATGCATACTAGGATATATATACTGTTATTTGTTTTTGCTTTTTTCTTTTTACAAGTGTTATGTATGCCTTTTGGTTTGCATAAAACATTACATACATTAACAGCTTTAAGCAGACATTATTTTGTATTTGTCCAAGATAAGTGTGTACATGTATGTCCAGACGTAATACATAATATCTACTCTGTAAGTACATATTTTCATTGAATCAGCCATATGCATCTTCTTTGGTGTTGACAGTATAAAAGCTTTATAAATCATTCCAGCAATTCATCGAAAAATCCAAGAAAACTGTTAAACTCACAGGACTGGCATGCTCAAAATCAATGCCTGTGAGGATTTATGAGTTGATATTTAGCGATGGGTACACAAACTGTTAGGAATTTTTTTTTTTTTAGTTCCACATTGACTTGAACCAAAAACTACAGATGGTTTGATTCTTAAGCAGTTCCCCCTTTTGCCTCTAGATGTCTCACCTGGAACTGCAGTTGCAGAGGATGTCCTGATGCAATACCCCACCATAGGCTTGGCTGAAATGTCAGCTTGGGACCTAGAAGGGCAAACCATGTGAATTTAACTGCAGTTGGGTCAAAAGATTTTATCAGGACTTTCTTGACTTTCTGAAAAAATATACATATCAGGTGATGGGAGAATTGGTAGATTTATGAGAAAAATAGCTTTGTATTAGTCATTCTGATGAGCCACAGGTTGGGATCAGTTTCCAGGTGTAACTCTGGATATTGGGAAAAAGATATTTAAGGCCATGGTCATCAGCCCATCTTTTCCACTTCAAAGCAACCAGTAGGTGCATTTCAAAGCAACCAGTAGGTGCATTTCAAAGCATCCAGTAGGTGAGGTATGAAATTAGGATATGATTTACAGAAAGATAATGATGGTCTCAGCTTAGGAAAACAGAAGCAAAATCACACTTTCACTTCCAGAGGGTATAAGATGCATTTTGGCAAAGGTCAAAAACAAGAGTTCATTAAGATATTTGAACAAAAGTAATAAGAAATCATTCTCTTGCAAATATTTGTTACTAAAAATGTTTCCCAGTACCATATTTTGTGCAGGTAAATATATGTACTCTGCATACAAATACTGTGGTAATATTTAGTATATAAGAGGAATAAAAAAAGACAGATAATCTGAAATGGTTAGAAATAATATTCCATTTCAGATGCTACTCAAACTACTTAAAAGTGCATGAAAATATAGTCAATGGGTGTGTTTAGACAGTCTGAGCTTCTACCACAAAATGTAGATTGCTCTAACGTGAAAGAGAAAGGAGATATTCTTCTCTACTTAACATAGACTGGCAAAAGAAAAATAAAAGAAAATCAAAAAGTTTTATTTAAAAATCAGTAAATGAAAGTTGAGCACAATTCAATTATTTCCTTGATTACTTATTAAAGAAATGTTCTCTTGTGTAGATAGATTTTCATTGTACTGTTCTTCAGTTTCTAAGTCTTAAAATCCTTCCATTTGTTTTATTTTATTTTGGGCCCTGCAAACCTAAAAAAAAAAAATGTTTAGAATGGCTTTTGTTGATCCTGTGGATTTTTGCTCAAATCAGACACCAATGATTCTAGCAAAATGTATGGATCACAAAATGATTGGCATAACAATTTGCTTTGGTGGGACTCCCCAAAAAGGAAAAAAAAAAAAATCCAGTGTACCCTATGTTCCATTTGCTTCCATGTCATTCTGATAAATTAGCTTTCTTTTTTCAGTTGATTCAGGTCAGATTATTTAAGTTACATCTTAAAATTTGTCAGTTCCACATTGAAAAGTATTTTCAAAGATTTGTCACAAACTATCTAGTTATCTATGGTCTTTGGGGCCTGGCCTGCAAGGCTATCCCCAGCCTGGTTCCATCTCCTTATCCCACCTCTTCTTCTAATGACTATAAAACAATTCTCCTCCCATATTACCTACATAGCATGGTAAATTTCTGTTCAGTCCCAGTGTCACCTAATTCATGACACCTAATTCATGATGTATTATAGAAGAAAATGTTTCTTGCCCTCCATACCTGAAATGATTTAAAGGCTAGTTGGTCTAATTAAATTATGTATTTTTTGAGATAGTTGGCTGTCACTGCTTTTATGACTCTAACCCACAGACATTTGCCTTTTTTTTTTTAACCAAAGTAATAACATCTGCTTTCTACAGGTATTATAATGATGTTACCAATAGCCAATATATTTCTTTTAGAATAATGTGTTTCATTTATAAATGTAGGTACATTTTGATAAATATAGATAGGTTGCTCAGAATATAGAAAACTCAATTGAAGCTGATGCAAAGGTTATTATTTGTTTTAAGAACTCTGTAAAAAAAAAATGGCTTGAACTTAATTCTAATAGTTATACATGCACTATATTAGGGCTCTCACAGAAATGCCTGGTTCTTTCAAATGATGTCACTGGAGAACTTTGAATAAAGAAACTCTTGTCTTTACAAGTGGTACAGGCAGGGTTTAGAGAAACCAGCAAGGGATGGGACTAGCAAGTCTGGGGATCCATTGTTGCGACCCCGCCACCTAAAGTAGAGAGATGGGTTCCCAGAATGGTGGAGAAGACAGGTATCTGAGTGGGATGGCCTGAGAAATGCTATGGCCTTTGGTTGAGTGACATCCAGGAAAAAGAGTGGTGTTGAAATAGACACTCCAGCCACACTCAGTCCTCCAATCTGATCTACTATGGGGGCTTCCCATTAGCCAACCCAAAGGGAAGCCGAAGGTCAAGGCAGCAAAGGGCGTGACCCATAGAGGTCAGCCCTGGACCAGAGCATGGGCTGCAACCACAGCAATCATTTTTGTCAGTCGAACATTGAAAGATAACAATCATAACAGAAAATTTTATGAATCTTTATTTGATTTTGAAAGCCATTTTCAAAATTCAAATTACTTTAATCACTTATTCCTGTAGAAGATGATAATATCTGAACTCAACTTTTCCAACATGTTTAATGCATCACAGGAATAAGAGTGATTTTTCAAATTTTAGTGAAAAAGTCACCTTTCGAATTATTTAATAGAAAGGAGGGGTTTCTCAAGCTTTGCATTGCTGTATGGCATAGACTAAGCACTTTAAAATTGGCTGAATAAAAGCATGAAGGAAGAAAAAGTATGTCATGTACTATCATCATCACAAGTACTTTGAGCTGGTTCATTTTCAGTCATAGAAATAAGGATAAGGACATTTTGATTTTTAGAGGATTAAAAGTGCACGGCCCCTGATAAAGACAAACCAAAATAAAACTATACATGGTATTATTATATGGTCTTAATAATATTAACATCTAATGAATATTAGCAGAATCCATGGCCTGGATTTCTTTTCAGGAACAGAGGGTTGTTAGCATGTTCTGTTACCTATTTTGTTTTTGTTTGCACCTTTCTTACCTCCAAATTAAAATGGAGAAACATTCTAAGTGTTCTGTAGTTTTAAAAAAGTAACACCCTTGCTGGTCACACAGGATAACAACTAATTTATATTGAATCAATCACTATGTTTTTCCTTGCTTCTATTTAAATCCAAAACTTAAACTAAAATAACTTGAAAGAGCTTTCTCGTTCTTTGAATGTTTCTTAATATCAATACATGCACATACAGTTTTACACATAATCTTTTAGACCATGCTGCCTACAGTAGAAAGGGAAATACATGTATTCGACAAAACTGACTTCTTGCAGTTCAACATAATATATATTACATATATGTCATTTTGCTCAACTTGGAGAATTCAGCACAAGTGGCAAACCTTTCATAAGAAAGGCCACAATGTCACATTGGCATGAAAATAGAATCCAGGCTGGAGAATGGAGAGAAAAATAAAAACTTCTCTTCTGGTCAAGGGCAACAGCTGAGCAGCACAGTGGCTACCTGTTTCAAAGGACAGTGTGTTTATAGATAAAATGCTGGTTTCTAAGGGGGGAGGGTGGTCACAGGAACAAATATCCCTGACACCCAAACAAAATAATCCCAAATATAATGGATGATGTAGCTCCTGGTAAAAGGGAGATAACTATTCATGGGTAAAAATGCATGACCTCACTCTTTCAGAATACACAGTGATTCATCAGCATTTTCCAGCTTCCTTGGCCACTTGTTTCCAATCTCACAGCTCTGCCCCTTTCCCTTTTGCCCTCAAGCTAGGTCACCTAATGGAAGGTGCTTGGGCCTTTGGGAAGGACAGTAAAAGCCCATGGTTTGTGGAAGTATTTCTTGTCAAGAATTTAGAAGCAACACTGTTGCTGGGGATATACTTTTCTCAAGAACTAAATGTTATACTATGGTGTTCTTTCTTCCTTCTTTCTTTCTCTTTCTCTCTCTCTCTCTCTCTCTCTCTCTCTCTCTCTCTCTCTCTCTCTCATCTCAGAAAAGCTATGTGTTACAGAAAAGCTATGTGTTAACTTAGCAGAAAAAGAAGTCTCCGTGACCATGAGGAAACTGTTACGGGAATAATACATAGAAATATGTTTATAAGCAGGAGGAATCAGCTCAAATTACCATTCCAAGCAGGCTAAGTTATCATTTTAAATTTTGACACTTTCAAGAACTTTGAAATGCTGTCGGTTCCTCTCCTTATGAAAAGGCAACCTTGTTTAATCGAGGAACTGTAAAACCCTGTCTCAAACTTGCAACCAAATTGTTTGTGCAGTGTTATGTATCTAAGGAAACAAATGTGGACTTCTAGAATTACATTATTAGTTTCTTTTGAGCCCTGTGCACTTCAAAGATTTTTCAGAAGCTAGCGATGCTATGTTACAGAGGGACCAATTACTCGGTGGGTGGACCCACCAGGCCTCATGCTGGCCCTTCTCTCCTCCATGGAACTCCTGGTTATTTCATGATTTTGGGCTCCTGCCATGTGAAGAGGAAAAAAAGAGTACATTTCTGTCTGGTTGTTCTACCAGGCATCTATACTTGTATTAAGCAGAGAATAAAATATTATTGGTAACAAGAGGATTTGCGATCAATCTGCTGATTTCAACTCCATCCCATCAGCAACTATAGAATGCAGATTCCCAGACCCATCTCCTAACACCCCCAGAGTGGGGTCAGAGTCTGGTAACTTTTTACTGGGAATCCCTGGGGTCAGAGGGCTACAGTTTTCAGAAACACAGTACTACAAGGTCTGTGTTGGAAGCCTGATCTTAGGAAATGGGATCTAGAGATATTGTGCTAAGTGAAATAAGCCAGCCAGAGAGACACACACCGTATGATTTCACTTATATGTGGACTCTAATGAACAAAATAAACTAACAAAATAGAAACAGGCTCATAGATACAGAAAAGAGACTGATAGCTCTCAGAGGGGAGGGAGTGGGGGCTGAGTGGAAAGGTGACTGGATTAAGCTTAAAAAAAAAAAAAAACAATAAAACTCATAGACATAGACAATAACATGGTGACCACCAGAGGGAAAGGGGGGTGGGGGAGGTAAAAGAGGGTAAAGTGAGATTAAATGGTGATGGAAGGAGACTTGACTTGGGGTGGTAAACACACAGTACAATATAAAGATGATGTGTTCTAGAATTATACACCTGAACCTTATATACATTTATTAATCATTATCACCCAATGAATTCACTTTAAGGAAAAGAAAAAAAAATGAAGTCTGATCAAGGCAACACATTTCCATCTGTGCTAATTGAATAGTTCCTACAAGAATCATTTCACTGCTGTTCAGAAGCCAGCAATTCACTCCCATCAAAGAAGCAGATACAAACCCCCCCCCCCCCAATAGTTTTAGGTAATCTCCCTAAAAGCCCATTCTCAAGTAGTCTCTGAAGAGGGTTGGTAGGAATAGCTGAAAATTAAATGTTAATGTTGTCTCCTTATTCGGCTGCCTAATGGCTGCAATGCAGGTGAAACTTTGCTTATGAGGAGGATTCTCCACCCCACACCCTGGGGTTGGGGTAAGTGACAGACCTGGGTTGATCTTTCTCATGTTGTACCCTCACACCTTTTGAACAACTATGGGTGATGGGAATAGTGGGTGCAGGAGATACCACAACCCTCTTGTATTTCAGAAGTGTCTATGCATGTGAACATGGTCTGTGGGTCACCCGTACACACCCATACTTCTGCTTAGCCCAGACCTTGGTTTTGCTGGTAGAGCAGTAGAACATTTTGTTTTCATTCTGAGAGCTTTCCCTTCTGCTTACTTGCACTTCTACCATTCTTCACGCTGATGATAAGCCCCATGTGATTCAGGCTTATACTCTATGCTGTCAGCACTGTGCTCATTCACACAAATGGCCTAAATGCAAGTATTCTTACCTCTTTTTCCTAAGATGATTTGATCAACCAAATTGCATGTCATTCATCCTCAGGAGCCTATTATTTTCTTAAGGAACTCAAACCTAGGATCACTCCAATAAGCCAATCAGAGTCACCAACAAATTCAATATTTAGGAATTAGTAACAATGATGCAGATTTTTTAGAATCAATATTATTCAATATATGATTTACATACAATAAAATATCCATATGATATGTACAGGTTGGCAAGCTTTAAATTTTTCTTTGAAATACATATACAGACACACAGAATGTTGCAAAGATAGTACAGAGCATCCATATACCATTTACGCTGGTTCCCTCAAAAGTTACCTCTTACAGAATTAGAGTGTAATACCAAGAGCAGGAAATTGATGTTAATATGAAGTGCATGTATAGTTCTGTGTCATTTTATCACATAATTATGAGATTATTAGATTACATGGATTTAGGTGAGAACCACCATAATCAAGATGCAGAACTATTCTATTTTTATGCAGATTTCACCCATGACATCCTTTATAGTCACAGTCCTTCTCTTATTTCAACCACCCTAGCTCCTAATAGCCAGAGATCTGTTATTTGTCTCTATAGCTTTGTGATTTCATCAGTGTTCTATGCATGGGATCTTAAGCAATGTGACCATTTGAGACAGGGTTTTACTCACTCAGTGTAAGGTCCTTAGGATTCATTCAAGTTGGGTTTTTGTTCTCTTTTATTGCTGAGTAGTATTTCAACCTAGGCTTCTTTATGTTTTAAACTCATCTCTATGCCATTCCTTCTTAAAAGGCTTTGAGGTGGCTTATATCAAGTTATGTAATAATGAGGCTAAGAAAACACAAATACAAAAGTGGGAGTAAAGAAACTAGAACAGCATAGTAAGCTAACCTTAGTGAGCGAGAGTAGAGTCACTATGGTGACATTTCAGAATTGGCTCTGAAATTTCTGGCATCTGGGTTAAAAAACAGAACGTGGTAAATGGCATAGCTGTCAATATTGGCAAGGAGGAAGCCTGCCAGTTCTTAAATGGAGAGAGCTCTTTTAAAAGAAATAACTCAGGAGAAGTTTTCCATAGACCATGTTGACGTCATGGATAATGTTCTCGGCAATATTTCTGCAGCAAATGTAAACATGAATTTTACTTTGCTGGCTACTTTTCTTTCTTTTGTTTTAACATACTTTAAATATTTATTATTATTTTTAAAGATTTTATTTATTATTTTTAGAGAGGGGAGGAGGGAGAGAGGCAGAGAGAGAGAGAGACATCAATATATGGTTACCTTTCACCTGCCTCCAGCTACAGATCTGGCTGGAGACCTGGCTTGCAACCTGGTTATGTGCCCTGGCCAGGAATAGAACCAGCAACCTTTGGGTTTGCAGGTGGGGGCCTTATCCACTGTGCCACCAGCCAGGGCCTGCTGGCTACTTTTCATTGTGACTATCAGTTAGTTACAAGGCCGGAAAGAAACTGGTGAAGGTCAATGCTGTAAAGCCTACCAACAAGACACATTATGTGGCTGGCACTTCAATACAGATTAAAGAAAGCTATGGGGTGGGGAGGTCAAGATTAATGTACCTCAATGGTTATTTCTGGTTTTATTCCTTTTGTTGCTGTTGTCTTTTTTTTTTTTTTTTGGTCTTTGTGAATGAATGTGGCCATGTGACCAGTTCTGGCCAACGAGTTGTGAGTGTGGTAGATTGTATTTTTAAAAGTAGACTCTCCTTAAAATATGTACCAGTATTTCTCTAGCAAGAGGTTGGGTCTAGCTTTCCTCCCTTTAAATGTGTAGATGGACTTTACTGAAGTAATGCTGTTAGCTTCTATCTGGCTCTCAATTTCTTCTCTTCCTGGACTCATTATTATTATATAAAATATTTTGTATGGAGCTAACTGCATCATACAGAGAGTGGTCATTGACAATAGAGAAATGAACTATTTTTCATGAGATTTGTTTTTAAGCTGTAAATAATGAATATTCTGCAAAGATACTATGAGGAATTGTCAATGTAATTATGATTTTTAAACTTTTTTTTCAATTTGAGCTACTTTAAGATTTACAGAGGAGATCTCTATCAATACTGATATTTATTTTATTCATCCCCTAAAATCAATTCTTGATGAACTGTGCCCCTATAAATATGTTTCAAAAACAAAATGTATACAAAGACCAGATAGGTTGGAGTAGATCTATATTTGAAAAGGAAAGAGCTTGGCTGACATTGAACAGATGTCTGCATTCAACTTTAAAATGAGAAGTTACTGAGCAGAATCTTCATAGAACTGATGTTAACTTTATCAATGTTTGATGGGAGGGGGGTGATGAAGTACAGCTAGCCCTAATAGAAAATGAAGAAACTTTTTTTAAAAGGTTATGATGTGTATAAAATACCATCATACACTTTATTCACTCATTATCAGCTAGCTAATTCATAATTTTTTATTGAGGATTTATAACTGTGTCAGAGATTATACTACTTACTGAGATCATGAAGACTATTAAGGGCTGACTCCCTACCTTAAAGACTTTGTGGTCTAAGTAGGCATATTATTTAATAATACAGTATGAGAAATACTATCCTAAATGCATGATTACAGTGAGGAGGGATGTCATGTTGAAGGGGTAATCTCAATGCCATTGCATATCTATTTCACCAGAAAATATATTACGACCACTCAAAAGAACAGAAACATGCCACACCCAAGCGGAGTGGCATGCGTAGCCCTATGTACGACCATATGTGGCTGTCAGCGTTTGATTCCATTAAACACTGGAAACAGCACACTGACATTCTTTGCCATCATTCCAAGCTTATCAATGCATCTTCCCCTGTGTTACTCTGTTTACAGGAAAACAATGGTGCCAGCTTTACCAACAGAAATTTCCCAGTGCTCTTGACATTACATCTCGCTTGTAAATTCACATTCTTGTGTAAACATATTCCCAGGGAGGTTGACTGCTGTGCCTGCCCCTTCCCAGAGATGCACCCTCTCTTTGTCCGCTGAATACATCAGTCCTCTTAGGTGAAAACAGAGCTTCAGACCCTGGATTTTGGAAAATTCATCAAAGCAAAAGGCCACTTTGTTTCCCTGATGACCCCTCTTGATAGCACAGCATGTCCCTCTTTCCCAGACATCTACAGTTACATGTGATTGTCATGAATATTTTACTCCCAGTTCTTTTACCCTCTCAACGTGAGGTCGTGATTGAAGTCAGCTGCCACCCAGTATTCTTGCCCAAAAACAGTTCTTCCCAATGTGACTGGCATCACACATCCCAACCGGGGAACCAAATTGTCCTTTCCACTCTCACTGCGAAGCAGCCACTTATGGTAAAATCGCCTTCAAGCAATGCAGAGTTCAGCAAAGGTCTCGTGCATGGAAGCTGGAAAGTCTGTGTGCAAACCCCAAAGAAGAACCACCTACTTTTGACTGATCTCTGATTTGTGTCCCTCTCCAGCCTCTACTTTGGCTGTGTCCAAAGAAGTGTTGAGGTCTTCCTACCTTCTGGTGGGATGCAGTCCTCGCAATGCTCTACCATCTGAAAGACCATTCCTGACTCCTCAGCCCCAAGAAAGTGCGTCCAGTCCTCTCCTGACCCTGATCCCCCTCCAGACCCTGCAGTGCTGTCAAGATCAAATGTCTTGGGATGAATGAAACCCTCTCTGCCTTGTTTTCCTGTTCATGCTCTCTCTCATACCCTGGTTTTGCTTGTATGATTTTAAGTATCCCCAACTTAGTGTCAACTGCCTACCTAACTCCTAAAGAGAGCTATTTTAATAGTTTTTATTGCTGCATGACAAATGGCCACAAATGTAGTAGCCTACAGTAACACAAATTTTTCATCCCACCACTTCAGCAGGTCTGAAATTTGGGCATGGCATGACTGGCTTCTCTGCTTAGGATTTCACTAGAGTAAACTGAAGGGAGGTCAGTTAGGGCTGCAGCTCTTCTAGGCTGAGAGTCCTGTTCCCAGATCACTGATGATCACAGAGTTTATTTCATGGAGCTCCAGGTGGGAGAGTCCATGTTCCTTCACCTGAGAGTCAATGATAGTTCCCAGGGATGGGAGACTGCCTGTGGTTGCCTGCCACATGGCCCCATAGATGGTTTGCAGCCTGTGTTTGCTTCTTTCCAGGCCAGACAATGCAAAGCTCTCTGACTTTCTCTTCTGTGACCTTCCAGAGACGATTGTGCTTTTAAAAGGCCTATGGAATGATGTCAGGTGTACCCAGATAATCTCCCAATCTCAAGGTCTACTGATAGAAGGCCTTATGTATATGTGTACAAGCTGCCTAATTCCAGCACCTGGGCTAACATACTAATTAAATGGGGGAGAGTGTGTACATCCATGGGTAGGATCTTGGAGGGACCATTTTAGATTCTGTTCCCCACAGGCAAGTTTACAGTGAAATGAATAAAGAATAAGCTTCAGTTTCCCTGGTTTTTACAGTTTTTTTCCCTAGAGCTTTAGGAGAAGCTCAGCTATGTGGTTGCATGGTATATGCTTACATAATTTTATGTTGATTATGTTTAATAATATTTTATAAGAGTAATATATTTTTGTCCACATTGAACTATGACCACTATCACTTCACACTCTAAATGTTCTCTGTTTTGGTTTTGTTGTGATATTTTGGAGAGCCAGCTAAGGGGGAGGTGGATTTAAGGTACTTTTAATCTCTGTGTAGTGGGGTAATTTTGTGTGGTACCCAGTCACTACTCTGTTGTTCTCCCTGTCCACAAACCTGCTCACGTATGTAAAGGTATATGACCAGGGTTGCATTGCATTATGAATGGAATCCAGTACTGAAAATATGTAAAAGGAGGAAGAAAAACACTTTTAAAATATATGGAGCTGAAAACTAATGTGTGGAAAACTCTTCACAAAATCAGAACTGTAAAATTACAAGTGGAGAACTTCTCATCAAAACCTAGTGGGAGAGCAAAGCTTTCTACTTTTAGGAATATTCTTAGTAAGGCAATTTTAATAGTAATGTAATTTTAATAGATATGAAATATTTAATAAAGTTTGAATACACTGTTTAATTTTCAATTTGGAAATATGTTTAAGAGAATTTGATGGAAAAATTACAGGTATTTGGCTTAAATGTGCATCTTTGTGAAATTTAAATTTGTGAGTTAAGAGCCGTTGCTGGTAGCACAGTGGATAAAGCACCAGCCTGAGAACCCAAAGGTCGCTGGTTTGGTTCCCCAGCCAGGGCACATAACCAGGTTGCAAGCCAGGTCTCCAGCTAGGTCCCTAGCTGGAGGCAGGTGAAAGGCAAACACACATTGATGTCTCTCTCCCTCTATGTCTCCCTCCCTTCCCCTCTCTCTAAAAATAAATAATTTTTTTAAAAAAATAATAAATAAATCTGTAAGTTAAAAGTTGAAACAAACTTTGGGTAAAAATCAATACTGTGGGGAAAATGTGATAGAAATGAGCAATGATATCAACAGAAATGAGTTCCGTATCAAGAACCAATTACAGCCCAAACACGCAGATATTATTCCAAAAGGAGCAACTCATTAAAAGGAAAAGATAAATGTTAATAGAATTGGTTCATGGGTTCTTGGAACTTTCAATAACCTAATTAATGAAGAGAAGTGACTCGTGTATAAATACCGGGAGAAAATGTAAACTTGCTGATTTTACAAAATATTCTGCCATGAGTAAAGGGGACCATAGCAAACACAAGAGTAATTAGCATTCAGTACGGCAGAGGGAAACTTGAAAATCTCTGAAAGCTCACAGGAATGGCAGTAACTTGACAGGGGTTCATCCAAATGTAATAACAATTTTTAAACAGCATGCCGTTAATAAGTAAAAATAAACACAAACTTTGACCATCCATGCTCATCTCTGGATTTTCTATTTTCTTTTTAGAAAATGACATTTCAATGTTGTCTTATGAAGAGGAGGCCAAAGTGTATGCAGCCGAATCAGTGAAACACTGAACAAAATCGCCATTAGAGAGTTCAGTTTATTCCAACATCGCTTTGACAACCTTCTTCTCTTTGGAACTCCAGTGCTGGCGCCCTAGTTTGTCCTCAAGCTCTCCTGCATTCTCAGAGCTCTAACAGAAACAGATACACCTTATTGTTTTGGATCATCCTCCGGAAAGAGTGATCATTTGGATTTTTTTTTTTTTTTTTTTTAGCTGCTCCTTTCTCTACTATGAAGATGTGTGTCACAGGATTTTTCCCCAGTTTTCCCAGAATTCCAGCAAATTGCATATTTTCCCTTGTGATTAATTTTATCTTATCTTTCACACACACACACACACACACACACACACACACACAATCCAAAATTAGTATATCTCAGTAACTCTTATTAGGACCCACAAATTGTTCTCTTCTGTGTTGCCCTTGATGGTCTTGAATGTCTATATAATTTTTTAAAGAAAATTTCTTTCTTTAAAAAAAATTTTATTGATTATTTTTAGGTAGAAGGGCAGGGAGGGAGGAAGAAAGGGAGAAAAGCATCACTGTATAATTGCCTTTCACCTGCCTCCAGCTATGGACCTGGCTGGAGATCTGGCTTGCAACTTGGTTATGTGCCCTGACTGGGAACTGAATCAGCGACCTTTGGGTTTGTAGGCTAGTGCCAGTCCACTGAGCCACTAGCCAGGGAACTTCTATATATTTTAAAAGCTTTACTACTGTCATTGAATTTTGGAAGAGTTGTTTTTGATCTAAAAACTATAGGCTCGAATGTTATAGTCATCTTTCTAGAGAAACTTTCTTATAAGAATCTCAGTAATTTTCATCAATTGGTGAATGCTTCTGGAGTATTTACACACACACACACACACACACGGACAAGAATGGTGAGAAAAAAGATAACCAACTTAATTATACCCAGCATTTAAGAATCTGTTTTTAGTTATTACTAACATTCACCTTTCCCTTTTTCTGTTTTTAAAAAGCATTACTTCACATGGTAGCTTGCCATGATCAGGAATCAGAACCTTGCTTGACTGAGCTGTCATTGCCTGTCTTGGTTTGCCATCATCCAGAATTAAAACACAGCTAACATGTGCAGACTTCCCACTGTTACTGAAACGACATTCTTGTTAACTGTGGTGAAGTGTCCAGCTCTGAAAATACTCTTCTGAGAACCCCCATGAACTCACCGCTACTCCAGTGCGATGCACGTGTAGAAGGATTGCTGTGAGTCTTTTAAAATGTGTGGTTTATCACAAATTGCCAAAAAACTTGCCTGCAGTGCTGTTTATCAGCATTAAATCATTTCAAGCATTCTTCCTGTTACAGCTTTCAATGTTCGGTGTGACTCCTTATGCTAATGCTATATTTATCACCGGTTATTTCTGCTCCCACAAAACAAAACACATTCATAAAATCTGGATTTTGCACAAAGGTTGCTTTTTCTTCCACATTGCATTTCAATTGATTCATTCTAAGTAGTTCCTCTATGTTCCTATGAATCTGATACGGGGACTGTTGGGATGGATCAGTCACTGCAATGAATCAGATAATGCATTACACATTAAGGCAAAGTAAATTTAACCTACTGCTAATAAAAAATGGATTTAGATGTGTGTGGTTTTTGTACAACATGCAATCTGTTGTGTTTGATCTCCTCTTTGGAGGTGGGGGTAGACGTCGTCAATGCACAAACGCACTAAATGAGTATGTTTATTCAGGCAAATAAATGATGCTTTTCTCTTTTAGCAGGCTCCTCAACCCACCCCTGATTTTAAGCACACCATGAGCTCTAGGTGGAGTTCACAGACATTACAAGGCACAGTCCATCTACATAAAATTTGAAAAGAGGTATTTACTGCATAATTTGATTTGAGAGAAAAATTCACAGTTGATCTCTAAGGTCCATCTTGAAGGAAGACTGAATTCAAATAAATGATTTAGGGTAGTTTTGAAGACCAATGTGTAGTTCTTTCAAATTTTAAGTATATTCTCCATAGGAGCTATAGTACTAATTTTGCAAATCTTATTAAATACTGAATTGTATAATTGTATCTAAGTTAAAATGAGTAGATGGTTCAATCAGTCTGAATGACTGAAGAAGTTTGTCTAATTAAATAGCTGAACTTGTCCAAGCAAAGTCCTAGAAAAAGGAGTTGTTGACATTTAAGTTAATCAAAGTGGTTGAACTGTTTATTATGTATGTGAATATGTACTATTCACGAAGCAAAAAGCAGAACAACATGGAAATTAAATCTTGGCATCTTGATTGTATCATTTTTGGCATCCTTCTTTGCATACTCCATAAAACTCATTCATAAAGTTCTTTTGTACCTTCATGCATGCTTCATCATTGTGTGACCATCACAGAGTGTACTTCCAGAAACCTAGATGACATAGTCTGCTGCACACCTAGGCAATATAGGATAGCCCATTGCTCCCAGGCTATAAACTCCTACAACATGTTACTGTACCAAATACTGTAAGCAATTCTAACACAATGATATTTGCTTATCTAAGCATCCATAAACATATCTAAACAGTCAAAACACAGCTATCTGAACTTTTTAACAAAACTAGCATGCCTAGGGAAACTTGATTTTATGTTCCTCTGAAGCTATGTCTCTTTGGGTAAAAGATGTCTTCCCCTCTTGCTCATGTCTATATGCATAACTTATTTTTAGAAAGAAGAGAAGAGAAGGAGAAAGAGAGGGAAAGAAACATCATTGTGTGGTTGCCTCTCCTGCATCCCCAACCAGGGACCTGGCCTGCAACCCGGGCATGTGTCCTGACTAGGAATCAAACAGGCAACCCTTTGGTTCATAGACCAGTACTCAATCCACTGAGCCACACCAGCCAGGGCTTGCTCATGTTTTTATGGCTATTTTTATCAAACTATCATTAAATTAATCGAAATTTTTGCCAATACAAACCTCTGAAACACAGACTATAATAATTGTATGCTCTGAGTCCAGAAAACTGATACATTGAGCAATATTTATAATGGTCAGTTATGAAAATGAGTCCATTCTTTTAATCATATTAGCTTGAGCATCACTGTGCTTATTTTCCCAAAATTAGCTAAACTCTAGTAAATGGCCTACCATTTCTGGGTTTGTGAAAAGAAAAATAGATTAGGGTGCATGTGGATAATATCTTAAAAATCATTGGTAATGTTTTTCTCTAATCTCCCACTTCCAAAAGCAGTTTCATACTGAAACTTGGTAACAGTTCGAAAGATGTACCTTGATTTTGTCAATGACTTTTCAGTGCTTCTCAGATGCCAAACTCTGTGCAAGATGCTTCCAGTGCACAGTGAATGAGGAAATGTAATGCCTCCCATCACACAGCTTTGCAGTGCAAAGGAAGACAGCATAAAACTGATTCATGGAAAAGAAAAAGCAAGGGGACAATAGTTAGTACAGTCTTGTAGTGTTGTGAAAGCCACAAAGTTGGTCTCATGACTTAATATAAATCAGGCAAAATGCTTAGACATTTAATATTAATTCTCAGCCCATCCATAAATACTAAATGAAATATGTTACAGAATCATGTATATATGAAGACAGGTAAGAATAAAGTAGCTTACTATGACTTGGTAGAAAAATTTTTTGAAAAATATTTTTGGAGTTTAAGTTCAGTTATGTAGATATTGACAAAAGGTTATAAAAGGAGGGACAATATTAAGGAGTAGTCTTAGTTTTGCACAGGAAACCATTATTGAAGGAAAAAATACAATGCAGATCTACTTATTACACTTTTAATTCTATTTCCCGTACCATGCTGAGTGTAATAATAGGGCTAGTAATTTTTTAAAAATAAACTTAACAGAATGTACACATCAAAATAAACTATATTAACTATAGAACAAACATTATATATTTTATATATATATATATATATATATATATATATATATATATGTGTGTGTGTGTGTGTGTGTGTGTGTGTGTGTGTGTGTGTGTTTGATGCTAATGTGAAAAAGCTTTTAGAAGGTAATTTTGGGGAAGGTGTCCAGAATCTGTAGCATGCTATTTTAAGTTCTCTTGATGGCAAAAGAAACCAGCTGACTGTGCTGGTAAGACCCACAGAATACGGGTTTGGTAATTAAAGGAAGCTGTCTCTTCCCACATAGACAAGGGAGGACTGAGTACTGGTTGTGTGTTGGTCTTTCACAATAGGCTTTTGGCTCACATGTGAAGGTGCCACATTTTATTCACTTCTGTGTCCCTGGCACAGTTCTTGGTATAGAGCAGAATTACCATGAATGATTCTTGAATTCCATGTTCTTATTTAAACTCAAGGTTAATGGTTCTAATGATCGGAAACGACCCCAAAATGGTTCTTTAGCTATTTGCAAATATATATAATTTTTTTCTCTTCAATGCATGCCATCTCCATATTGTATAATATAGATGCAGAATGTACTATAAATTTTGATAGAAGACTGTTTTCTGACCCCATCCTCTCCTTGCAGTGCATTAGTCTTATGGGGATTATTCATGATTGATAGCTGGATTCATTTTCCAACTAGATACCTGGATCCAAATGAATGCTTTAATATTTCAACCCCTTAAAATGTAATGAAAAGCCTGTCATGGGTAATAAGTTGTGATGAAGTGCTTGAGCACCTTAAATGACAGGCTCTCTGTGATTTCAAATTCCAGCTCTTCTGGATTTGAGGTATATAGTTAACTAAGCTAAGGATGGTGTATGTTAAAAAATGTAATAATCTTAATAAATATCATAATCAACATCAACAACTAAACCATCACTTTATGTTAAAATACTCAACTAATTTTTTTTAAGAGTTATACACTAGAATTCAGGAGGTACAATTTGCAGCTTCTTTCTATTAGCTGATTTCTTCTCTGTTTATTAGCTTAACTGCATTGTTTTTTTGTGTTGTTGATTCAGCTTTTTACCTACTCTTATGTATTAACTAAAAATAATATAACATTTTGAACAAACTTAGGTTGCTAGGGCAAAATAACTTGATATGCTTGGTTATTAATTAATTTTTTTTTGGTGATCCCAAAAGTATAAAATTAACAATCATAAAGTTACTTGCCTTTCCTTTAGCATATTCAAGATGCATATTTAAGGAACTAGAATACTTTCCTAGATGTAACCCAGAATCAAAAGTTCTATTACACTGATAAATGTGATTTTCCACTTCAGAAAAGTTCCCTTTTCTAGTCTGTGTTTTATGTGGCTGTTTGTTACTGAGACAAACGGAATGGCTAAATCAATACAAATAGCCCTTGAGGCCTAGAGAGACCACAAGAAAGTGTAGCATCATTAAACTAAATTACAGACAAGCACTTAAGGAGACAAATAAGTGTTTTGTTACCATAACTTCTGATTTTTTATAGTGAGAGTGATTGAAAATGTTTACAAAACATGCATGGTACCAGGAACAAGGCTTCTGTAGTAGTGTAATAATAGTTAGGTATAACTTACATGCTATGGTGGTTTTAATCAGATAGAAAAGTATAATCAAAAAGCAGAGCTCTGACAGTGTTTCTCTGAACCCCAATCTTTGCCTGGTTTTAGGGAAAATATAACAAATATAAATCAGGAGAGGTAATAATCAGTGAGATGGAGATAAAAATTTAATGGAGAGTAGTTAGAAAGTGTGGCTGTAACCCTCTTACTCTGCACACATGAACTATGAGCTAAGCTGGGGGAAGACACCGAGTGGGGTGAAAATAAAGCCATACTAGAACACAGTCTCGATAGGGGTTTCCCATCCTACTCATCAAAAGTGCTCTTGGATGCCCAGATTCAGTTCAGGAACTTCCCTACAGCAGATTAAAAACAAGGACAGAGGACCAAGCCCAATAGTCTACAAACTGAATACAAACCCAGGAGATAGAACCAAGGATTTTAAAATTTATTTTAGAAAGAAGACGGATGGGGAGAGAAAGAAAGAGATTGGTTGGTTGCCTTAAGTACAGACTCCAACTAGGGATTGAATCAGCAACCTTTTGGTGTAAGGACAACACTCCAACCAACTGAGCCACCTGGATAGGGCAGGAAATTAACTTAAAAAAAAAAAGTTTTGGGAAAACACATGCCAAGAGGAAGAAGAACATGTTGTCTAGAATATTTTCAGTTCAGAAGGGCTCATAAATGACTTGTGGTCCTGAGCAATACTGCATGTAGGACATACACAGCAAGGCCTCCATGTGTTTTGTTCAATGCTGTTTCATTACAGTGTTGATGAGATGCTGTGGGAACTCAGCCTTTTTCATCAGTCATCCTACCAGGTGAAACTGGTTTCATTACATGTTGTTTTGCGGGCATTCCAAGAACCTTTTGATGACATAAAGTGAAGACTTGCTCTACATACTCAGCAGTTTGGAGGAACAGTCACTATGTAGTCGATTGAAATTGTTTCTGAAAGCAAAATGAAATCTTAGCTTAATTAACCTTCTTCTATGAGACATTTGTTTAATATCAGAAAAAAATGTACTTACGTTATAAAATAATGATGGTGCTTGAGGTTTTCTACCCTAAAGTCTGATGTAAGAGATGCTTCATACAGAATGTTTTAATATAATTTTCAAGGTAAAGGTACATAGATTTGAATTTTAATACATAGCTTCTCTGTATTAATGGCCTTATGAAAGATAAGATTCAGCAATGATTCTTCTTGCTTATCCATACTGGCTACTAAAGTCATAAATTTGGAGGAATTATTTTCTAAATATCTTTGCCACTACCAGTTGTTACTTTGACAGACTACATGGAAATTGAGGAAACAATTTTTTTTATCTCATTCAATCAAAAACCTTTTTTATAAGTCATAAATGACATTGAGCTACATGTCTGCAAAGTATATGAGTGGTTTGTGACTTTTTGAGAAAAAAATATGTTCCACGGGCTCACTGAAAACATCTTCGAGATAGCAATACTTTTATATGTAAAAGAAAGAAAATTCAAAGACACTAAAACATAGATACATAATTTCCATTTATCCTTTGACAAATGTGGTATGCTGGTGCTTACACATATGCATTTTCTATACTCAGGTTTCTGGAAAGATTAGTCTTTATTATCTTGCCACTAGGCCTCACTATGCAACTGGTTCAGGTCAGAAAGTTGTGACTGGAAATCGCTTGGGTCACTTATGGCTGGTATGAATTACCTCAGCACTCTTTCCCTTTTCTATGATGTCATGAAAAAAGAAGACTCATATTCTAATGGTGAAAACACAATTTGAAGAATCGTGGATCAACAAATCACTAATTGGTGGGAAGTTGCCTGGGAGTTACCTTATCCATGTGGGATTCAACAAGAGCAAGAAATAAGCCTCTTTAGTTTTAAGTCACTAAGATGTTTCAACTGATATGTCAGCACACTCTAGAGTGTCATAACAAAAATTCAACTGTACATGGCACTTTTTGCTTCATGATATTTCCATGTAGAGTCTAATATGAAAAGCTTTGCATTTGGAAGCGCTATTAAACGGAATTTCTCAAAGTGTATTAGAAGCTGAGGCAAAACTAAATAATAAGTAGGAACAACATGATCAAACTTCATCAAAACAGAAGTCTCATCTTCCTGCAACAATTTGGAATATTAAAGGGTGGTGCCAGTCAGTGATTCAAACATTGTGTTGGCAGCTATCTTTATCTTAGACAAGAATCTCCTACCCACATCAACAGGATGCTGGTGAGGAGTACATTTTACTATGTCAGTAATCTATAGCAGCCAGCATCTCTGATTTACAGGGTATTATAGTTGGCAGTAAAGAGAAACCCCAAGGGTAATGTTGGGTGTCTTATTTCTGGAAGTCAGGAAGTAACAAATGCAGCCAAGGGAACACCCCATACCAGCAATCCTTGGGGACTTAAGTGAAATTCAAGTAAAAAAATAATAATAATGTTACTATTACTGTTTAGTGCTTTTAAAATAGCTATTTCTGAAAAAAGCAAATGTTTCTTTTCAAAGGATGAATTATTTTCCAGAGTGGGATTTTTGTAGAATTTGTCCTCCTTTGGAAGCATTTACATTTATGAGAATGGGAGGGAAATTGGGGGAGTTTCCAGAGCTATGGGAGATCTGAATTTTGAATTCCAGACTTGCTTGGTATTCAACGCAGATTTGGTTGACTTTCTTAATACCTGTGAAAGCGGATTTGTTGGAGATGATGACACCACTGGGAATCCTCCTCACTATCCCATCAGTATTCTCTCTGCCTCACGCTCTGGTCTGAGGCCCCACTCCTTCATCAACCCCCCGTTAGGTGGGACACCAACATTCTGAAATGGACTGACAGAAAAGCATGGGGAATACTTTTACCTTGTTTTACATTTTTTAAGGTTAAAGTTGTCTGTGGGTATGTTTATATGTAGGTTTATCTACAGTACTACGTGCCTAGAGAAGACAAACAAACATTTTTAAGGTCATCTGTTGGGGTAGGCAGAATAAAGTTCTCCCTAAAGGTGTTTACACCCTAAACCTTGAAAACTGTAACTGTATTCTCTTACATGGCAAATTGGAATTAAGGTCTCTCATGGAAGAATTCAGGTTGCTAATCTAGTGACCTGAAAATAGGGGAGCTTATGCTGAATTCTCTGCATGGCCCTCTGGAACTCACAAACGTCCTTAAATGTAGAAAAGGAGGACAGAAAAATCAGGGTCTGGGTGCTATGATAGAAAGGCTCAGACCTGCAGTTGATGGTTTTCAAGACAGAAGAAAGGGGCCATAAGCCAAGGAATACAAATGGGTTTTAGAAGCTGAAAAAAAATGCGATGAAATAGAGCCACTGTAAGAGGCTCCAGGAAAGAATTCAGCCTGGCTGACATGTGACCTTAGTGTAGTGGGAGTCATGATAATTTCTCACAGAATTATGAGATAATAAATTTGTATTCTGAGCTGGAATGTTTGTTGTAATCTCCCACAAATGCAATAGAAGACTAATTAATAACATCTCTAAAAACTGCTGTTCCTTAAACTGTTGAGAAAGCACTGAGTATAGCTATCCATTGTTCATAATTACAATCAACAGACACCAATACCAACAACAACAACAAAAAAAACTATAACCAATTTGAATAAGAGCACATGGGAATCTTATTGGAAATGAGTCTCATCCTCCTGAATGTTTTAAGAAGTGAAATCTGATTCTTAGAAGACATAGAAGAAGCTAGCTGTTCTCTGTGCTCAGGTTTGCTCAGATGCTAATTTCACCAGGAAACAAAAAATGAACTAGATTCTCTTACAGAGTCCTTCTCAGCCCACAGGTCTATGGTTGAAGGATAAATCATAACAAGCCAGGATCTTAAAAGGTCAAGCTAAAGTTTTGCACTGAGTTGGGCCGGGTTACAAGCTGAGGATGTTATTTAATACTGAGGCAGATTGTAAACCTGCCAATCCAATCAGATTCTTGTTTGATGTTAGGCTGCTTGATTTGTAGGTTCTGGTTTATGGATGTTTGTATTTATTTTCACATATATTTTCCTTTCTTGCATTTAATATAATTCTTGGAATTACTTCTTCTGCCTCCTGCTTAAGCAAATTATTCAGTTGAAACAAACTGCAAGCTTCCGCCCTCACTCGGTTCCAATTTCAACTCCATTATTGTATAAAATTTCATGTTTACAACATTCTAACCCCGTGGTAAGAATAACAGTCTCAGTCATAAAGGCTTATGGGTCCTTCAACATTTCCAAGTATGACGAATACTCATAAAAAGACATGCACATTTTAAAAATTTATTTTGTGGCATAGTAACATTTGTCTAACAAGTTGGGAACTTTTTCTTCAGCACAGGTCGTTGCAGCGATCCCAAATGCTAGGAAGGACCAGGATGATAGGCTCTTTTCAAGTCACTTCAAAACCTAGTGAATAGCCCTGGCTGGTATGGCTCAGTGGATTGGTACCAGCCTGTGAACCCAAAGCTTGCTGATTCGATTCCCAGTCAGGGGACATAACCAGGTTGCAAGCCAGGCCTTCAGTCAAGTCCTTAGCTGGAGGCAGGTAAAAGAAAACTACGCATTGATGCTTCTCCCTCTTTCTTCCTCCCTCCCTGCCCTTCTCTCTGAAAATAATGAATAAAATCATTTAAAAAAAATACCTGATGAAAAAGAAAATTAAACAAGGCAAACTATTGGCTTCAGATGCAAAACCTTATTAGAATAGCAAAACTGTTGAAGAAGTTTAGAAAAAGTATTAAAACTGTGATAAGTATGCAATGACATATAGGATTTAATATAATATTTTAATTAGTTTTTTGAGATTATGTTCACTGTTAAAGTAATTAATTGAAATAGATCATAAGAGATGTTTAAACATCAACCCTGATTTTCTTCAATGTTTACTCAATTAGCATTTGAAAATATCTGGTCTTTTGGTATACCAGAGATGAAAGATCAAAATAGTCTCAGAGTATTTAATAATTAAAATAAATATTTTATATTGAAGAAGTGGGAACCCAGATACTTTCAGAATTTTTTTCCTTATTTACCAAGGTGAAAACAGATAGCTATTAAGGGAGAACTGAACTGAGAATCAAAAATTTTGAAATCTCATCATTACATTGTCACTGAAGAGTATTGTAGTCAGCTAATTACTCAACTTTCTGAGCCTCAATTTCCATGAGAGTGGCCTGTATTAATTTAGTTATTAAAGAAAAACATTCAAGATGCTATAGCCAGTTGTATAGACAATGAGAAAACATGAATACATAGAGAAAGTGCACAGAATTTATGATCTGATTGTCCTCCCTGAATTATCTACCTGCTATGAATCATTACAACACATAATATTAAGGCAGTTTCAGATTGTCAATTACATGCACTATACCTAAAAATACAGGCTCTCTAGGATTTCACAATCAAAGTTTTTATGATAAACATTTTCAAAACTTATGTTAAATTTTATTATTTATTTTTATTACTGTTATTTTATTAGAGCTGTCCCAAATACACCCCCTTTGCCCTCCCCTGCCCAGCCCAACCCCTGCTCCCAAAGTCCATCCTCACTTTGTTGCCCAGGTCTGTGGGTCATGTCTACATGTTCTTTGACTACTCCCTTCCCCTTCTTTCTTTCATTTTCCCTTCCTACCTTCCCTGTGGCTGCTGTCAGCCTTTAAGAGAATGTATAGCCAATAAAGATTCTAAGAAGCAGTTTTGCATTAAAAAAATCAAAATAGTAGATCAAAATTCAGAATTGCAAAAATAATTATATAAAATAGGTTTATTAAATGACTGTCTTGTGACCAGGACTACCAAACACTATTTAGAGTGAACTCTAGAGATTTGAATGGAGTTTCTGGTTTATGAGACAAATTCTAAAGCCAAGAGAAAACAAGTTAAAAAATTCTGATGTAAAGTTTCTTGTCGTCTTTGTGCTAAGCACTGGTTTAGAGAAAGTCTTAATTACACCTAGATGGCACATAAGAAGAGTGACTACTTTTGAGTTACCCAAATATTCAGCGTTTAAGCATTAGTTTAAAAAAGTAAATTTGGCTGTGTTAGAACAACTTGTGCTTTATTCTCCTACCCTCTCTCTCTCTTTCCCTCCTCATCTCACCATTTCTCTTATTTTAGCTGTTCTATTACTCTTTGTTTTATACATATTACTTTGTATTTTTCTTCTATCATACATTCTCTTTTTTAATCTTATCTTATTTCAAATATCCCCTTCTCTCATTATCTCTCCCATTACTCTACCTTACTTTTTTATTATCTTTGTTATTATATACTCATATTTCTGTTCTGAGGCCACCCCAAAAAATCTACTAGTGACAGAATGAACCATTTTTCTCCTTCTTGGTAAAGTCCTACAGATATACAAAGGGCCCAGAGGCATATGAAAGAATGCTCAACATCACTAGTCAACAGAGAGATGCGAATTAAAACCACAATAAGACACCACCTCACACCTGTCAGAATGGCAATCATTAACAAATCAACAAACAACAAGTGTTGGCGAGGATGCAGGGCAAAGGGAACCCTCATACACTGTTGGTGGGAATGCAGGCTGGTGCAGCCACTGTGGAAAATAGTATGGGGTTTCCTTAAAAAACTAAAAATGGAATTGCCTTTTGATCCAGCAATTCCACTACTTGGACTATACCCAAGGAATCCTGAAACACCAATTCATAAGAACCTATGCACACCTATGTTCATAGCGGCACTATTTACAATAGCCAAGAGATGAAAACAGCCTAAGTGCCCATCAGTGGATGATTGGATCAAAAAACTTTGGTACATTTACACAATGGAATTCTATATAGCAGAAAGAAAGAAGGAACTTGTACCCTTTGCAACAACATGGATGGAACTGGAGAGTATTATGCTTAGTGAAATAAGCCAGTCAGTGAAGGACAAATATCATATGATCTCACCCATTATGGGAC